>UESW01004878.1:130042-363092 GCA_900491605.1 Calamus simplicifolius
CTGTTACTGGGTTAGATTCGCGGTATACTATCCAGCAGTGGCAGGCTATGTTTGGGAGGTTATTTGGTGTAGAACCTTCTGTCGATGCATTTCTGAAAGGTCATTTTCGTTTAGCATTCTTCGATCAATTCTATCGCGACCTTCACTTGGACAAAGATGCGGATGAAGAGGTTGTCCAACAGTTCGTGAGGGGACGACTTCTTCGAATCATTAGTGGAGTGATTCTTCCGAATATCTCTGGTAATTTAGTGAAGTTAATGTACGTGCCATTTTTTGAAGACTTGGAGGCATTCACTACTCTTAGTTGCAGATCGGCTATACTAGCTGGTTTATATAGAGCACTATATCGTGCAACGAGCCCTACCCAGTCAGACATTGAAGAATACCTCCTCTTGCTATAGGTAAACACTATATTCTTATGTCTGAGTCGGAAGTGAGGCAAGTAGGGCACCGAGCGTTTAAGAAGTCCCCGATCGCTCTTGGTCGGATGATTTCTGAGAAAATCGCCACTTTGAGTGGCAATTTCAGGGTAGAAATCGCCACTTGAAGTGGAATGAAATTGCCACTTGAAGTGGCGATTTCAATCTAATAAAATCGCCACTTCAAGTGGCGATTTCTGCCCTGAGCCGAGGGTGGTGATGTGGAAGTAAAAAATATCATTTCAAATGGTGTTTTTCACTTTAACACCTTTCTTGCAATATCTTTCGTTTCCATCTCCTTCTTTTAAAACCGATGCCAAAAGGCATCGATTTGAAAAAATCACTCAGTGTTTCGCAAGGGCATCTTTGTTCACGAGCTTTCCAAGCTTATTAACAATCCATGAGGTGCTCATTGCTTCAGGGAGCATCCCATTAAGAAGAGAAAGAAATGGAAACAAAAAGAAAAAAAAGCTACATCTTGCCCTATGTTTCAACCTCTCTATTATAATGTTTTTTGGTTAATGGGGAATAAAGATGTTGGATTTTCTTCAAGCTTTAGAAGGAGCCCATACCACCCACTAGAAGGCTACGTGAAAAAAAAGGTTCAGTACACGCTTGACGTATAGCACATCAAAATGGAAAAGGAGACATTGGAATCATTGCTGCAATAAGGAAGATAGGAGAGTGCGCAAGAAAAATAAATGCCACGGATTGTAAACAACTTGTAGTGCTCATCATGTTACACGTTATAAATTATATCGCATTGCATAACTCTTTGATAGTCCTTGGATTTGAAGTGATCTTGCATGTCTAATGACTGATTAGGGAAAATACAACCTGAAGAGCAATAGACCCTTTGCCCGTAGCACAACGGCTTGCAAGCCTCACGTCTCATTGTCACCAGTAATATAAAACAGGTTACACTTAGCATTGCTCGCAATGAATACTACTCGAAAAAAGACTTGCTGCACCGTTCTTAGCAAGTGTGCATCAAGTGTACAGATTGATCGTTCACGCGTACTGCCATACATGATAAAACTCAATAAGTCTTATCACATATCGCACACGCTGAAGGCCAATTCGTACATCTGGTGCATGCTTGCTGCACCGCCCTTCGGTGCAGCAAGTGTTTTCCATACTACCCGACCGTGCTACCATACTAGGCCTAAGGTTTGAGGCCTGTGGCCCACAACCAGGGATAGGCCCACTTAGGACCGAAGCATTTTTACAAAAGCTATAATCTAGTGGAAAAGTCTTACTGTACCACACATGATGATTCATCCATATATGGGCCCACCCCGAGAGGCCTGTTCATGTGTTCCGCACCACAAACGCATGGACGAATCACTGCGCCAGTTCACCAAGACTTTTTCTATTCTAGTTGTATTTGATCAATTAATATAAAAAGAAATATATATATATATATATAAAGTCGGCTTGCAGGACAGCCCGAGAGAAAGATCCAGATTCTGTGGGCCATGTTGTCATGACGTAAGGGTAGCACTGCGTGGGCCATGAAATCACAGGTCAAGCAGGTCATGGGCCGGCCTGGCCCAACACGGCCCGTTTTACATTGCTAATTGCCCACTTACCTCCATGGAAGCATGCATTACTATGACCACTGACACGTCCAAGTACCAACCTCCTTTGTATATTTTCTTTCCTCTATGGCTCATCGATCCCATGAAGATCGACTTCAATAAAATTAGAACTTAAATACATAGTTCAAGTGCTATTCATTGGTAGTCCATAACAAGCGGGTGGCACTTTCTATTCCTCTAATGAGCTAGATGGCAATAACCCAAAACCCTTGAAACACAAGACGATCAATGGATGTTTCGTTCATAGCTAGATTGTTGCTTCAGACTATTTTATCTTGCAGATAGTGGAATAAAAAATGGTCGAAAAACACAAGATGAATATATAGGAGTCCGGGAATATTTGTTCGACGTCAAAGATGGAGAAAGAATGGAGAAAAGATGGAGGAGGATGAAGAGATGGGGACATGCTGCCTATTATTCCCAGCCATTACTTAACTTCTAGCTAGTCCATTGAAAGAGGCCATCGCCTCCACTCAAATTGATGCCCTTACTGGTAGTTGGCAATTTCATAGAACTCTTGTATTCTTTTTTCAAAGTAGGTCCACTTCATAGATTAGGGACGGTTGCTGTTGAAATCATCCTCCGACTCGAGTACGATCGGGCTCCCTCCTAGACGGACCTGCAAAACAGTCCTCACGCGAGAGGCGTTGGGGGTGGCCCTCTGCGGAAGACCCTCGACGCTCAAGTCAGCAGGGATCAGAAATCAACAAACAAGAGGAGAAGGCTCTCGCTGAAGAGTCTCTCCAAGGGTGGCCTTTGAGAGCTTTGAGCAGAGCGCTATAGCGGAAAATGAGGGAAGTCAAGGCAGAAAGAGAGTGTGCCAGTGAGCAAGTGCGCATACCTGAGAAGTCGGCAGACGACTCTATTTATAAAGGATCACCTGATTCCCTGGGGGCGTCGTGGATCCAAAAGTCATTAGGATTTGAATCCAGTTTATTATGAGGTCAGTAAGATTTGCATCTTGTTGGTTAGAGGATCGACAGCTGGGAGAGCTGATTGACGTCTCGAGATTTGGCGGGTATATAGGCTCCAGGGCTCTAGGCCACTCTCATGGGTCCTATGCCACTCTCAAATATGATTTCTGTTTGGAATCTTATGGATTTGAACTCTCCCGCACCGAATTCCGCAAAGGTCCTTGAGTGCCCGGGTCTAGCCGGGGCATAATATTGACTCGACTGACGAGGTACAGTCGGATAGCTCGACCGGGGCCGAGAGAGATGATATAGCTCGGCTGAAGCTGAGGGATGATATAGCTCGACTGAGGCCGAGGGATGATAGCTTGGCTGAAACCGAGGGATGATATAGCTCGGCTAAAGCCGAGCGATGTGATGCACGCCTTAGGAATCCTTGGCTCGGTGAGGGGCTAAGGCACCCCGATCCACTGAGGCTGACTTGTCTTTAGCGGGTATTGTTCAGCACGTGGGAGTCAGGGTTGATCCTAGCCCCCTTGCATGATTATTTATGTAATGGCAATTTTACCCCTCAACACATGCCCCCCACTCCCTAGTTCGAAGCGTAGGTTCGGACGCAGAGAGTATAACTCCGGGTGACATGATTTGAGTGGGTTTGGATTTGACAGCCTGTGTAATGGTGCTCTAATTAGCATCGTGTGGCCATCTTGCTTTTACGGAATGGAACTGTCACTTTCTAGGGGCAACGGTTGGGGGAGTGCCACACAGCAATCCCGGTTTTCATGGTGCCTGCAGCGGCGGTTCCGGGCGTTTCGATCGAGACGCCTTATCTTCTTTTTGAGGTGGTTTCCTTCGGGGGGAAGCAAAGTCGAAGTAACGCTATTCCCATTCACCGCGTCCTTTCGTCTCCTCCTAGAGAAATTTGTCCCCCTGTTTTCTTTGCAATCTTGCTCGGTGTTTCTTTCAGCTAGCAGAATGATGAGACCCAGCGACATGATTTCAGAAATCACCGTTGAGGAATTGGAAAGACTCTGCCAGAAATATGGCATTCCCTCAGATATCGTTCTGCGACTGCCGGGGCCCGAGCGCAGGGTTTCGTAGGAGCTGGAGCGTGGGGTCTTTCTTTACGAAGACAGCCTGAAGGTAGGCCTTCGGTTTCCTCTCCATCCCCTGGTGAAGGAGATCATGAAGTTTTATAATATCTGTCCAACAATGGTGGCTCCTAACAGCTGATGGAGTATCATCGAGTTCATCTCGATGTGTAGCCGAGTTCAGGTAACAGCAACTCTGTCCCTATTCCGCGCTTGTTACCATCTGATGCCCAGGAGGAATTCGGAGTGGTCCTGTATCAGACCTCGGAAGTCATTCGGGATGATCGTAGATAAGCCGTCGTCCATAAAGGGATGGAAGGTCCGATTTTTTATCGCTGAAGGGAACATCGGTTCAGACTTCCCACGGGGATGGGGAAGCCCTGTTAGGGATATGAAGGCGCATCCGGCCTTATCGAAATGGGAGAAGGAGGACCTAGGGGTCCTCACCAGCGGTCGAACATTCTCGGCTATTGTTTTACTGTCGGAGGAGGCCCTTTGCGATGCCGGGCTTAGCCCTATCGATAGGCAGGGTAAGCCCCTTCCCCTTTCTCTGTTTTTCCTTTCTTTGGGGTAGATATACCCAGGTTTGATCGGTTGCTCCCCATGTCTGCAGCCAAGAAATCTGAGATGGCGGGCCGCATACAGAGGGAGTTGGGCAAGCGCCCAAGAGAGACCAGCAGAGCAGAGAGGCACAAGCCCGAGAAGAAAGTCTGTCTCTCCGAAGAGCACTCGCCAGAGGTCGGGCAAGTCAAAGCCAGCCTGCGCTCCTCACCGCTGAAGAAAGGGGATATGGGAGCGCCAGCGATGGAAGAAGGGTTCTCTCCGCTGGGGGAGAGGCAGTAGCCACGATGGGGAAGTACAGAGCGAAGGAGGACTCAGATAGGATCGCCGAGATCCCCTATCCTTTGGTGGTGGAGATAGCGGATAGCCCGGAGGAGGCTCCATTAGAAGTTCAGGGTGAGCCTATTGTTGAAGGGCCTCCCTCGGATGGGTTAGAGGGTGATGACGTTGGGCCAAAGGTAATGGATGTTCGGGAGGAGTTTCCTGCCGGAGGGGTTCCTCTTGAGGAGGCTAGAAGTGCTGGCGAATAAGTTGAGGCTTCGGTGGAGTCCGTGTGGGAGGAGCAGGCGCCAGCGATTGAAGAGGGGCCTTTGGGTGAAGAAGGAGGACAAGACGATGACCCTCCAGCTAAAGTTTCCCCTGTCGAAGCCTTGGGAAGATTGAGGCCGGGGCTGGCCGAGGTATCTGATGAAATGCAGGCCAGGCTTTTGCTGGAGGAGGCCAGGAGATTGAAGGCTCCTCAGTCTGAGATTGTTCGGGCTGGTTCCTCGGACGGGCTGCCTGGTGATCCGGGCTCGGCTATTGAGGAGGCATTTTTCGCCTTGATGAAGTCGGCATTACATCCAAGCGCTGGTCCCTCGATGGAGAGTTCGTGGACTCGGACCTTGTCGACGCCACGTTTGGTCAGCGGAACGTAGCGAAGGACGTTCACCTTCTCCCCGATATCGATAACTCCACCCTAATGGGGTTAGCTAGGTCCTATACCTCCTGGGTGAGTTACTATTCTGGAGTATCAGGTGTTTTCGGCGAACTTGATCGCTCTTCCTTACTTGTTTTTTTGTTCCGCAGAGTGCTCTGATCAATAGGGCTCTGTGCTGGCGCTTGAGCCTGGCGACAGGGGCTAGTGTTTAGGCCAAGAGAGTCAGCTCCGAGCTCCAACTACGAGCAGTGGCGTCTGACAAATTTGAGCAGGTCCTAGGACGTTGTCAATAAAAAGTTGGAGATGGTGAGGGGATTGCATCAGGTCACCCTCAACGACGTGTCCAAATTAAAGCTCGAAGTTAAGGAACTGCTCAGGTTCAAGCGGGGTAAATGAGGCATGCTCGAAGCTATCGCAAATCGAATCTTGGCATGCTGGAGAAATGGAATCCGCCAAGAACAGTTCGATGAAAGTCGAGACAACTAAGGCGAGAGGCTGCTGAGGAGAAGAATCGTCTGAACAGGATGCTCGGCGAGTCGGAGGAGAAGGTCCGGAATCTCAATCAATGCATCGTAGCCAAGGATGATAGGATTAAATGGCACCAAGAGAGATTAACCCAACTTGATTACGAGCTTTCCCAGGCCTGGGAAGAAGCTGATAATAGGCAATCGAGGATTGATGACCTCAAGGGCAGAATCGAAGGTTAAAGCTGATAAACTGAGGGCCCTTGGCGAGGTCAAGGAGTTGACTGAGAAGTTAGCCAGGCAGGAGGAGGAGTACGGTACTGTCTTTTAAACTTCTCTCATTAACTCGTTGTTGCATAAGCTAATCCTGCATTTGTAGATGGAGAGGGCAAAATTGGAGGGCCGAAACAAACTAAAGATCCTGCAAGAGGAACTGTCATCAAGTAAAGAGAGAGCTTAGAGCTCGAAAGGTGGGTCGCTAAGATCGAGGAGCAAATGGGCTTGCTTCGGGGCATAGAGGATGCGACCTGCGCCGAGGCTTTCCAGCTCGAGAGAGGAGACCCGAACTAAGATAGCTCAGGAGAATCCGGAGTGGGACCTCTCTTTCCTAGATGTTGAGGTTTGTGAGGCCTGTACCCGGGGGCTGAAGAAGATGAATATGACGATGTCTCAGACGTCGACCTGGACGCTATCTTGGGTTCAAGTGAGGCTACAGCTTCCGAGGGACACTTCAAGCCTGTCGCCGAAGGAATGACGACTTTTGAAGTGGGCGAAGCGAGCCAAGCCTCTCCGAGTGTTGTTGAGGACTGCTGGAACTGATCCTACTCCTGATCCTTGAGGATCATTCGTGTGCTTTTATTTTTCAGATATGTAATTTGGTCAAAATTTTCAATGAATGGGTCTTTTATCTTCATCTGCTTAATCGCCTCTTTTGGCTGATCTTCTACCCCAAGTTTTCTTATGGCTACGAACGAATTATGACTCATTCGTTATCTTGGGCTGGTTGGCTCAGACTTAAGCAAATATTTTGGTCGAGGCCGAGGTATCAGGATAGCTTAGTTTGTCCAAAGCAAAGAAATCGGCACGCTTTGGCCGAGGTAAAGGGAACTTCGCAAGTTCCATCCGGGGTGCAATGTACAGCGCGGTTTGGCCGAAGTATAAAGAGTGCTTCGTTGTTGTTGAGGCGTCGGCGGCTGTCTCAGTCCGGATCAAAGCGAAAGATAATGTTCAGTCATGCTATACTGAAGAGATACTTCATTGTATTCCGATATGTAGAGGCAGTTTTGTTCTTAAGCGGGAGTATAGGGCAATGTCTCGGTTTATGCCGAGATATAACGGGCAATTGGGCCAGAGCGGAGGATATCGAGGCGCCTTTATTGAAGAGTACTTGGCTTCTGCGCCTTTTTATTATTCTGCCAGCATCTTGTCTTTTCCAAGGCGAGCTGATCTTCTTTTTGCCGAAATGGATAATACGGCCCTGTAACCTGCAAAAGGTTGCCTCTGTATTTTTCGGGGTCATTTATCCCGTCGATCTTTTCCAAGGTACGACATAGACGCTGACTTACCATTGGAGGGTGTCATTTTGCTGGGTGATTTTTCAGGCCTGCCCGTATCTCAAGGACTAGCGGGCAAAACCCTGCATTTAAGGCTCTCGATTCGAGATCAGAAGAAAATCATTTGGCGTGCGTCATAGCTCGGGCGACGCGTTTGGCACGCATTGAAGAGCGCTCTTTTCATCTTTGGAGGCCACGTGGCCGTGTGGGTAGGGCATTTTGAATCTCGGGGCTTTTGCTCTGATGGTTGCTCCCGGTTCGTTTGCTATAAAATGGGAGGAGAGGGCCGTTTTAGCCATCCTCCAAGGTTTTCTTCTCTGTGAGTTGTGAGAGTTTTCATGATGCCTGTATCCCTTGGGATGAGAGTGGGGGACTGAGTTTTCCTTTTGCAAGTCATCTTCCCCCGGATAGCTGGGGTGATGAAGGAGTCGCTGAAAGCAACTCATCCTCCAGAGAGAAGTTTCGGAGATCATATGGAGAGCGCACAGGAGGTCCGCAGGGATCATGGAGAGCACACATACGCGCTTCCTGTGTGTCCTTTGTGGTTTGCTACGGGGGTCGCAGGATAAAAAGTGCACATGTACCCCGTAGCATGCGCGGACTTTTCCTTCTCCCTCAGGCTGGCTATTTAGCCCCTTCGCGTGGGGAATCTTTCGTCATGTGAAGAGGGAGTTGAGAGCAGTGCGGGGCTGATGGTCCACTGTCTCTCTCAATCGGGCGGCGACCTGTAGCCCAGCATTCCACCCGGGGGAAGCATCCTTGGCTTCGGTATCCAACATATCCATCTGAGGGATCGGTGGATGGGTTGCCTTGCTCAATAGGGCTCATCCACTCATTCTGATTTCTCTGATATCTTGGGTCGAACGCCGAGATATCATTATTAACCGAAGCTGATCACAACAGTCAGGCCGAGCCATTTGTTCATCTTTATTTCTTGTGCTATGATGCACTTGTAATACCTCTTTGGAGGTTGTAATCACTTTCATTGGTAAAGAAATAAAGAAGCTTTTATTCTTTCTTCTTTTAGCACTTTCTTCTTTTCCGATGTGATTGTGCTTGAGAGTTACTACTCCCATATCATGTTTTTGGGTCATGGCATATTTCGGCAGCGTTCTTGCTACCTTGTTTTGCTTAGACCAATAGTCAGTCCTCAGTGGAGGAAAGCGTTCGTCTGTTCGGGTCAGAAGTGGACCTGGGAGGTCCCGGGGCTTATGCGGCAAGCATGATCCCGTTTGTAGAACGAAGCAGGTATTTCTTCGGAAAGGGATAGCTCGTATGTCTTTTCGGTTGAGTAGAAGGAGGTTGCTTACTTCTGCCAAAGTATCATAGGACGTCTTAGTTGCGTCAGAGAGTTTGAGAGATTACTCGTCTAGACCAGAGCTTTAGATAACTTTTAAGAGTATGCCATTTGATTCGGCCGAGGTTTCAGATAATCACTCGGTTGCAGCCGAGGCTTCGGAAGATCGCTCGGTTGTTGCCGAGGCTTCAGAATATCGCTCGGTCGTTGCCGAGGATTTTTGATAGTTTACTTGGTCCTTACTGCAACTATGGATTCAGGTGCGGACGGCCAAAGAGGATGGGGCTACCCGAGCGATGGAGGGGCGCCTGGAGCCTGTAAATCAGCCACATCAGAGGGGGCAAACTATGTAGCTCAAGTGTTGGCCACTGGTACATTCTTTCCTTCGTGTTTTTTCGAGGACGCCTGATTCGAGGAAGTCTGGCAGATTTTTGAGGATATTTACTTTAAAAATGATCCGGCAGATCGGAGGGAGTCTAGTCCCGAGAAGGGAGCTCCTTGAGCGCCTCAGCGTTATTAATGATCCTCTCGATGAGGGCGGGACTCTTCGTTTCCCGCGAGCGTCCACTGAGGTGGTGACGCGTGGCATTTTCCACGGGCTGAGATTAATGGCTCGAACGATCGAAATATTACAGGAGCAGTTTAAATATGATGAGAAGGATGCCTCTGTTAGTCATCTCTTCAGCCGACCTCCCAAGAGTTCCTGGGTTCTGAGATGGCGTCTGGAGGTGAGGGGCGATCAACTGTGGTGCGAACAGCGGCGCTAATGGCCGTGAGGGGTCCCAGGGGAGCCGCGTTATGGTGACCATCGACGGGGAGGCCCTGGCATCAATGTTTGCGGATCACGAGCGGCTCCAGAAGGCGGCCGAACAATATCTGGCCATTTCTACGAGGGAAGTCGAGCTCCTTCGCCGTGCCAACGATCGGCTGGAGGGGGAAGTAGCATCCCTTCGACGAAAGGTCGCCGAGTCAGCTCGGCGTGGGAGGGTTCGACGGCTCCCAGAGAAGATGATAAGGCCCAGTGAGGGCTCATGTATCTTTTTCTTTCTTTTTCGCCCTTTTTGTGATGAATGAAAAAGAAGATTTCTGCAACTTTGTGTCCGTTGTTATTTCCAAAGGTTTGTTCTTATCATTCGGCCTTGGCCGAGATTTTTTGATAAGCGACGCTCTTCGGCTCTGGCCGAGGCTTTTGATAAGGAATGGAATGCACTTTGGCTTTGGCCGAGGCTTTTACTCTTTAGTACCGGCCGGGGCTTGTAAGCTGCCCGAATCCGAACGAAGTTTTGGAGACACTTGGTCCGGGCTTGTAAGCTGCCCGAATTCGAACGAAGTTTTGGAGACCACTTGGTCCGGCCGAGGCTTGTAAGCTGCCCGAATCCGAACGAAGTTTTGGAGACCACTTGGTCCGGTCGGGGCTTGTAAGCTGCCCGAATATGAACGAAGTTTTGGAGACCACTTGGTCCGGCCGGGGCTTGTAAGCTGCCCGAATCCGAACGAAGTTTTGGAGACCACTTGGTCCGGCCGGGGCTTGTAAGCTGCCGAATCCGAACGAAGTTTTGGAGACCACTTGGTCCAGCCGGGGCTTGTAAGCTGCCCAAATCGAAAAGTTTTGGAGACCACTTGGTCCGGCCGGGACTTGTAAGCTGCCAAATGAACAAGGTTTCTTGATATTTTACTTGGCCCTACCAAGGTACGGATATTTGATTCGAGGCTCGACCCTGCCGAGGTTGGAGATTTGATTTGAGGATCGGCCCTACCGAGGTGCGGAGATTTGATTTGAGGCTCGGCCTTGCCAAGGTTTGGAGATTTGATTCAAGGCTCGGCCCTGCCGAGGTTCGGAGATTTGACTCAAGGCTTGGCCCTACCGAGGTACGAAGATTTTGGCTCGAGAGATAGCTCGGTTGTGCCGAGAATGGATGTGTAACGACATCTGTTTTCTATTACGACCTTTCAGAAAAAATGACTGTAGCAGGTGTGTGGAGAATAGAAACAAGATGCCAAAGCTGTAAATGGGGCAAGTCTATAGAGAGCGTACTCTATTGGTGATATATGCGGAGGTTGTCCGAACTCCACATCCGGGGAACGAATTTCTCGTCCAAATCCTGGAGCTTGTAGGTGCCGGTCCGATGACTTCTGCCACTTGATAAGGGCCTTCCCAGTTTGGCGACAGCTTTCCTTGCTCCAGCGGTTTGGAAACGGACGCTTTCGGAGGACGAGGTCGCCGGGAGAAGGATTTTCCTTTGACTCTGGAGGCATGGTAACAAGCCACTCTTTGCTGGTATGCAGCTATTCTGATTCGAGCTTTCTCTCTGATCTCTTCTACCAGGTCGAGATTGGTGCGAAGTTGCTCGTCGTTAGCTTCCTCTGAGTAGCTCTCCACTCGCGGAGAAGGGAGTCCTACCTCCACAGGGATGACTTTCTGTGCCAAAGGCCATCCGAAACGGGGTCTCACCGGTAGGGATTCTCTGGGTAGTGCGGTAAGCCCATAGGACGTGATGAAGTTCGTCCGCCCATCTGCCTCGGGCTCTGGCGAGCCAAACTTTGATCCCTTGAAGCAAGGTCCGATTAGTTACTTCGGCCTCTCCATTGGCTTGTGGATGCCCCACCGATGTAAGGCGGTGGCAAATCCCATGTTCCTCACAGAAACCTTGAACTTTGGGTTATCAAACTGCCTGCCATTATCAGTGATGATTGTATGCGGAAGGCCGAAGCGGCAGATGATGGATCTCCACACAAAGTCCCTAGCCCGAGCTTCGGTTATTTGGGCAACTGCCTCAGCCTCTACCCACTTGGTGAAGTAGTCGATGGTGACAAACAAAAATTTTCTTTGTCCCGTGGCGAGGGGGAAAGGGCCAAGAATATTCATCCCCCACTTAGCAAAGGGCAAGCGGAGGAAATGGGGACTAAACTGGTGGAGGGGAGCCTCTGGATGTTGGAGTGTCTCTGACATGAGTCACAAGCTCGGACGAGATCATCAGCATCCTTTTGCATAGTGGGCCAATAGTACCCCTGCGCAGCACCTTGTGGCATAGAGATCGACTCCCCAGATGGTTGCCACAAATTCCTTCATGTACCTCCCGAAGAGCATAATCAGCTTCAGATGGGCGAAGGCACTTGAGCAATGGCATGGAAAATGATCGCTTATAGAGCTGGTCGTCGACCAACACATAGTGGGCAGCTTGCAATTTCAGCTTTCTTGCCTCCTTACGGTCGGCTGGGAGCGACCCTTCTTTGAGATACCTCGAGATGGGGTCGAACCAGGATGGCTCGGTCTCAATCTGCATCACTCGGTCCGCCTCCGTGATGCTAGGCTTTTCCAGGATTTTCAGGGGAAACTTTCGTTCGGCACTCATTGATTCCGCAGTCGCCAGTCGGGATAATAGATCGGCACGGGCATTCTCGGATCTAGGATCTGGATAACTTCAAATTCAGAGAAGTGGGAAAGCAAGTCTCGCACCTGCTGGAGATACTGAATCATGTTTGGCTCCCGGGCCTCAAACTCGCCCCGCACGTGGCCAGCCATCAACTGAGAGTCGGTGAAGGCATTTAACTTCTTCACTTTGAGGTCACGGGCGATTCGAAGTCCAGCGAGCAGAGCCTCATACTCGGCTTCGTTATTGGAAGCTGGAAAGGAGAAGCGAACGCCATACTCGAAGGTAGCCCCTTCTGGGCTGGTGAGGATTAGGCCAGTGCTTGAGCCACCGGCATTGGATGATCCGTCAACATGGAGCAGCCACAGGGTGTTAGGCTTCGGTTGCTTGGGGGAGTCTGGAGTGGAACCATCCTCCGGGATAGTACATTCAAGGAGGAAGTCAACTAGAACATGGGCCTTGATGGCCGAGCGAGGCTGGTATCGGATGTCATGCTCGCTTAGTTCGACGGCCCATTTAGCCATCCTTCCTGATGTCTCCGGGTGATGAACCACCGCCCTGATGGGTTGGTCGGTGAGAACTATCACATAATGCGACTGAAAATATGACCGTAGCCTCCGAACCAACGTTACCCGGGCCAAAACCAACTTCTCGATCCGGGTGTACCTTGTCTCGGCATCCCGGAGTAGTTTGCTGACATGGTAGATCAGCTTTTGAGTCTTTTTCTCTTCTCTGACCAAAACCAAGCCAATTGCGCCTTCTGAAACTGCCAAGTACAGGAATAGCGTCTCTCCCAAGTTGGGGCTACTGAGGAGGGATGGAGAGCCGAGATACCTTGAGGTCCTCGAATGATTTTTGACACTCGGGAGTCCATTGAAAATTCTTGGCAGATCGGAGAGCTTTAAAGAAGGGAAGGCACCTTTCGGCCGATCGAGCTACGAAGCGGTTGAGGGCCGCGATCCTTCCTGTCAGGCGCTGGACCTCTTTGATAGATGTTGGGGGTGTCATTTGCTAAAGGGCTTGAATCTTCTGCGGGTTGGCTTCGATGCCTTGCTGAGAAACCATGAAGCCCAGAAACTTTCCAGAATTGACACCGAAGGCACACTTCATTGGATTGAGCTTCATCTGATATTTTCGGAGCATCGCGAAGCTCTCAGAGAGGTCCTCAATGTGCTAGGATGCTTCTTTACTTTTGACCAGCATGTCATCGACATATACCTCCATGTTTCGGCCGATTTGCTCCTTGAAGACCTTGTTGACCAGCCTTTGGTAAGTTGCACTGCATTCTTCAGACCAAAAGGCATGACACGGTAGCAATATGTACCTCGATCAGTTATAAAGGCGTCTTTTCTTCATCCTCAGGCACCATTCAGATTTGATTGTAACCGGAATAGGCGTCCATGAAGGTTAGCATCCAATGCCCTGAAGTAGCATCTACAAGCTGATCGATCCGAGGGAGAGGGAAGCTGTCCTTCTGGCAAGCTTTATGAGGTCGATGAAGTCGATGCAGATCCGCCATTTGCCATTCGACTTCTTTACCATGACGACATTGGACAGCCAGCTTAGATAGTTTACCTCCCGAATGAAGTTTGCCTTAACAAGTTTGTCGACTTCTTCCTCAATCGCCTTCTGCTGCTCAGGGGTGAAGCTCATCTTCTTCTGCTTTATGGGCCGGACATTTCATCCACATTAAGACGATGGACGAGAACATCCGGGCTGATTCCCGGCATATCGGAAGTTGACCAGGCGAAAACATCAGCATTCCTTCGGAGAAAGTCGATCAGCTCCGTCGAGGTTTCCTTTTAGCAGTGACCCGATCTTTATAGTTGGTCTGGCCAGGCTTCGTTCAGCGGCACCTCCTCCAGCTCTTCAGCTGGTTCTCCCCGTTGCTCGGCAAAATCTTCCTGAGCATCCAGTCCATCAACCTTGGGCAATTTGGATTGCAGGCTGGTGACGAAACACTGCCGAGCTACAGCTTGGTTTCCTCGGACTACCCCCATTCCCCATCCGGTAGGGAACTTCATTGCTAGGTGCGGGATGGAGACAGCGGTTCTAAGGGACATCAGGTCGGGTCTCCCAAAAATTGCATTGTAGGGCGATCGAAGCTTGGTCACCAAAAAATCTGTGTGGACCGTAGCAAAGAAGGCCAAGTTCTTGCACGGACCGCCAAGGTCATGACTCCTTCTAGGGTGATAACATCACCGGTGAACCCCATTAGGGTGGAGTCCACAGCTCGGAGATTCTCTATAAGCAGTTTCATCTTCAGAAACACATCGAGATACAAAATATTGACGGAGCTTCCACTATCAATGAGAATTCGATCTACATCATAGTTGTTCAGATTAAGGGATACAACCAACGCATCATCATGCGGGAAATGTATTTTTGGAGATCGCTGTCGGAGAAGGAGAGCTCATTTGTTCGCACTTTCTTTGGCGCCGAACCTTCTTCATCGTTCTGCCCACTCGATGGACTGCCAACTGCCTCGATCACATTAATGTGACCAGCGACCGGAGGATTCGGAGGAGAAGGTTGCTGAGGCTCAGGTTGATGATTGCCCCATTCCTTGGCTTGGGTGCTCTCCTGAATTGGTCCAGCCTACCCCGCTGGATGAGCCTTTCAATCTCATTCTTCAGCTGCCAGCACTCTCAGTGTCATGGCCATGATCCCGATGGTAGCGGCAGTATTTGGTGGGATCTCTCCGGGTAACATTCCCTCGGAGAGGAGGTGGTCAGGGGAGCTGGCGCTCTATTGCCATGAGGATCTCCGTCCTTGGAGCAGTGAGCGGAGTGAACGGTTGAACCTCCTTGGCGGCTCCAGGTGCGGTTCCTCGGCGGGGGCGGAGGAACCCTTTAGCGGCGAGGCAAACTTGGCTGGCGGGCGATCGGTGCTTGTCCGAGCCCTTGGGCTCCTTTTTCCTTGTCAGCTCGGTGTGGGCAGCTCTCCGCGATTCTTTGACTCTGGCATATTTGTCGCCAGAGCCATCATGTCGGAGAGGTTCTGAGGGTAGCTGACCTCCAGCGCCATGTAAAAGTCACTCTCCTTCAATACTCCGCCTGCTAGGGCAGACATGGCTACCTCATGATTAAGATGGTCCACTTCCAACATGGCCGTATTAAAACAGCCGAGATATTTCTTCAAGGACTCCCCCTCTCTCTGCTTAACCTCAGAGAGGGAGTCGGATTCCGTCGGTGACGATGGCTGCTGACGAACTGGCTTATAAAGAGGCGCTCAGCTCGTCGAATGAACTAACGGAACCTGGTTTCAAAGCATTGAACCAGGTTCGAGTGGATCCCCTGAGGGTGGAGGGAAAGGCGTGGCAGAGGACCGCATCTGATGCCCCATGGAATATCATGATCGATCTGAAGCTGCTGAGGTGGTCATCGGGATCGGAGGCCCCATGATAGGGCTCGATGGCGGGCAGCTTCACGTAGGAGGGAATCACTTCCTCCATGATTCCCTTGAAAAGGGAATGCCCTACTCCGTCTGATGGTGGAGCGAATGGGCCTGCTTGGCGCATCTAACTCCTGGCGCATCTCCCGGAGTTGCTAGCGGATCTCTTCAGGCATAACAGGAGGGGCCAGACGAGGAGAGAAATGAGACGGTGTCGAGTCGTAGCAAGAGAACACCGGAGAGAGGGATCGGGCCCACCGAGATCGGGGAAGATCTTTGCCATGGCCTCCTTAGGGGGCTGGCTCAGCTTCCCTAGGGTGGTGAGGGGGTCTGCAACCCCATACGGGCCGGAGGAAGAGATCACCGGATGAGCGGGGGCTGCATTCTCCTCAGGAGGATGCGAGGCAGGAGCGGCTGGTCGGGGAGCTTCAAAACGCCCCTGAATCAAGTGGGTTAGAGCCTGGACTTGCTGGACCAGTAAGGCAAACTGGTCCTGGGTCAATGGGGCCGCCGGTGGCGATGGAGTCTCAACTGCGACGGTGGTGGCGCTACATTGCTCATCAGATCAGGTCTTTGGGAGGCGACCTGATCCCGGGCTTCGGAGGTAGCCTTTCTTCGGTTGGCCATGGGAGGAATTCTCTTTCAGATCGAGATCCTTGTCTCCTAAATCACAAGTTTATGGGACTTGAGGGCCCTTCCTCTAGTGCATTTTGTTGCTGCTGAAATCTATCCTCCGACTCGAGCGCGATCGGGCTCCTCCTGGGCGGACCTGCAAAACAGTCCTCACGCAAGAGGCATTGGGGGTGGCCCTCCGCGGAAACCCTCCAATGCTCAAGTCAGCGGAGATCGGCAATCAACAAACAAGAGGAGAAGGCTCTCGCTGAAGAGTCTCTCTAAGGGTGGCCTTTGAGAGCTCTGAGCAGAGCGCTAATGGCGAAAAATGAGAAAAGTCAAGGCAGAAAGAGAGTGTGCCAGTGAGCAAGTGCGCATACCTAATGAGTCGGCAGACGACTCTATTTATAGAGGATCACCTGATTCCCTGGGGGCGTCGTGGGTCCAAAAATCGTTAGGATTTGAATCCAGTTTGTTATGAGGTCAGTAAGATTCACATCTTATTGGTTAGAGGATCGACGACTGGGAGAGCTGGTTGACATCTCGAGATTTGGTGGGTATATAGGCTCCAGGGCTCTAGGCCACTCTCACGGGTCTTAGGCCGCTCTCAGATATGATTTCTATTTGGAATCTTACGGATTTGAACTCTCCCACACCGAATTCCGCAGAGGTCCTTGAGTGCCCGGGTCAAGCCGGGGCATAATGTTGACTCAACTGACGAGGTACAGTCGGATAGCTCAACCGGGGCCGAAAGAGACGATATAGCTCGGCTGAGGCCGAGGGATGATATAGCTCGACTGAAGCCGAGAGATGTGATGTGCGCCTTAGGAATTCTTGGTTCGGTGAGGGGCTAAGGCGCCCCGATCCACTGAGGCTGACTTATCTCTAGCGGGTATTGTTCAGCACGTGGGAGTCAGGGTTGATCCTAGCCCCCTTGCATGATTATTTATGCAATGGTAATTTTACCCCTCAACAGGGACCATGGAATTCTAGTACTCAGAGAATTTTACTAGGCATGATCTAAGAATCAAAGATTCCATCCAAAAAGCTAAAATAGAATACACTTGGTAGATTTCACCACAATATTCCGTTAACGAGTCAACCAACTTTTTTTTCTGTCTGATTTATGGAATTATAACTTTTTTATGCAGTAAATCCAACGCCACATATAGTTCTTCCACAGAATAGTGGATTATAAGCTACACAACCTTGCTAATCTATTTTCAAAAAATGGTTGAAATAAGAACTTGTGTGTCAGATATTTTACTAAAAGGAAGCTTCATTCACATAGGCACTTATGTACTACGCTTTACATGATGCTTTTCCTTTCAAGTTATTAATCTGATTTTGTTTCTTATTCCAAGTCACTACGCATACGATTTTCTTAACAAATAATAAAATTTATAGTTGCGCATCTATTGACTAGAAAGAATCCCATTTGTATTAAAACGGAGGGGAAAAAAAAAGAGTTCCGTGTACCTTTGTTTAAGTAATATTAATATTTAATAGCAATTTTTTAAAAAAATATTGTTGGCAATGAGATATTCTCTCCTCTAAATACTATTCCAAAGAATACCGTCCCAAAGCCCTCCCACATTTGAGATAAATCCATTGATTTATCTTCAAGTAAGCCATCTGGTCAATGCTAACTGATGAGGGATAAAATTATCATTGCGTTAATACTTATACATACAACAAAAAGAAAATTATTTTTGATTTTTAATCCACCAGCTATCACATCTAGAAAAAAACAGAACCGTACACCTCAGCGGAATCGAGCTATCTCTTTCCTTGGCCGAACCAAGGTACTCATATACCTCGGCGGAGCCGAACTATCCTCATACCTCAACCGGACCAAGGTATTCATATACCTCGGCAAAACCGAACTATCCTCATACCTCGGCCGGACTAAAGTACTCATATGCCTCGGCCAGACCGAGGTACCTGAACCTCTACGGAATCAAGCGTGGAAGAATTCAAATCCATGATAATTCCACAAAATTTCAGCCATGTGGGCCTTCGACTGCCCTAAGAAAAGAAAAAAGCCAGATAATGCCAGATGTAACCTAAAGCCTCTGAATCACCGAATCTCAAAGAACCAGCTAGCCTTCCTAGCCATTGATTCTCTAACTCACCAGATTCGGAAGCTACCAATCTCGTAACAAATTTGATTCGAATCAGATTCGAATCATAACGATTTTGGACCCCATGAGGTGCCCAAGGAATCAGGTAGTTGTTTGCCATCATCCTTGCAACCTATATATACGCTCTATCTTGAAGTCTCCAGGTATGCTCACTCCTTCACTGAGAAAAAACTCCATTAAAGCTCAAGCAGAGCTCCCCAAGGCTCACAGAGAAGCCATTCTTGAGGGACTCTTCTGCGAGAGCCTTCTTTCGATATCTGCTTGCTGTGAATCTTCACTGATTGGGCATCGAGGTGTCCCACGGAGGGCCACCCCCGATACTCTCTTCGTGAGGATTGTCTACATGTTTCATCCGAACGAGAGATCGGCATTCAGATCCGGTCAGACCGCACCCGAGTTGGAGAGCGAATTTTTACTGTAACACTAACCATATATAAACGACACATAATTATTATCAAAAAGATTGAATGCCCACAAAATTATAATAATCACAAAATCGTCATGTACCAAAGTATTATATATATATATATATATATATATATATATATATTTTTTCTATCAATTTAAACCTTTAGAATTAATTAGTTAATTAATATGATATCAAAGCATAGATTTGCCACAAGTTGTAAATTCAGATTCCCTGATTATTTATCCAATCATTTGAATTACTATCTTAATTCATTTCAATTATTATTATCATTATTATCGTTTCATGGGTAAGGTCCAAGCCAACGTAATTAACATGTTGAGTATGTTAAGTTTGATGTACATTATCTTTTTTAATCATATTAAGCTTTTAAATTAATTCATTACTCAACGCAACATAAGTGTTGGCATCCTCTCTTCTAATTAAGTCTTAGAAGTGGGAGCAGCATGAAAGCTTTATAAGAAATGGGGCGTTCCTTCTTTCCAAGAGGGTTCAATTAAAATGCTTTTATATATATATATCTTTTCTCAGAAATCAAGCCACAATTTCATTCATTCAAAGCTCAAATCAAATCGCTTCAGTCTTTTTTTTTTCTTTTCTTTTCTTGCCTTTTCTCATACCCTTTGGCTACCATTCATATGCATGGCACTATTCAGATAAAGTCGGAAGCGTGATGAAATTGTCTACAAGGTTGTAGATAGATGTTGGGAGCTATGACTTGGCTGAACTCAATGACATCCCCTTGAAGGAGAGAGATACCTCCAATCATTGGCTTTGGCGAGAGAGTCCGGCGATTTAGATTCTGCAATCCAGTACTAATCTCTTGGGTGATCCCAACCGTAAATGGTCGGTCCTGTGGGCCCACCCCTATCCGAGTCATTGTTGGAACCTGGAACCTGCCTGTTGGATTTCACTACATGGATTGGATCAGCACGAATCCGATCCAAAACTCCAAGTAGATATCAACCAGAAAATAAATGGCTCCATCGATCCAAAACCCATTACGAAGGATGAAAAGTTGAAATCAATTGCAAGAAATGATTGATATCTAGAAAAAAGAAAGGAGTGGGGGGTGAATGAATGAGACGAGACTAACCCGGGGGTGTGATCGTACTTGGGTGCATGCGTGTGTGAATGTGAGATTACACCACTGTGGATGGGTCAAGAAGAATACCAAGTATATTGGAGTCTGTCACGTCTATCTGACTAATTGACACAAAGTCGACAAGGTTAACGACATCAAATAACTCAATAATCGTAATCATGAAAGTTCCCCGAGCTTTCCGTTTGGAAAATAATTGAACTCCAACAATGACTTTGAGTCAATGATTTGTTTGTTTTTGTTTTTGTTTTTCCCATGGCTTTGTTCCTATATGGAACCATGCCATCAAACTTGATTATATTATCCATGATGAGTTCAATTTATTCATTGATGCAAGAGCTCTTTCTATGTCGACTCTCTCTGTCCTTAAAGACAAAATTATTTGCAGTATAGTTTAGGATCATCGATCTCTACCTTTTTATCGGGCTTTGTTGTTGAAGGTGACTTTACTATTGTTATTAGATGGATGCATGAGATTCGAAGTACTTCTCATTATCCTCACACACTATGCTTCTCCCTTGTAAAACCACAATCTTCATTAGACAAGTCTTCAAAGTGAAGAGTGGATCGTCCTCTTTCTACCCTTGGAGCATAGCACGCATTCGACCAGCCCCAAGTCGTGTGGAGATGCGGAAGCGAGATGATATCCCTGCTGAAATTTCTGCAGCAGAATTTTGGATCTTGATCTTGGTAATCTTCCCAGATTGATTAGCAACTAGGATTTTCCTTGGTTTCTTGCGCCCCAAGATTGTAAGAGAGGGTCGTGGCCTCTCTTCTTCCTCACGTGAACCTTCAGATCTGATCCAGAAAATCAAGAGACGTTGCCCAAGAAGAAGGTGCTGCTAGGGTTTCTTCCTTCTCCTTCTTTGAGAGAGGCGGCTCCAAGAAGATGGCTAGGGCAGAGATGGCAGCAATAAAACCCTAGAAACCTAGGGCATCTATATGTGAGAAAGAGAGGAGGAGAAAGAGAAGGGATAGCTTATTCTAGGGAGAAAAGGGTTTCTTTCATTCATCTATAATCATCATCGTTACATGACTATATATAACCCGTCCCCATGACGGCCACCAAAATAAAACCAGCACCACACATGAACCGGTGCCTTATTATATGGATAATAAACCCTAAAAAACTCCCTTGGACCAACCCACACCTTGGGCCCAAACCCAGCCCAATGATAGACTAGCCCCCTCAAGACCCAACAACCTGGGCCTTAACCCTGTGGAGCCTACAAACCTCCACCCTAGGATTTAAGCTTTGGAGTACCACACCAGGCTCTACAATCTCCACCTTGGTGCTTCAAAGCTGCTGAAAAATCTGCACATTCCCTCAGACCCATCAGTGTCACACATGAGAGAAAGCTATCCCGTGGAAGAGTCTTCGTAAGTGCATCTGCCTGGTTCTTCTTTGTATGAACTTTTACCAGCTCCACTTCACCTTCTTCCACCAATTCTCTGATCCTGTGATACCTCACATCTATATGCTTTGTGCGTGCATGATAGATTGGGTTCTGAGCCAACTGCAGGGCACTCTGACTATCACTGTGTAACAATACTGTACCCTGCTTCACCCCCATTTCCATGATGAGTCTCTTCAACCAAAGAGCCTCCTTGGCAGCCTCTGTAATCCCTATATACTCAGCTTCTGTTGTAGACAAAGCTGTAATAGGTTGAAGGGTTGATCTCCAAGAAATTAATCCACCATACATGCTGAACACATACCCTGTGGTAGACCTTCTTGTATCCAGATCACCTGCAAAATTTGCATCCACAAATCCTTCCAATGGACCTAATGACTTACTTGGGATATTAGATTTCTCCTTAGATCCATCTTGCTGCCCAAAAATTAGACCAAGTCCACGAGTTCCCTGAAGGTACCTCAAAATCCACTTGAGTGCCTTCCAGTGCTCCTTCCCTGGGTTCGCCATGAATCTGCTCACCTGGCTCACTGCATATGCTATGTCAGGCCTGCAACACACCATAGCATACATAATGCTGCCCACGGCACTGGCATATGGAACTCTCTCCATGTACTCTTTCTCTTCATCTGTCTGGGGGTTCTGTAACTTAGAAAGAGACATGTGACTAGCCAAAGGTGTTCCAACTGGTTTGGCCTTATCCATCCCAAACCTCTCCAACACCTTGTGAATATATCCACCCAATGACAAGTGTAGAATTCCCTTGGTCCTATCTCTGTAAATTTCCATCCCAAGTATCTTCCTAGCTGACCCCAAATCCTTCATTTCAAATTCTGTTGATAATGCATATTTCAGTCCATTCACTGCTTCAACACTCCTGCTGGCAATGAGCATATCATCCACATACAGAAGGAGATACAGTGCATCATCCTCATCCACATCTTTCACATAGACACAAGTATCATGTTCACATCTAGAAAATCCAAGGCCCAAAATAAAAGTGTCAAACCTTTTGTACCACTGACGGGGTGACTGCTTCAAACCATAGAGCGATTTCTTTAGTAGACACACTTTTTCTTCCAATCCAGATTCCTTGAAACCCTCTGGTTGCTTCATGTATATCCTCTCCTCTAGACTCCCATGTAAGAAAGCCGTCTTCACGTCCATCTGCTGCAACTCCATACCATGTTGTGCTACGAGAGATAACAACACACGAATTGAAGCATGACGTACCACTGGAGAGAATACCTCTGTGTAGTCCACTCCCTCTCTCTGTGAGAACCCCTTAGCAACAAGCCTTGCTTTGTATCTGACTCCACCTTGCTCTGAAGGTGCCTCCTTCTTTGTGAACACCCATTTTGAACCAATGGCCCGAGCATCTCTAGGTAGATCCACTAGCTGCCATGTCTTGTTCTTTTCCAGGGACTCCATCTCCTCCATCATGGCCTGCATCCATGAGTCTCTTTCTGAACTTTCCATGGCTTCTTGGAAGGTCTCTGGATCTTCATTTGCAGTGATTAGAGCATAGGAAATCATGTCATCAATGCGATACCGAGCAGGTTTGATGATGGTACGCTTTGCCTTGTGTAGTGCCACACCCCTTTGATCATCTCTCAAAGCTGAAGTGTGTGACTCCACCTGCACCTCCTTTTGGATTGATGGCTCTTCTGGCTGATCCTTTACATGTATTGGAACATTCATACCAAACTCCACCTCAAAAGAAGCATGTTTTGAAGTAGAAGTAGAAGGTACATCACCTGTCAGCCAATGCTGTCCACTGCTGTCCTGTTCAGCCTTTTCAGCTCCATCTGCAATCTCTGACCTCTTCAAGATGCTCTTCTCATCAAAAATAATGTCTCTACTGATGATACACTTCTGTGAATCTGAACTCCATAGCAAATAGCCTTTAACTCCCTGTGGATACCCGATGAAGATCAGCCTTTGTGATTTTGGGTCCAGCTTGCTCCTTTCAGTTGCCTCCACATGTGCATAGGCTGGGCAACCAAAAATCCTTAGGTGTCCAAGCTCCACCTTCTTCCCACTCCAGATCTCCTCTGGAATGCCTCCATCAAGTTTTCTATTAGGGGACCTGTTAACAAGAAAACCAGAGAACATAATTGCATCACCCCAAAAGACCTTGGGCAGTGATGCCTGCAGCCTCAAACACCTAGCCTTCTCTGTCAATGTACGATTCATCCTCTCTGCCACACCATTCTGCTGGGGAGTCATCCTTACTGTGTAATGGCGTTGGATCCCATTTTCCTCACAGTAGCTTCTGAATTCATTGCTTGTATACTCCCCTCCATTGTCAGATCTCAAACACTTCACTGGTTTTCCTGTCTCCTTTTCAACACCAACTCTCCAAGCTTTAAACCGGGCAAATACCTCTGATTTTTCTCTTATCAGATATACCCATACCTTCCTGGAGTAGTCATCAATGAAAGTTAAAAAATACTTAGCCCCACCTCTGGCTGACACAGGGGCCGGTCCCCATACATCTGAGTGAACTAGTTCCAGAATACCTTCACTCTGCTTGGAACTGCTGGCAAATCTTACCCTATGTTGTTTGCCATAAATACAGGGCTCACAGATGTCATTGTCCTCCTTCTTAAGTGATGGAATCAGACCTCTTTTGCTGAGTTCTATAAGCCCTTTATCACTCATGTGTCCCATTCGATAGTGCCACAGTTTATAGACCAACTGTTCCTCCTGTGCCGCTGCTAGCACCTCTGCACCATCTATGGCCACTGAGCCTTCCATCTGATAGAGATTATTTTCCAACCTTCTCCCTTTCATCACCACTAATGCACCCTTGGTTATCCTCAAACATCCACTCCCCGGCTGGCTTCCAAAAGCATACCCATGCTTCTCCAGGTAGCCCAAAGAAATTAGATTCTTCTTCAACTCCGGGACATGTTTGACATTGGTTAAAGTCCTTATAACCCCATCATACATCCTCACCCTTATGCTTCCAACTCCAGCAACCTTACAAGGATGATTATCACCAAGGCATACACTCCCTCCATCAGATTCTTCATAAGTTGCAAACCACTCCCTATGCGAAGTATAATGGTGAGAACATGCTGAGTCAAGTGTCCAACAACTATCACACTTCTTGGTCCCATCTGAAACTACCAGTACATCATCTTCACTGTCTTCAGATGAATTTGCACCACCATTGCTGGCTGAACCTCCCTTGGAAATGCCCTTCCCCTTCTCATTCTTCAGAAGTGGGCAATTTCTCTTCAGGTGACCAATCTGATGACACTTGTAACACTTCCATGCTTTCTGCTTGCCCCGAGACTTAGATCTGCCTTTGGACTTGCCTCTAACCTTTTCCCAGGGTCTTCCTTGCCTCTCATTCACAGCAAGTACCTCTGTGTTAGAGTTTCCCATGCGAATCTTTTCTCTTTGCTGGTTTGATCTCAGCACCCCCACAACCTCTTCATAATTCAGGGTCTCCTTCCCATACACCAAGGTTGTAATCAGACCATCATAGGAACTGGGTAGCGAACACAACAAGATGAGGGTCTTGTCTTCTTCATCAATCTTCACATCAAGGCTCATCACCTCTGAGCACACTTGATTGAATTTCTGAATATGGGCCACAAGATCTCCTCCCTCAGGCATTCTCAAGCTGTACAACTGTTTCTTCAACCACAACTTGTTTGTCATGCTCTTTCCCATGTAAGTGTTCTCTAAAGTTTCCCAGAGCCCCCTTGCCGTGGTCTGCGTGCAAATCTCCGGCAAGACTTGATCAGCCAAGCACATCCTGATTGTGCTAAATGCAATCTCCTCTAACTCCTCCCAATCCTCACGACTTACATTATCCGGTCTTTGTTTCACCAAGACCTTATAAATCCTTTGCTGTACCAATAAATCCTTCACCCTTTGCTGCCATAGGGTGAAGTTCCCTTGCCATCATACTTTTCAAAATCGAATTTAAAGCTACTAGATGCCATATCCAACCAAGAAACAATGCACACAACAAAAACAGAAAATTAAACTTGCTGCAGAAATTTCTGGTTTGATATCTTACCAAGAAACGCCCAAGATCCAATCTTTTCTCCACCAAATCACCGAGGCTCTGATACCAAATGAAGAGTGGATCGTCCTCTTTCTACCCTTGGAGCATAGCACGCATTCGACCAGCCCCAAGTCGTGTGGAGATGCGGAAGCGAGATGATATCCCTGCTGAAATTTCTGCAGCAGAATTTTGGATCTTGATCTTGGTAATCTTCCCAGATTGATTAGCAACTAGGATTTTCCTTGGTTTCTTGCGCCCCAAGATTGTAAGAGAGGGTCGTGGCCTCTCTTCTTCCTCACGTGAACCTTCAGATCTGATCCAGAAAATCAAGAGACGTTGCCCAAGAAGAAGGTGCTGCTAGGGTTTCTTCCTTCTCCTTCTTTGAGAGAGGCGGCTCCAAGAAGATGGCTAGGGCAGAGATGGCAGCAATAAAACCCTAGAAACCTAGGGCATCTATATGTGAGAAAGAGAGGAGGAGAAAGAGAAGGGATAGCTTATTCTAGGGAGAAAAGGGTTTCTTTCATTCATCTATAATCATCATCGTTACATGACTATATATAACCCGTCCCCATGACGGCCACCAAAATAAAACCAGCACCACACATGAACCGGTGCCTTATTATATGGATAATAAACCCTAAAAAACTCCCTTGGACCAACCACACCTTGGGCCCAAACCCAGCCCAATGATAGACTAGCCCCCTCAAGACCCAACAACCTGGGCCTTAACCCTGTGGAGCCTACAAACCTCCACCCTAGGATTTAAGCTTTGGAGTACCACACCAGGCTCTACACAAAGGAGTGAATTAAGTAGCAAATCTTCTTGCTATTAAAGCAACGCGTATTTCTCACAATATATGATGGGCCAATAATCTTCCTGATGAATTGAGCTCTATTCTGCATGCAAATACTAGAGGTATGTTATTTTCTCATCACTTCTAAAGTAGCCCTTGTTAAAAAAAAAAAAAAAAAAGATAATAATATTCATTGTTATTTCATTGACATCATCAACTTTAGTGAAAATATATGAAACTTAAAAGAGTTATGATCTCTCATATCAACAACAACAAGAGATCATCAATTTCATCAACTTGCTCCATTCTCTTAGTGCATGACTCAAAGAAGTTCTTGCCATATAAATCAGATTTGGTTGGCATAATTTGGTCTAATTCACTGTTTTAGTTCAGCTTGTTGGCACCTCCAAAACTTTTAAGAGATCTAGATATCCAACAATTGTTGGCATCCTCCAATTCATTGCCTATGCAATAAATAGTACGGGCATATATATCAAGCACCCATCCCATCATGCCCTTGCTATATGTACCCAATATGGGAACCCATTGAAGATAATTAGATTTGAGTATCATCACAAAAAATATATAAGCTTCCATTAACCATGCATGGTTACCCCTAGCTAGCTCTACATTGATGCTTGTATTATTCCTTCTTCTTCTAATATGACCAAATTAACCCACTCTGACCTCCGCTTATATAATAAAGCCCTGCCCCCTTCTCTTTGCACACCCGGAGGAAAGAGCTGCTGCCTTCCTCTCACCGATATATAACTACTACTTCCCCCTCTCGATCTAGTCTCTCCCTCACCCTGTGGACTTATAAACCAAATCCCACTGCCTCTTCATTAGCTGCAAACGATCGAAAGCTAAAGCCTATAGATATGGTCGGGCTGCCTAGAACCAACGTCGAACCCGGCAAGATCCTATCCGATGCTTGGGATCACAGGGGCCGGCCCGCCGTCCGATCCCAATCCGGTGGCTGGACCAGCGCCGCCATGATCCTAGGTACCGATCGACATATATATGCATGCTTCTCTCTCTCTCTCTCTGTATCTATATATGCATGCATCGTAATTCCTAACTCTAGTTTTTGGCATCCAATGGAATCTAATAAATTTCGTTCAAATTAATCAGTTGTGGAGCTGAATGAGAGGCTGACGACCCTGGGCATAGCGGTGAACCTGGTCACCTACCTGACCGGCACCATGCACCTGGGCAATGCCGCCGCCGCCAACACCGTCACCAACTTCATGGGCACCTCCTTCATGCTCTGCCTCCTCGGCGGCTTTGTCGCCGACACATTCATCGGCCGGTACCTCACCATCGCCA
This sequence comes from Calamus simplicifolius, assembly GCA_900491605.1. NCBI lineage: Eukaryota > Viridiplantae > Streptophyta > Magnoliopsida > Arecales > Arecaceae > Calamus > Calamus simplicifolius. Next base: position 157,473 of record UESW01004878.1, read on the forward strand.
TCTTCGCCGCCGTCCAGGCCTCTGTAAGTCCCTCGATCCTTCCCATATAATTAAATATCAACGATCATGCATGTCATGATGTGGTTAATTTGGATTGCTGAATAAAAATTAATAAGGGTGTGGCCGTCCTCACAATATCAACCGCTGCGCCGGGACTGCGACCGCCGGCATGCGCTGAGATAGCGTCACCCGATTGCGTGAAGGCTTCTGCGGCGCAGCTGGGGGTGCTGTACCTGGCGCTGTACCTGACGGCGCTGGGAACAGGAGGGCTGAAATCGAGCGTGTCGGGCTTCGGCTCGGACCAGTTCGATGAGACGGACAGGGAGGAGAAGCACCAGATGATGAAGTTCTTCAACTGGTTCTTCTTCTTCATCAGCCTCGGCTCGCTGCTGGCGGTGACGGTGCTCGTGTACATCCAGGACAACCTCGGCCGGCGGTGGGGGTACGGGCTCTGCGCGGCGGCTATCGTCGTGGGGCTGCTCGTGTTTCTGCTGGTGACGAGGCGGTATCGGTTTAAGAAGCTGGTGGGAAGTCCCCTGACGCAGATCGCGGCGGTGGCGCTGGCGGCGTGGAGGAAGAGGGGGCTCGAATTGCCGCCGGATCCTTCGATGCTGCATCATATCGATGGCAGCTCCGGCCAAGGGGAGGAGAAGGGCTCTAAGAAGTGCAGCGGGAAGCAGAGCCTGCCGCATACCAAACAGTTCCGGTACGTACGTAGTTCCCTCTAATTATTTTTTTCTCTCCCTAGCTAACGGCTAATTAATAAGCAAAGAAATTTTTAAAAAATAATAATAATAAGGGATACTATTTGATAAGTGGAGCTCAAGAAAGTTATTAGAACTATAGTTTTTATTTAAACTCTATTGATTAAATCTAGAGGTTTTGATTTCTATATATGCTTATTTGCTTAGCGTGCATGCATACTTATTTTAATTATCAGTACACACTACACTTATTCATATTTTTATATTCTTAATATACATACATATCCTCGTCCATCCATCATATATACCCTTCTTTTATTACACATTTATCTATTCACTATGTGCAGTTTTCAAGAACTACTTGTTAAAATAATATAATATAAAAAAAATTATTAAAGCATGGTTGATTATAGAAAGACTATTAATCCAATAAAACTTTAAGAAATTAGTATGACAAAAAATCATTAGACAAAGTAGCTAATGAAAGTGGAAACCTAGCTACCAATTAAGTCTCCCAATTGGCTATTTCTCACTTAGACTAATAATATTATCTGCAAATATAAATATGATATAAAGAATTTACTTATGCAATTTCAATTTTATGTGTGCTTTATCATTATCATATGCAACCATAGCTGATGATGATAGACATCGCACAAAAAATCGAAAACATGTGGACAATGTCAATTGATGTTCCACAGAGAAATTATATGGAGGATGTTCGCTGCTCTCTATCCACGTCCTCATCTATAACATGAGGTTCATATTTGGGAACATATGAATCGTTGACAACTGTCATATACTTTGGATGCAAGCTTTGGGTATACCAGGGCTAGCTCAACAAACATTAATATTTTTGCCAATTTGATTTAATTATAAAATCAAAGTCACTCCTATAACCTTAGAAAAATTAGAAGAGTAAACTGTTCGTTTAACATTAGTATAACCATGTATGCACAACTTTAATTAGGAAGCCTTTCAAGACAATCAAAATAATTTAGGGTCTATTTAGATGGCCAACCCTTAGCTATTAATTAGGGCCAACAGCTCTCATTTAATTCCTAATAGCTGTGTCAAACACAATGGTAAATGACTATGTCCTCATTAATTTCTTCTTAGTTTGAGCTGTATTTAGACTAAAGTAGGAGATCGATGAAACCATTTATTAAAGCTTCTATTGGCTCCATTTTAAAGAAGTGAAGGAGGGTGATAGAATTTTATCTTCTCTTCATATTATTTTTTTTTTGTCTTGTGGATTATCCTCGTATCAGAATTGTATGGCTATCGTCTATATCAAAAAAAAAAAAAAAAAAAAAAAAAAAGTGAAGGAGATGTTAGGTAGTGTTTGAAATAGGGGATAAAAGGGGATATCCTCTCTTATCCCCAAAAGTCATAACTATAAGAGATAGCTAGAAATAAAGTTAACCAAAGGGATAATCCATGGTTAATCATGGGATATCCCCTCAATTTATTCCTAGAAAATAGGAATAGTTGGTTATCCCTTCAAATAAGAGTAAAAAAAAGTTATCTTATGATTTATCTTTTTGCATTTTATATGATCAATGGGATAGCCAAAGGATATCTCTAAGGATAGCCAAAGAACAAACTCTATCTCATACATTTATTCATGAATAATATTTTTTTATCAAACACTATTAGTGTCACCGATTTCATGAGCCCACATACGCTATCATAGCTTTTGCGCTTGTCGCGTGGCTTGGGACAAAACCCACGTGATCTAGGATCATGGGGCTGGCCTCGCCTCATCTAATGTCGTTCTTGTGATATTAAAAGGCTTATGAGATTTCTTATCGACTTAGCCAAAGCTAATGGTGACAAAAGCGTGGCACCAACTTTTGCCAAAAGTAAAAGGTGGAGCATCTTCTGTCGGTATCTTGCATATGTGAAATAGATGCGATGGTTTAGCCTTTCTATGTTGGCTCTCTTTTTTACCTTGATAAAGTTTGAGAATGATGGAACTTTGGCTCTCTTTTTAAATTTTATTCTACAACTAAAGGCCACTTTAAATTATTATCCATGTATTTTGGACATTAAAAAATTGAAAAATAAATCATAGGTCATCAAATATACCAGTCAGCTTTACTTGGAAGGTAACATGGATTGTTTGATTTGGGCGTTAACAATTTATTTGTTATTTTATACTTGTTTTAGTGTTTTTTTTATTTTATACTTAAATAGTTGTTTGGTTTGTTTCTTTCTCATAAGACTCCTTTAATTAACCATCATAACGATTTTTCTTGATAGTAAAATCACTAGTGATAATATGATCATTGATCTGAATAAAAAATTATTATGCATATAAATTGCGTTTGATGCATTGCCAGCTATCTTGAATGATAATATGGATTATCTATAAGATAAATTACCACGGAATGGATTGCCAGTAATGTTAATTATTATGTTTGGTATACACAAATAATGTTATAGTAATATTGATTATTGTGTTTGGTATAACAAACAAATTACCAATCATATAACATCAAATTTTTAAAATACCCTTAAATCAAATTCATATACTAAATCAAATCTATTAAAATTTTTAAAATACCCCTAAATCAAAGTATTTATATATAAGTAGAAGATATAAGATTTATTTTTTTTAAGATTAAAATATATTTTTAATCTTTAAACATTTATTCAAAAAAATTTTGATTCTTAAACTTTTAATTATCATAATTTATTTATTATATTTAAAAATAATTTATTTTTTAATATTTTGTTATATAAAATTAATTAAGACTAATAGAATAATTGATATATTATGATAATATGAATTGATCGATTAGTTGATAGCAAAATGTAAGTTATTTTTTAAAATTTAAAAAGTAATAAATTAGACGTTGTCAAATTTTAAATTACTACATTGTCAAGGAGACATTGTCAAGAATACTATTTTTTTATTTTTTTTATTTGATATTTTTTTATATGGATGAATAATACTGCGGTTTATTTTTGTTTGGAGATATGAAAAAAGAGATAACGGCAGCGAGACTGAAGAAAAGAGAGAAAAAGAAGAAAATGATTTGTTTAGAGAAAAAAATAATTTTATTTTTACAAAAAAAGGGTAATTTTATCAAAAAAATTATTAGATTACAACATATCTAGATTACCATTGCAGAATAGATTGCCAATCAAAATATGTAACATAGTTATTTGATGGGTCCCATCTAAATTACTTGGTAATCTGGATAGATTATCTACTACCAAACGCTCCTAACATCTTTAAAACTTTTACATATACTATAATATTATATATTATATTAATTATAAATATTATATATAATAGTTACATATTAATATTAAAATATATAATATATTAGCATTATATTATTATAATAAATAATATAATTGTCAGTAATATAGTATATAGCATATAGTTAATATGTATAATAATAATTATAATTAATATTTATAATTAATATTATACCTTATTAATATATTATATTATAATAGTATATTATATATAATATTTATATGTATTATATATAATACATTATGTTATAATATTGTAATATAGGTAGGAGAGATTGATAGATACAAGGACAAAAGTTGTCCTAATATTTTAGTGCGGATCATCATTATCAAAATGATTCACCATTTTCATCCTCTCTAATGAAATTAAGATCGTTGTTTGAGTAGTGATTTTAATTCTAAGGCGATCATAGATATATTAAACAGCATAATCTTATCGTCATCCTAACATCATTGATGATGTTACAAAATCATTCTATGCCAAACAGCTTATAGTTATTACCATACTAGAAAATATTAGTTAGATGGTTAAAATTCTATTTCTAGCAAATTCTGTAATATGGTTCACAAATCATTTGTTGTATATGCTTGATGACATGTTTTTCTTCAAGACCCTCTCATGCCTCTTTGTTTCTCAATTCCACATTATTATTTAACTCCATCTTGTAGAGATATGCATCGGTGGGTAACACTATGCACATGCATAATAAATTTAATAATCATAAATCTATCTTTTATATCCTAAAAAAATAATTTATGTAAACAAATGATCATGTGTAACTCATTTAGATAGTGTTTGATAGAAAAAACATTATCTCTGGATAAGTGTACGGGATAGAATTTATCCCCGGGCTATTCCTAGGGATATCCCTTGGCTATCCCATTGATCATGTTAAATGCAAAAAGGTAAATCCATAGGATAACTTTTTTTTTACTCTTATTTGAAGGGATAACAAGCTATTCCTGCATTTTCTAGGGAATAAATTGAGGGGATAACCCATGGTTAATCATGATTATCTCTTTGATTAACTTTATTCCCAACTATCCTTCATAGTTATGACTTTTGGGAATAAGATGAGATATTTTCTGAATATCCCCTTTTATTTTTTATTTCAAATACTATCTTAAAGCGCTTTAATAAGGATAACTCAATAGACTATTCTATAGGACAGAAATGTAAGACAGCTAGCATGATTTTTTTTTTTCTCTATTTAGCATGACTTGAGTTGTATAATATATTAGATTAGATAACATCACGCTTAGGGGTGCAACTCGGACTCATAAAATTTGGGTTTTTCTCAATCCTAACCCTAACCCTATTTGTAAAATATCAACCCTGACCCTAACCCTAACCCTATTTGTAAAACCTCAACCCTAATCCTATTTTTAAAAATTGGGTTCGGGTTGAGTTTCGGGTTGGAATTCAGGTTGATGAGAAAAATAAAAAATAAAAAATCTTTTTTCAAAGTAAATAAACACCGAATTATGGATTCCAAAGACGAAAAAATAAAATCCCTTGCCGAACGCATAAGCTGGACTCGGGGCTTTAATATTGTATTAAAAAAAGTCTTACCTGAAACAAAGATGAGAAGGAGGTGTCGTAAACAAAGAAAAGGAGGCGAAAAGTGAAACAAAATATATGGATGGTTCGCCTTTATGTTTGTTCTTTTCTTCGTCTCTGCGACCGACGACCTTACCCTTATTGCCTTCAAGTTGACCATCTCGTCCAACCCGATTGGCGCCTTCAACGCCTCAAAAAATTTGGTGCCAATAAGCTATCCCCGTTCGGGTAACTCTTGGGTTCGGGTTATCTCGGGTTCTGGTTGCGGCCAATCCTAACCTGGGTCAATTGCAAATCGGATCGGATTAAACCCGGGTCTTTTGGGTTCGGGTTGGGCAAACATAAGTTTAAACACTGTTGTAAATCGGGTTCGGCGGGCCGGGTTCGGGTTGAACCTGACCCAAGTTGCACCCCTAATTACGCTAATGAAAAAAGAAATTTCTGCACCTGCTGTCCAATGGAATCTTCTTACATATAAAGTTGTCTACCAGATTTATCCCACAACCTGGCGTCTCAAACTCTGAAACCATATTTAAGGATCTTCAAGGATACCTTTTTTTTGTACATCCGGGCGATCATACTACATGGGTACGAGTCAGCCATTGAACATCAGAATACAAAATTTGCTAAAAATAAAAGGCCATGGATCACCTTGTCTCCACCTCCAAAAACCTGAGTAGTGAGCTACTGACGCAGCCACCCAGTCGGCTGCCGTATTTGCTTCCTGATAAGTATGTCGAATTTGGACTACATGGGCCTCCCTCAGTATAGTCCAGATGTCCTGTAAGATCGGAATGGCAGGGGCAAGGGAGCCGTGGTCCCTCCACAGCCACCGAATCACAATCATGGAGTCGCACTCAATAATAAGGTTATGAGCATGAAGAGACCGAACTGCATATTTGATTCCATCCCAAGCAGCATATAGCTCAGTCATAGGGACAGAGGAATCCAGAGTACCAAGCCCTCCAGCGGCCAATAGATCGCCCTTCGGCCCACGGATGACAAAGGATGATCCCACTGATCTCCCGCGGATACTACCATCAAAGTTGATTTTGACAAACCCTGGAGGGGGGCTCCCAAGAAATGAAAACTGAATGCCGGTTCGCTGCCGAAGCAGTAGGGGAACCCCAGAGGCCAGAAGAGTCAAAACCACCTGAATGGGATCCATGAGCACAATCCGATACCATGGATCTAATTTTCCTAATGATCCTGTGAAAAGAAGTACTGTCGTCTGTAAAAATATTCTGGTTCCTAGACAACCAGATCTGATAAGCCGTAGCCGCCCATAGGGCACATTTATACTGAGAGGCCTTCCGGAGATCATCTAAGAAGAGGGAACACAAAGAGTCTGTCTGATCCAATCTACAATAATAGCCAACTGACTGCCATATCCTTTCTACTCTAGGACAAGAGAAGATGACATGAACAGTAGACTCCTCCAAACCACATAGCGGACAAATAGGCTAGATAGGCAAGCCCCTCCTCACAAGCAAAGCACAAGTGGGAAGACATTCCCATAGAAGCTTCCATATAAAGAGCTAAACCCTGGGGAGGATAGGAAGCTTCCAGATCCATCCAGCATCAATCGGCTCCAAAGACTGAGGCCTGAATATCTTTACAAGATCCTTCATGGGGGCCTTAGGAAGACAAGATCTCCGCCAAAGTCTACAATCTGAGGAAATACCCTGGGTAAGCGGAATAGACATAATCCGACGGGCAAGTTCCTCACCAAAGAATCGAGACACCGTCAGACCATGCCAAGAGGAAGGATCAGAGGAGAGCAACTCCTTCACTTTCATACTAGTAGGTACATCAATACTATAGAAGGAAGGCCAACGAGATAGTGGTATGTCAGAGATCCAGGTATCTTGAAAAATCTCAATGGAAGAGCCATCTCCAATAATCCACGAAGTGTTTTCCATAATGGAGCTACCATACCGACAAACCTCCTTCCAGAAGAAAGAATGCCGACGCGAGGACTGCCCAATCGAGGAGGAAGTCCAATTTCCATATCTCGCTCACATAAAAGAGCTCCATAGACTCTACGGCTCCAGAATGAACCGCGAGGCATGCTTGGCCAAAAGAGCCTCCCTTCTAACAGTCAAAGACTGAATCCCAAGCCCGCCCTCCTGGATCGGTGTACAAACCCTCTCCCAAGACATAAGGTGAACACCATGCCCATCCTGCATTGAGGCCCATAAGAAGTCCCTAAAGTATCTCTCAATTCTCCTAAGGCAAGAAATTGGGATGGCAGCATTGGAAAGAAGATACATTGGAAGGGAGGAAAGAACCGTACGGATTATAATGACCCTTGCCATCATAGATAAACCCGTAACCTGCCACCCCTCAATACGCTGCCGAATCCTCAGCTCAAGATCATAATAGTCAGCACAGCGGGGATATCTACCAGTCATAGGAACACCCATGTACTAAAAACGGTCAGTCTGAGACGAGATACCCAGCGTGTGGACAATAGCTTCCCTGGTAGCTCTAGAGGTCTTCGGACTAAAGCTGATAGAAGACTTGGATACATTGACCTTCTGACTAGAGGCCTGACAATAGCGCTGAATGATGTCAACAAAAGAAGAAGCATTGGCTGAGGTGGCCCTCCCCAGTAAGATACAATCATCGGCAAATAATAGATGAGAGATCGCAGGACCCGTAGGGTAAGTCGTAAAAGGGACAATACGGCAGTCAGCCTGAGCCTGATAGAGGGCACGTGAAAGATCATCAGCCGTCAAAATAAACAACAGGGGGGATGAAGGACATCCCTGACGTAGCCCAACTGAAGAGTAGAAAATTTTAGTCATGCTTTTATTAATGATCAGCAAGAAGGACAGCCTTAGAATGCAAGCCATAATCCAATCGATAAACTGATCAACAAACCCAAACTCCAGTAAAGAGTGGTAAAGAAAAGACCAACTAAGTCTATCATAGGCTCTCTCCATATCTAACTTGACAGCCATAAGGGACTGCCTGGCCGGAGCTCTCTGAAGATCATATAAAACCTCCTGAGCAATGAGGACATTGTCGGAGATACTACACCTTCTGATAAACGCTCCCTGTTCCACTGCTATAATGCGAGGCATCACCAGGCGGAGGCGGTCAGCAAGCAGACGAGCGCAGACTTTATACAAAGTGGTGCAAAGGCTGATAGGCCTAAAATGCTGAGGGAGAGTAGCATTATTACATTTAGGCACCAAGGAAATAAGAGTCCGATTCCACTCCACCGGGATGTCCTTGGCTTGAAAAGCTAGGAGTATCGCCTGGATCACCTCCTGACCAACAATATCCCAGTAGTGACGATAGAAGAACGGAGGAAAGCCATCTGGCCCTGGGGCCTTGTCCTGCCCAAGCTCCCATAGAGCCATACGAATCTCATCCCCTGTGATAGGTCTGGTCAGCTTTTCATTCTCCATAGAAGAAACCTTCCTAGAGACAGGGACCTGGATAACCGGAGAACCAAGACCAGAGGACTCCGACCATCTGGCCTGAAAGAAGTGAAGGAGCTGGTCCCGAATAGAAGAAAAATCCTCATGATAGCCCCCTGAATCATCATCTAGTCTACGAATCCTGTTAGCAGCCAATCGTTTCAGAGTGGCTTGGTGGAAGAATCTCGTATTACGGTCCCCTTCACGAATCCATTGGATCCTAGACCGTTGCCTCCAATAAATCTCATGTTGGATAAGCAAAGAGTGGTGTAAAGCTAGCTTGGCCGGAAGTGCAGAGAGATCTGAGATCACAAGAAACCCCTCCTGATCCTCCTTAGCCTGCAAGAAACTAATATCAGCTTCAAGTTGTTCCACCTGCCTAACCAGATCACCAACCTTCAGTCTATTCCATCTGGCCAATCTTCGTTTAACCAGCAAAAGACGGCGAGAAAGACGATATATAGCATTTCCCCGGATAGGAATATGCCAGACCTGGAAATGATAGATCGAGCCGCCGTATATGATGTCCAAAACTGCTCAAATCTGAACTGCCTCCTATGATATTGATCTATCATTGTAGATATAAGAATGGGGCAGTGATCAGAAGCTATCCTCGGAAGATGAGTAACAGAAGCAGAAGGGAACTTCTGAAGCCACTGTTCCGAAGCCATAGCTCTATCCAGCCTCTCCCAAACCCGAGCAGAACCCTGATGGTTATTACACCAAGTGAATTGGGGCCCCGAAAAACCCAAATCCAGAAGGCCAGCCGAACTGATGAAATCCCTAAATTCAGTGATGCTAGCTGTGGCAGTGACCCTTCTTCCCCCACACTTTTCACTAGCTTCAGTAATACAATTGAAATCACCAGCAACAATAGAAGGGATCCCTCTAGCTAGAAGGAAATGAAGATCGGACCATAAAAGTCGTCTCTCCCAGAAATCAGTACTGCCATAAACAGCCAATAGAAACCAAGGATTAGTAGAGCCCTCTGTAACAAGAAGGCCTAAATACTGATTACTTTGATGAACAACTTCAACCTTCACTGCTGAGGAGTGCCAGATGGCTATAATGCCTCCAGATAGACCCACTGCCTCAACCGCAAATAGGGACAATTTCTTACTATCTATCTCCGAAACCAAGCCAGACTATCCCTCGACAGCCTGGTTTCTAAAATAACACAGATATCAAAATTATGGATTTGCAGCAATCTATAAAAAGAGGATCAAAACGATGGCTTTCGAGCTCTTCTGACATTCCATAAAAGGATCTTCATTTAGCAAGAGGAGGAAGCTAGGATCCCCCCTGCACTTCTGCCATGATGCTGTCAGGGAGACACCCAAAGGATTGAATGTCTTCCACAGGACTTTGTGATGAGCAAATCATCTCATCCTGGATCTCAGCAGTCTGAGGAGAGTTAACAGAGGACCTCGATCCTGGACCCTAGCCCAGAATAACCGACGACAAGGGGTCACTGGAAGAGTCAGTTGCCGTTATGGACTGGGCCTTCTTCCCCACCAAGCCCATAGGCTGATAGTCCTCTGAGGATCGAAGAATAGCATTGAAATGCTGCACCTCATGAACTTTAACTTGTTTATCTTTGGAGACGGAAGTACCATCTTTACCTTTCTTTTTGTCATATTTAGAAATTATCCGGGGGGCCTGATACTCCGTAGGACAGGCCCACTTTAGGGGACCAGGGCAAGCATCTCTACTCCCCATTTGATTAACTCCACCCGAATCCAAATCCAAAGAAGCAAAAGGATTTTTAGTCAGCAAGGATTGGGGGAGAAGAACATCTGGCTTCTGAAACCCAACTGAAACCGGCACACCAACACTGAAACCGGCACGCTCTGAGGCCTTCAACCCAAACACAGTCACTGTAGCATCCTTGGCCTTTGTCCCAGAAGAAAGGCCTGAGCTCTCGGCCTTGAAAGAAACCTCCTTAAGGCCTCTGGCTCTCCTCCGGCGTGCCGACTTCATCTAAGCAGTCCAACCTTCTGCTACCGTCCCCAGGGCAGAGGCACTAGCAGAAGAGGATGGATGAGGAACATAGTTAACTGGGCTCACCTCCGGCTGCACCTTCCTACTACCTTCCAACTGAGACCCCTTCAACACCTTTTGTTGCCGGACCGCCAACATCCACGCACTGAAGAGGAGAGCCTCCGATGACGAATCAGAAGCGTGCCTGGCCAGAGAGAAGCAGTTGCCAGAGAGGTGAAGCGAACCACAGCGCGGACATATTCCTTCCAACTGCTCATAAATGAACGATTGCCAAAATGGGCCATTCGCCCCCCTCACAAGAGAGCCCAGCCGAAGAGGAGAACGGAGCTCAACTCTGGCACATACACGGGCATATCCTCCCCTGTTCATCGCCACAGTAGCTGAGTCAGCACAGATAAACTGACCTGCCGACGAGATGACTTCTTTGAGAAACTCCTCCCTCCAATATTCAATCGGGAGGTTGGGCATTCTGATCCACAGCAACACAGTAGTGATGACATCCGCCACAAGGACGAAGTCCGGTTTCCAAGCTTCCGCCGCTGCTGGCTGACCATTGATAACCCAAGGTCAACACTAAATCCCGGGCTTCAGCATCCGCAAAACAAAAGATATAGCTCCGGAATGCCAAGCTTATGGGGAAGATCTCACAGGAGATTCCTCCTCGCCGGAACTCCCGGATGAAAGCTTCGACTGGAACCCATCGGTGGAACGTCCTCATCAAGACTGCCTGCTGCTGCCATTCCAAGGACTCAGCTGCCAGCTCCTCCACCGGCACTTGGACTACGTCGGGAAAGTGGGCCTCCAGCAATGTCATCTCAGCCGGCGACGGAGAAGAAGATACCCACTGGAAGCTAGCGTTCGTTGCCCGGTTCCCAGAGGTCCGGCCTTCAGATCCTCCATCCGAAGCCATGGGACAAAAGGAGAAACAGGGGAGCCCCTGACCAGAACACATGAATAGCAGGATCGGAGAGAGATGCTGGAGATCAGCTGAGAAGAGACCAGAGCACTAATCTTAAAGCCTGACCCAGGAGAGAAACAGGGACTTAGAACTGCATCATTTAGGATACCAATTTAAAATTCAGTCGGTTGGAATAAACCAGCGTCTCATTCGGAATAAAGAGCACGCAGTAGCAGATGATCTTAAAGCTTTAGTTTTTTTTTTTTTTAAGTACAAACGGGCGATCACACTAGCATAGTTGCGAGTCAGCCTAGATTGATTCGAATACAAAATTTGCTGTAATACAGAAGGGCAGGGATCGCCCGGCCTCCAAATCCATGAACCATCATGCTGAGCCACAAAAGAAGCAACCCAGTCCGCCGCCGAATTGGCTTCTCGATAAATGTGATGGATCTGAGCACAGTTAGCCTCACATAGGATAGACCAAATATCCGTAAGCATCAGATTAGCAGGGCCATAATGATAATTCTCCTTCTGCATCCAAGAAATAACCGACATGGAATCACCCTCAATCAAAATCCTCTAAGCCTGAAGAGTCCTAACGGCATAAGAAATGCCCGCTCAAGCCGCATAAAGCTCAGACATCGGGACGGAGGAGTCAATAGTACCAAAACCTCCCGCTCCCAGTAACTCACCATATGGGCCACGGTTGACGAAAGCAGAACTAGCAGCTCTGCCGCGGATACTCCCATCAAAGTTGATTTTGACGAACCCTGGAGGAGGGGGATCCCAAGAGATAAACACCGTGTGTCGGTTCGCTGCCATAGCAGCATGGGATCCCCAGAGGCTAGAGATGTCAGAACCAACCCGTGCATACTTCGCAACCAAAAATCTAATTTTCCTCATAATCCTGAGGGAAGAAATAGGATCATCCGTGAAAAGAAGCTAGTTCCTCGATAACCAAATGTGATAAGCCATGGCAGCCCAAAGACCACACCTCTGCAGGGAAGCTCTACGAATATCTAGAAAGAAAGAAGAGCGGGGTGAACCCAGATCGTCCACCCTGACAGAATAACCTACCATATGCCAGATCTGTCTAGCTCTGGGGCAAATGAAGATAGCATGCTCAAAGGACTGCTCCTCCAACCTACATAAAGGATAGCACGGCTGGATCGACAGACCCCTCCGAGAGAGAAGAAGACAGGTTGGAAGACAGTCCCACATAAGCTTCCAAATAAATAGCTGCACTCTGGGAAGGGTGGGAAGCTTTCAAATCCAAGCAGCATCCATCGATCGCTGAGAAATCGGCCTGAATATCTTCATCAAATCCCTAGTAGGAGCCCTAGAGAGACAAGATCTCTGCCAAAGCCTGGAGTCAGATAAATGACCAGGAGAAAGGGGCATCAAGAGAATACGTCTAGAAAGCTCCGGCCCAAAGAAACGGGTCACCGAGGGGATATGCCATGCAAGGGGATTTAAGAAAATCAAATCCTTAACCCTTAAACTAGAAGGGATATCAATACTGATAAAAGAGGGCCATCGAGAGAGAGGAAGCTCTGAAATCCAGATGTCATGAATAACATCAATCGATGATCCGTCTCCAATCATCCATGATACATTACCCCTAATAAGCTGTCCAAACCGACAGACTTCCTTCCAAAAGGAGCAGCCTCGAGGTGACTAGATATGCAAGTCCGGCGTCCAGGCACCATACCTAGCATGCATCAGGGTACTCCAAAGACAATACGGCTCTAGGAGGAATCTAGAAGCATGTCTAGCAAGAAGGGCATCCCTTCTAACAATCAGAGATTGGATCCCGAGACTGCCTTCTTGGATAGGCATGCAAACCGTATCCCAGGATAAAAGATGAGTACCATGACCTTCTTGCATAGAAGCCCAAAGAAAATCTCATCTCTCAATCCTCTTAAGGCTGGTAATTGGAATGACAGAATTAGACAGATGGTATAGGGGAAGAGAGAAGAGAACCGAGCGAATAATGATAATTCTAGCCATCATCGAAAGGCCAGTGACCTACCACCCCTCCAAACGCTGACAAACCCTCCTCCCCAGCTCGTAGTAGTCTGAGCAACAGGGATGTCTCCCCATGATAGGAATCCCCAAATACATAAACATGTCAGTCTGAGTAGAAATACCCGACAAATTAATAATGGCTTCCCTGGTAGACCTAGAAGTCTTCGGGCTGAAACATATAGAAGACTTTAGAAAATTAACCTTCTGTCCCGAAGCCTGACAGTATCGCTGAATAATAGAATAGAATGACACCGCATTATCAATAGAAGCCTGGCCCAGGAGGATACAGTCATCCGCAAACAGAAGATGAGAGACCAGAGGGCCCTCTACTCCAGCCATAAATGGGACAATCCTCCGATCTAGCTGTGCCTGATAGAAAGCACAACATACATATGTACATGTATACATATATACATATACATATATACGTGTGTGTATATATATATATATATATATATATATATATATATATATATGTATATATGTTGCTGTAAAAATTCGTTCTTCGGTTTGAGATGTCAGAATTCGGATAGCGCTCTTCTGTCTGGATGGACTTGTAAGGCAATCCTCATGCATGAATCACAGGGGTGGTTCCTGCGGAAGACCCTCTGATGCCCAAGTCAGTGAAGATTCTGAGCAAACAGATGAGAGGAGAAGGCTTCAGCAGAAGGATCTTCCTCCTTGGCATGATTTTTCAGAAGCAATGACCTTTGCTATAATTTTTTTTTACTTAGATTGCCTTCGAGAGCATATCTGAGAGTATTCTGGGACTTGATATTTGTACGCCGCAAAGGAGATGAGCCATTACTTGATTTCTCGGAATGTTTTAGGGAGTTGGTATCAGATAAGGCCAAAATCCCAATAGTTACGGGAATTGGCAGTTGATGAAGCTAACGGGCGCTTTATCAAAAATTTGAAATCCCGTTGATCATGAACGAAGTGCTGTATTTGGCTTCTGTTCTCGTTTTGGAAGGCCATTTCACGATTCTTGCGATCAGGATGGTTCATCCTCCGAAATATCCAGCATGGTTTAAAGCAGCAATTACGTTGAAGGGATGAGGATCGATCTTGGTGAGGTACCAAGATAGCTCGGCCCTGCTGAGGTTCGGATATAGCTCAATCCTTCCAAGGCACTAAGATAGCTCGGTCAGATGGTTCTGAAGTTCGACTAGATAGTTTGACTCTGTAGCTTAGTCTTAATTCGATCAAATAATTCGACTCAATAACTCGATCTTAATCATGAGGCACATTTATTGATGCAATAATAATTTTTTCTGCATCAACATCGATATATATAAAGCGAAGTTGTGAGTCATTATTGTAATTAACTTGTCTTTGTTACAGTTTCCTGGATCATGCTGCGATCAGAGCGAATCCAACGACGGAACAAAACAAATGGCAGCTATCAACCTTAACGGATGTCGAGGAGGTGAAAATTATGATCCGAATGCTCCCAATCTGGGCGAGCACCATCATGTTCTGGAGCGTGTACGCCCAAATGACCACCTTCTCCGTCGCCCAGGCCACCACCATGGACCGCCGCCTCGGCCCATCCTTCCAAATCCCCCCGGGCTCGCTCACCGTCTTCTTCGTCGGCTCCATCCTCATCACCGTCCCCATCTACGACCGCGTCATCGTCCCCATCGCCCGCCGCTTCACCGGCAACCACCACGGCCTCACCCCTCTGCAGCGCATCGGCGTCGGCCTCGTTCTCTCCATTGTAGCCATGGCCGTCGCCGCCCTCACCGAGATCAAGCGCCTCAGGGTGGCCCGGTCGCACCCGCTCGCCGTAGAGAAGGGAGCGGCCGTTCCACTGAGCGTCTTCTGGTTGGCCCCTCAGTTCTTCTTTGTGGGGGCCGGGGAGGCCTTCACCTACATCGGCCAGTTGGACTTCTTTCTAAGGGAGTGTCCCCAGGGGATGAAGACCATGAGCACGGGGCTGTTCCTGAGTACCCTCTCTCTGGGCTTCTTCGTCAGCTCGGCGTTGGTGACCGTCGTGCATGCGGTGACGGGGGAGAGCGGACATGGGGCGTGGCTCGCGGACAATCTCAACCGTGGGAAGCTCTACAACTTCTACTGGCTCTTGGCCGTGGTTTGCCTGCTGAACCTTGGGGTCTACCTGGTGGCGGCGAGGTGGTATGTCTACAAGGAGGGCCGGGCAGCGGCGGCGGCGGAGGAGGAGGATGGGAGCACGGCGGGGGTGGAGTTGACGGAGGCGGAAGCGTGATAGGCCTTTTTGCGCTTCAACAGCGCGCTGTAATTTGAATCGTCTTGTATTGTATTCTGACCACTGTTCAATAACTTCTTGTGCTGATGTATTGTTACAAACTATTTTATGAGAATAATTTTAAGCTCAAAAGAATTAGCTTTTGAAAATTTCTTATCAATAAAAAATATGAGGAAAAATATAAGTAGCTTAAACTTACTTCAAATATTACAAGATTCTTCGATGGCTCCGCAACGAAATTTCTTTTCTTGCCGGGGAGTTTTACATTAAAAAGACGTGCAAGAGAGAGAGATATATATATAGAGAGAGAGAGAGAGAGGGGGAGGGAGAGGGATAGTAAAGTAGAAGCCCAGATGAAAAAAGAGGGGACAGGGAACAAGGTGATGACAAGGGAGAGCACGGTAGAGGTCAGAGAGAAGCAAGAGGCAGGAACCAAGACTAAAAGACAGTTGGAGAGGTCAAAGTTAAGGCATAATGAGACAAGAAGAGAAGAAGAGAGTAGAACCGAGAGGGAGAGATGGCAGGAGGAAGAAAGTTGGATGTTGAAGAAGACAAACGAAGTGAAAGAGAAAAAGGGCAGATAAGGTAGAGGAGAGCAGGGCAAAAATAACAACGTGGACAAGGAAACAGCCAAATGACAGCGAAGGAAAGAGAGAGGGCAAAGGACAAGGAAACGGCCAGGTGACGCCGAAGGAAAGAGTGTAATCTAGAAAGATGGATAACAGGAAGGGAGGACATTGTTAGACCCAAGTGATAGGAAGAGAGAAAACAGAGGTGGTAAGGGTGCCAAGTAGAGGAAAACGAGGATAAGAAAGAGAAAAGGAACAACATTGACTGCATGGCAATGGCAAAAATCAATGGGGTGGAGACGGTTTACCTTGTGCTGGCCTGAGATGGATGACCTTCTTTTGATTTTCTTATCAAATTGATCGTTTTTTTTTTTTTTGGCACAGTTTCATCTGCTAGTTTGAGGAATCTATATGAAGTACAAAAACAAATATGAATATTCTACTGCTGAGATTTTACTGTATTTTTTTTCGTTCTCCATCGGATACATGGACTATTTTTGTGCTTCGTTTCTTTCTGCTCCTCTCCACATCATCTCTTCCAAAATTATTCACACTCAAGGATATTATATTCTGACCTGCTATGCTTTGCAACCTTGAACAAGTAAACATTCGTCATAGTGAGATGCAAATGTAAAAAGTACAAGATCATGGTCCCAAATTGTGTTGAGTCTTTACTTTAAATTTTTACAACAATTCAATATAAACGCAATGAATTAACATAATGAACATACATAAGGCTGAAAAACTATTCTTTTACAAGATACAAGTCCAAAATCTGGGTAAAAACAAACACTCCACTTAGGAGGAGGCAACAGACGCATACCATGAAAAGCACTTCAGTACTTCTGCTGTAGTAGTCCGATAAGTATGAACCTCTGTTATTTCTTCTTTATGATATAACCAACAAGGACACCAAGAAGCCCCACCAGCACCACAAATGGAACAGAGAAACCACCATGATGCTTTCCGCTTTCTTTCTTAAAAATTCCTGCAAGAAGATTTACAGAAGAGGGGACACAAATGCAATTAATTTTATGCAGCATATCCGTATTCATCAAACAATAGAGCAAGTCTTCTGAGGGTTCTTCAATCACATGAAAAGAAACTGGGGCAAATCACAAGTCAGAAAAAGAGAACTCAGTATTCTCCCACAGGCCTACTCTGGAGAACATATTTATACTATACCCAATCTCCACTTCATCTATACTTTCACAAGCCAATCATAACATCACGTTCTTTCTTGCTCATTCCTGCTCACTTGGGAATTTGTGCACAAAGAGAAGGAATGTCAACTTTCAAAGTATAATGGCAACTTTTAATTTACTCTGCTCCTCAAAATTGCTCTTTTAGAATATGTTCTCCACACCCTTCCAGCTATTTTGCACAAACTTATAAAATTTATTTTGATTTTCTTGAGATGTATTCAAAATCTTTTTTTATGTATCCACATTTATCAGCAACCACACAAACTTTACTGCCACTTTAGGATCATTAATACTGCATACAGGTATCTTTTTTGATAGCTTCATTATTGTAGGTCATTTGTTAATGTCTATAAAATAGCACATGGAGGCACTTGGCACTTTCACTGCCCATTCATATGATATGTTGTTCATCTTTGATAAATATAATTAATGCTAAACTTTCTGTTGTCATCATTTTCATCATTTTTTCTTATTTTTTCCAGCCAAAACTCCAAAATTTCAGACAACGCTATTGAAATAGTCAGAACTGAAAACTGGCAAGCCTATGTGAAACCAAAATCAAAACTGAGGTTTCCAGGCCTTGCTCCTTAGCCTCTTTCATAAACTATTATCAGTCAATTCGAATGTTAATCTTTGATAAAATTCGAGATTTGGTTGTTTATGGTTTTCAATACTTTGTTCTATCTACATGCTGGTTGTTTATGGTTTTCAATACTTTGTTCTATCTACATGCACGTGATTTTATGTTAAAGCAGTTATTTCTTTCATCATTCATAATTTGGACATGTGGACTAGAAAACATATAACCAGGCTGCTAATTCAGGCTTGGACCACCCAAAATTTTGATGGATTGGACCCTAGTCAAGTTTGGACACAAGCATTATTTTAAGTTTTGGTTGAACTTATCTGTTTTAGACACAATGGATCAGATTTGGCCAAGACTGAACCAAAATTAGCCGGCACATTCCAGCTTTCAGTGGTTTCAGCCAGCTTTTTTTTCCTTAATTTTAGATTTGTTATTTGCTATCAAATTGTTGTCACTTACTTTATTATTTAAGAAATAGGCTATATGGTAACAATTTTCAACGTTCTTTCTTTTTTTTTTTAGTTAAACAAAGAGACACATAATAAACAGTCACTGATTAACCCAGGCTTCTAAAATGATCCTTACTATAGTGCTTTACAAAGATTGATGTAAACAACTAACTCCAATAGCATCTTTTAAAAAATAAATGTAACATTCTATAGCCACATGGATTGGTCATAAGCTATCTCATTAGTACTCCCACCCATGTCATGACAATGATAATGATGATGGCCACCATTATTTGCATGATTAACCTTGCAATAGTATGCAGTACCAAATAGGTAAATATAATTTACTTCACACTCTTGCGTACTTGGTTATTACTTGATGCTTGATTCAGTAATATTTAGTATTTACTTAGGAAAGAACATTCATATAACATATTTAATGCATGAAGTTTCAACACAATTTAATTTACTGAAGATTAGCAGCGGTTTTTTTTTTCTATTTTTTTTTCCTTTTGGTTTTGACATCTCTAGGTGTGGTTCTAGGTTGAGGGTTTAGGAAAAACAAACCACTACACAAGCATGAATGCACGTTAGGTTTATTTTTATATATATATAGAGCGTCCATATATCATCAACTCATGGTCTGTCAGTTTTTGGTTCCAATAAGATTCAAAGGATTGGGAACCAATCAGGATGAGATAGGTTTGTGGCCACTAATTCAGACTAACCAGAATCATGTGTCCCTAGCATCAGTTGCACAAGTTAAGGCAATTTTTGTTCAATAAAGCATTTAAACCCCTCTAAAGCAACCACAATGATTGTTTTTGTAGCTAGGGATGGCAATGGCCCGGGATTAGGGGTGCAACTTGGGCCGGGTTCGGGGGTGCAACTTGGGCCGGATTCAACCCGAACCCGGCCCGCGGAACCCGATTTGCAGCCGTACTCAAACTCTAGTTTGCTTAACCCGAACCCGAAGAATCTGGGTTGAACCCGGACCGATTTGCAATTTGGACTGGGTTAGGGTTGCAGTCAACCCGAACCCGAGAAAACCCGAACCCGCAAAGCCACAAGCAGCAGGCCCACTGGTGTTGTGAAAGTGATGATTTAGCCTTGTTTGTTAGGTTTAAAGTATGTAGAGCTGACAATAGTTTTATGGAAGTGATGATTCTTAGTATGAATATTCCACCAGAACCTTCATTACCTTTTTAAAATGAGCAATATACCTTTAACCATTGCATTTTATCATGTAATGTTGGTGGGCCAAACTAGTATCTTTATTTTTTTTTAATATCTTCTTTGAGATATTTGTAACTTCTAATATGAAGTTTGTCAAAATTTTATGAAAGCATCTGGGAAGAGGTGATGAGCAGAAAACTAAAACATCTGGGAAAGGGGTGACGAGTAAAAAATCAGAGAGCTTTGGATGGCGAATGCAGTCTCGCTACTTGGAAAAGATTTCTCATACCAGACTTATGTGGTATTCTAACTGGCTGTTTATATCGTCTCAATATTTTCTGCTTTCGAAGGATAAAGGTGACTTCATCAATGCATATGGTGGCTATTGAAATGTTATGTAACATTTTGATTACTTTGGATATGTTTTGGTTTAAGAATATAATTTTTTTTGTTTAGTCTTATGTAAAAGATGTATATTTTTAAACATGTAATTTGAAATGTGAAGCTTGTTTGTTTCAAACTTTAGCTTGTTTGTACAATGTAAAGCTTATTTGTTTCAAACTTTAGCTTGTTTGTACAATGTAAAGCTTATTTGTTTCAAACTTTAGCTTATTTGTGCAATGTTAAGCTTGTTTGTTTCAGATTGTCATTTTTTTTTTTTTTCTATCAACCCGAAACTTAACTCGAACCCGATTTTCAAAAATAGAGTTAGGGTTGAGGTTTTACAAATAGGGTTAGGGTTAGGGTTGACATTTTACAAATAGGGTTAGGGTTAAGGTTTAGGAAACCCGAGTTTCATGAGCCCGAGTTGCACCCCTACCGGGGATGGCCCGGGGCAGCCTCTACCAGTCCCTATCCCCGTTAGAAAAAATCTTCCCGTTTTCCACCCCATTAAGCCATTATAGTTAACGGGGCAGGAATGGAGATACCCGTTTGGCCGTTTACCTAAAAAAATAAATTTTTTTTATTTAATTTATAATTTATTTTAAATTTTTAATATGTAATATATTAATATATATATATATAATTTAGATATATTATATTAAAGCTAACAGGAATGGGGATGGGTAAACGGGGACGGGGTGGAAGATACCGTTCTCGAGCCGTTTTCCCGTCAAATGGGTAATTTTCGTACCCGTTAAGCCGTTTAGACTAGGGATTTCCTGACCCGTTAGAAATAGTACCGGCCGGGTAAACAGCCAAATAGAGAAAATTGCCATCCCTATTTGTAGCTTAGAAGGATTTCTGAAGACCTTATAAATTCCCCCACCTTTTTTATTTCTAAACAATTTATTGATTAGAGGAACAATAATTTTTTCCATCAAAAAATATATTTTTAAATAGATGAAGTTACAAAATATATATATGTCCTCAAAGCAATCCCTTCACGAGAGTAAATCAAAGGGGGCAATATCAGAAAGAACATAAGCATACTTCTAGGTGAAACGGCCATACATATAGGAAGGTCATGAGAATATCATAAGCACAAAATGGATACAAACACAAGTTACAATTTAGCAGTATTGGCACACTTCCACGTTTCACTTATGTGTCCACCCATTAACATATTGCATTTTGCAACTCCGCACAAACACAAACACATCTTTTAATATAGCACAAATTAAATATGTATGAAAACTTAATCCATACCAGCTCTTGACGGAGCTTCTGATTTTGCTGAGTGGCAGTAGTTTTCTCCTCGGTCAACTTGGAAATCAGGGCTAGTGCCTACAAATCATAAATTACAACTGGATTATGGCCACTACAAAGCCAACAGTAGACATAATCAAATTAAAATGCTAATGTATTAATTATTGGAGCATCATAAAAGCAATAGTATGTCAAGTACTTTCCAATGGAAGGAATACAGTGTTCGATTGCTTATGAAAATGTTACGAAAAATTTACTCAGTTACCTAATGTGCTGCTCAGCGAAACCAAAAAATTACCATGGAGATAAAAGCTTACTAATCCTACTTAAGAACATTGTTTATGAAGTTATTATGAAGTTAATTTCATGCACAAATCACTTGTGTCATACAAAAGACCTTCAAGCAATTAAAATTGAAAAGATCAAGATTTGAGATCTGATTTATAATCAGACATTTAGATAAAAGAGGCCTAGAACTGAGCTAGCAATAGATACAAGGACAAGCTACAAAATAGATAGAGTCTGGAATCCAAAACCATTAACAAAAAGCAACAAAATATTGGAATGAAGACATAAATAACTAAAAAAGAAATAAATCATCTTGATTTCTTTATTAATATATATGTAATGTAGCTGTTCTCTTTAAATAGATAACCAAGTGACAAAACAGCCCTTCAGGCTTTGATGACCAGGACTCATGTTAGACCTATTTCCCAATAAAATAAACATGTGGGATTTCAATTTTGGCCTTAAGCAATCTATTTCATTCCTTAAGATCTAAAGCTATATCTATCTATTTTATTATCTAAAATTATAATGTCCAAAATGCCCATTCTTATGTTCCATATAGGACCAAAGTCCCAATGAGACTCAACGTCATATTTAACTACGAAACACAAAATAAAAGATTCCATATTTAGTTTGTAGTTTTCTCCATATGTAAGAATCCTACATCCTTCATACCTTAACTTATAAATCCAGATGCCTTTGCTTACATCTAATTATCCATCATTAACATCACCATTACAACTTACAGTGACAAAGTCCCTTGGTAATTCCAAAAATGGAGTATAGGTAAAATGAAGAAATGGCGGCTTTCCTGTACAAGGCTTTTTCTTAGAGTTAGAGAGTTATCAATGTTCATGCACAATCCATTATCTTTCCAATAATGACATTATAGCTAAAATTTACTATATATAACACAAAAACCTCAATCCAGCACACACGGTTGGCCTCTAAGGCTCTATACAGTTATTGTAGGGCACATGACAAAATAAGTGACTCCAATCACATGCGCTATCACAAATCATCAGAAATAGAAACTTCAGATGTGTCTCTTTTAGGTTGCTGTGCCTTATAAATACACTTCTGGTGAACATACACTCCAAATGACCAGGACAGAAATAGAATATAATTATCAACTTATTCCGGACAATCATGAGCAATAAACTCCAGCCATCCATGAAATGCTCCTTTGCAGGGGCAGAGCCAGGTAGGGCAAAGTCCTATTGCTTTATTTATATAATCTTAAATGAATGGTGGTTTAAAATATTAATTAAAAGGACCAAATCATAGAAAAGAAAAATAAAAAAAAATGTAATCATTTGTTCCTGAAAACACTGATCAAAAATAAAAAACACCTTGCCATAGAAGTTGTGGAGTATTAATGATAATTAGGGGAAAAAAGAAAAGTCTGCCCTTGTGGTGTCAAGTTATGGCAACCAAAAACTTGACAAGGCATGGAATTCTGTCTGCTCCTAAAGGAAATAAAATATAACATAGTCAATAGACGTAATGTACTAAGCAGTTTACAGAAAAAAGTACAATAGTTTCATAAGCTTGGACTGAAGCATATGGAGAAGAAAAATATCTAATTGAATTAGGAGGATACTAGAAAGCAAAGAATGGGATCGCTATCATGGGTGGACTTGCAAATTCCAAGCTTTACTAAGACTTGCTGGCTTGCATCCATCATTCTAGCCTAAGTTGAACAAATGCAAAAGAAAATCATATTTATTAGGTTCTCCTAAGGCATTTAGGTTTTTTTTTTTTTTTTTTGAAAAAAAAAATATCTTCTAGTTCAAGCCCCACTTTTCTATTTCCAAGTTAGTGCCTTATCAATATTCATGCACAAATCTGACATCTCAAGTAATGACACTATTCATAGCATGATCTAGAAATAGTTTATAATTACTCGATGCAATTCTTAGTATCCAAAAAGGCAAGCCTTGGTGCAACAGGAGGCTGCTTCATTGTGACCAGAGTGTCACGGGTACAAAACACGAAAGCAGTATCTTCACATGCAAGGATAAGATTGCGGTCGCATCTGGCTCTCCCAAACCCCATGGTGGCCAGAGTGTCATGCCCCTTTTTCTAATTCTTAGTATCTGAAATCTTCTGCCAAGGGTAATGCGCCCATTTTGAAATCTTCCTTAAATCTCGAACTTGAACATGCACAAGCTTCTTAACATTTTCTAACTAGAAGTGTCTTTAATCTTCTGCCAAGAGTAATGCACCTGTTTTGAAATCTTCCCAAAATCTTGAGTCTAAACATGCATTGGCTCCCTAAGCACTTCATAACTGGAAGTGTCTTTAAGATATCCACGTCCCCCCATAACTGAAAATGAAATTCTCACAACCATTTGCTCAACTCCAGTGCCCTTATTATCACCAATAAATTATAAAGAAATTAAGCTCCCAATAACATAAAATAACTTTATAGGTAAGACAAATTAGAAGAATCAAGTACCAGGCACATCACCAACCACTTATCTTCTTTCCAAAGTCCATTTGCACACATCCAATCATCTTAATTACAAATAAGAAAAACTTAGTCATTAGATTGAGGTAGCTTTAAGCAGGGGCAGGTCTAGGAGCAGGATGTAAGCAACCAGAAGAATTTTGAAAATTTGAGAACACCTAGAAATTGCATGTAAGCCCCACTCAGGCACATCACATACCACTTATCTTCTTTCCAAAGTCCATTTGCACATATCCAATCATCTTAATTGCAAATAAGAGAAAGTTAGTCATTAGATTGAGGAAGCTTTAAGCAGGGGCAGGTATAGGAGAAGGATGTAAGCAAGCAGAAGAATTTTAAATAATTGAGAACACCTAGAAATTGCATGTACGAGTGACAAATCCACTCGTTTGCACATTATAATTCATTTTGCAAATGAAATTGGCTGTGATAGGTATCAAAGTATATGGAGGAAAAGGGTTCTACGTAACTATAAGTAATAAATCTTTATACACTACAAAAACTGATCAGTCACTTGGCAAGGGCCTAATATCTTGCCATGAATTTAGATGGTTCACCAAAATGATGTAATGGCCATTACATCAGTTTTGCAGCACAATTATTTTGACAAGAACATAAATAAAAGCACCATACAATAATTAATAGGATTCAAATATTAATGATTTAATATTCATTATAGTTTTCATAATATGTGGTAAAACTTAAAAAGATAGAATTAGAAATAAACATATAAAAGAAACGATAGGAGTAGCCCCAATTGAAGATAAAATGAAAGAAAATCGATTACGATGGTTTGGACATATACGACGAAGACCTTTAGATGCTCCAGTTAGAAAGAGTGATCTTTTAACAATCCATGATAATGATAGAGGTAGAGGTAGACCTAAACTAACATGGACAGAAATAATTAAAAAAGATATAACTATTTGTAATTTGAATGTCGACTTAGTTCTAAATAGAGCAGAGTAAGCAGATTCATGTAGCCGACCCCATGTAGTTGGAAAAAGGCTGAGATGACTTGAGTTGAGTTTTCATAATAACATCACATGATGAAAATGTTTGTATACAAGGTGTTATT
The DNA here is from genome assembly GCA_900491605.1 of Calamus simplicifolius. Taxonomy (NCBI): domain Eukaryota; kingdom Viridiplantae; phylum Streptophyta; class Magnoliopsida; order Arecales; family Arecaceae; genus Calamus; species Calamus simplicifolius. The sequence continues at coordinate 183,073 of UESW01004878.1, forward strand.
AAGATCACCATAGAGCAGTTAAAAGTTATTATAGCTGTTATAACATAGTTTTTATTCTAGAGGAACATGTTCATTTGTTTAGCTTCATATTTTTTAACATAATTGTCCCAATAACTCGCAATGTTTTAGATTAAAGTCATGTATTAAAATCTTGCTCACTGGTTTGTGTGCTTTTGTGCATCATGCAGTTTTAGTAGAGAAGGCGTATGCAACTGGAAAGGAAAATTCCCTAAATAAACACAATGTACAAAACGAGGGAAATCTTCTGGTCCCATTCCAACTTCTATATGAACCAATCTCAGAAATGAATGCTCTTTATTAATAATCTAAATAGCAATGTGAATTAATGAAATAAAAGCAAAACATTTTATATGTCAGATGCACTCATTCTCTCTTTGCTAGCCGGCATGTGATTTGCATATTTCCACAAACTGCATGTGTTAAATTCTAGTATGCTTTTAGGTCAACAGTTTGTGTTGATACATCCAAGTTCAGTTAAGGGACTTTTCAGATGCCCAAATTAAATTTAGAAACACAGTAAACCCTCAAACCATGTGTAATAGTTGTTCCAGATGCAACTACAAAGAAAGATATAGAAAGTCACCTCTGAGGATTTCTCCTCGGATGGTTCTTCACAAGATCTTGATACCTGCAATTTTTGCACATGCATACAATTTAGGTGAGCTACAAACTAAAAGACATACTGTAAATCATTGTTGCCAAAAAAAAAAAAAAAGGAAAAGGAATAAATCAATGACATATTAAGGACGTTAAGTAAACACAACTACTTACACAATCAAATAAGGATAAGTTTTGAACCCCATTTCCCAATGTGGACGACCTTGGGGATGATCCTTCTTCTGATTCTTCAGGGACAGGTGAGGGAGGATTGGCAGGAATATAAACAACCCTCAGCTTGAACTCCTCAACAACCTTACCGTGTTCTTTATGAAACTAACGATTCAGTATGATATTAAATATAAGTCAGTGCACTCCCAAAAGAAAATGACAAAAAAAAAACCTTAATCATAAAGAGCAAGCTGCCAAAAGCTAGCCACCATTTCAGAAGTTATATCCTTGGCTGTCGCACCATCTTCTGCAACAACACTCTGGAGGAGGAACTTATCTTTGCATTGCATGTCAGATGGAGCCTCCTTCTGGGCTTGCATTGTTACTAGCAATTCCAGAATTGAAGCAACAATGGGTATCATGTTCTACAACATAATAAATCAGCATTGCTAGTCACATTGAAAAATTGTTGTAGGATGACCAGTAATGATGGTTTACCGGTGACATCACATGTTGATCCAGGTAGAACGATTCCAGTGTTGGGGCGCACGCAATATTTCTTTGGGTTGGTTGTTTTAACCTACAAAATTTCAAGAAATAATTCATTGAATTCAGCCTCCCAACATCAACAGAATACTCCAGGAAGAAGGCAGAGATAAAAGAAAATGCTGAGTCAAACAGGGAAGCAAGCAAATAGAACTTAAGATATGAATCTAGAGAACAGGACGAATTACCTTGAAGGCAACATACTGATCGGTCTTGTTGGTCAGTTGCATAGAACATGAGCTCTGCTTCTTCAATTCAACTTTTCAATGCAAAAACACAGGCCAAGTAAACAAATTTTGTCAGCAAAAAAGAAACAGCTTTTATCCACCCTGAAATGGAAAGAATTCATTTTGAAACCATTTTTTTGAGAGCATGGGAGGAGGTAAAAGACCCTCCTACCAGGAAAAAAATTATTGAAAGGTTAAGGAAAGAAGAGCCAAAAAAAAAATAGCAAAGAAGAACAGAATTAGCAAGAAAGCAAAACATAACACAGAAAACAGGTCCACAGAACAAAAGAAGACCAAGAGATTGAGAACAGAGAGACGATAAAGATACAGCGACCCTTCTATAACTTAGCTTTATCTTTGAATTGCAGCGGAGCACTTCCCAGGACATGAAGTCATGAAGATCCTTCCTTAAAACAGCCACGACAAAGCTAGAATTGTGTGGGGAAAATATCCTGCATTCCATTCCTGCCAAATCCTCCAAGAAATTGATAATACCAAGTGATCCTAGCCTTGCTTAAATCTGTTCATTACCCTCTGTGATATCCATACTGTCCCTAGAGAAAGTAAAGTGGGAGGATGGCGTTTAATATGCAAAGAATTTTAACAGAAAACCATATGCTCCTGCTGAAGTTGCAGTTAAGGAATAAATTTGCTCCCATTTTCACGGAGGTGTTCCATGAGGAACATTAAGTGGTCACAGGCCAACTCTTTTTGTAAAGGACGACAGTATGAATTCGACTTCTGATTTTCAACCACATAAAAACCTTATACTTTTCCAGAGCCGAAGCCTTCCATAGTGCATTGGATAAGGGACATAGGACACTACCTCTATTAAGGATCTCTTATATAAGGAGTTCACTGAGAAAGAGTGGTGCGTCCATAGCTTCCATAAAGACTGGTCTTCACATCTTCTCACAATTTATACATTTTGTCGAGCTTGCTGTACTTCTTCATCCATATTGACGCACGTAAGAAATTTTTTACGGAAAAGAATGGCTTTCATTACCAGGAGTTCAGATTGATTAAGAGGAAAAACTGCAAGCTCCTGAAGCCACCACTAGATCACCCAATCCGATTCCATTGAGCAAATCATCCAATCTAACTTTTTTTTTCTTTGGTGGAAAGCCTCTCGCTTGACAAGGATTGAATAAAAACTTCCAGTTCAAACTATCAAATTCTCTTTCTGGTTTTGAATTCCACGTGGAAGGGAAAAAAAAAAAAAAAAACATGAGAACAAGAGACCCAAACCTAAATGCAGCTAAACTACAGACCCAGAAGGAAACCTACAGTCACTGAACCACCTCACCCCACCAAAATCTCATCTTTGATGAGCTCGACCGAGAAAATTAAACCCATCAAACATCAGTAATATATTAGGAAGAACAAACCGACATGCTCGAAAGATTAACCAAGATCCCACCCCAAAAACCCACACAAAAACCCATAAAATCAACGAAAAATAGGAAACGGAGAACTCCAATAAAGAAGGCGATCATGCATTACAAAAAGAACGCCGACAACAGCGAAGAAAGGGGACTTACAGGGAAATTTTAGCTCAGTCGGCCGGATATCAAGAAGATCTCCGGTACTCATTTCTACAGCCTCAGATCTCGTTCGAAGAAGAAAGCAAGAAACTCTCAAATCGAACAACCCAAGGATTATCGAGATCTAGGAAAGGAACAGAAAGCTCGCTCAAAGAGATCTCTCCAAGAAGAGAGAGAGAGTCTCGTGGTGGACTCTCGCTCTCAAGGGGAGAGGGCTCGGACGCAATAATTCCAGCTTTCGATTGACGAAAATACCCATAGAATCACGCCGTCACGTCGTAGGTTCCCGTAACGGCGTAACTTGACGGCTTTTTGCTACACCTTCGACCAGCCGTCCTTACCGTTATAACGGTAATAACAACCGTCAATTGTCCAGTTGCAACGGAAAAAAGAGGCAACATTACCAATAAATAGCAAACACTAACGGCATTATTACGCAAATTAAAGAATATTTAATAAACGTTGTTCTCCGAAGGGTGGAAACGTCACGAACAATGGTGGCAACTTTTTGAGCTTCTATTTACACCGCAAAAATTACTGTCTACCCCTATTTTTTAAAAATTATTAAATTACTCTCAGCACCAACCCCCTTCTTAAAATTCTCTCTGCAACCCCTTTAAAAAATATATACCTAAATTATCCCTCACCCATATTTGCTTTGCATACTCCTCTCCTGTCTCTTCCGGTTCAAACCCATCTTTTCTCTTTTCTTCTCTTTCTTCTTCTTTTCCAATGGACGTGACGTAGCATTTCAATAAGTTCTTCTTTTTGGCACCGAAAGATAATAACTGCCCTTCATTTGGATAGAATAAATCCTTTTTCTTCATTGCCTTTCATCTTTTTTTTTTATTTTACTTTTTTTTTTTGTCGAAAGTTTTTCGTTTTTCTTTATCATTCTTCGTCTTTATTTTGAGTCAAATAAAATAGAATTAACAGAGCCTTTCTGTTCGATCTTATTAAGCCAAACAAATTATTTTCTTTTCGATCCATAATCGAACAGAATCTTTCTGTTTGATTTATTAGATCGAATAGAGAAAAAGGTAATTAGATCGAAAAGAATCTTTCTATTCGGCTGAACAAAAAGGTGAAAGGTGATAAAAAGGAGATGAAAATTTTCGGCAAGAAAGAAAGATGAAGGGCAATGAGGGAAAAGAGAGAGCATGGAGAGTAATTGAAAGGAGGGTAAAATGATCTTTTCTTTGAAGGGGGTAAATTAGGTATTTACAGGGGGCGTGGGAGAGGGTGGGGGGGGTGGGGGGGTTGGGGCGGTGGGGGGTTGTGGAGAGTAATATTTGCGGTGTAAATAGAAGCTCCCTTTTATTATATGTTACGACGGAAAGCAACGGCCTACGGAGTTGGATGGGCTCAGATCTCGTGCACTTTAAAAGTCGCGTCATCATTGGAGTTGGATGGCATTGATTGTGCGTTGCATGTCCAATAATAATAATGTTCACTGAAGTTGCCCTTGATGCGGTGGCATTGATGGGATAAGGATGGGGGGTTTAAATAATAACATCGGCTCCATCATCCCACCCTTGTTTCGAAGGACATGAACGTAGGATCCGATCGACAAACTAATCTCTTCTTATTTTTTTTTTAAAAAAAATTAATTCTAAAAAATTTGAATTGGCAAACTTGTACCGCTCTAATTCTACGCCATGAACCGCTATAAAAATTACGTCCGTAGGTGGAAGTATAACATGGTACCTCCTTGGCTTCAATGGAAGGCAGCGCATGGGAAAATGCTTCCTACTTGCCTGGGAAAAAAACAGATACTATTATAATATTCTAAGGGAACGTTCCACTGTTTTAGTTATATAATTGATTGGATTTTTAATAGAATCGTGTGTATTTTGCTTGCATTGCAACATGTCCAGCAGGTAACATGGCTTACCTACTAGTATCACCATGCATCCACTTCAAGGTAGACAAGGTTAGCTTTCATATATCAACCCTAGCTCCTATTTGGACATCGGTGCATCTTTAGAGTGTTATCCTAAGGACCATGCAAAATCTATTTTTATTTATTTTATAATAACTCATAATATCATCTTTAATTTTAAATATATATATATATATATATATATATATATATAATCATTCGATTACAACTTTTTTTGTTTATTTGGTATCATAATAATTTAACTATCAAATCTCACCCTATTCACACTCTTTGCATCCTATGCTTTGAAATATATATATATATATATATATATATATATATATATATATATGAGCTATAAAATCTTCACTCGCATGCATGCATCATGATCACACATATATTTAATAATAAGTATTGATGTCGCCACGATCTGTCCTCCGACTCGAGCGCGGCCGATCTTCTGATCAGGGCTTCCTCCTAGGCGGACCTGCACAGAAGTCCTCACGCGAGAGGCGTTGGGGGTGGCCCTCCGCGGAAGACCCTTCGATGCTCAAATCAGCGGGGATCAGCGATCAATAGAAAATGAGGAGAAAGATCTCTCCGGAGAGTCCTTCCAGGGGTGGCCAATCGGGAGCTCCAAAGGAGCACCGACGAGCAGTGGAGGAGAGTGAGAGTGAGAGTGAGCTGGGGGCTATCCGCGCATACCTAAGAGAATTTGGGAATGTTGTATTTATAGGCAATCACCTGAATCTTGAGCGCCTTCTGGAAGGTTCGAAGGTTGTTGGGATTCAAATCAAGCTGTTATGAAGCCTGTGGGATCCGTATCTTGTTTGTTAAAAGATCGATGGATGGGAGGGCCCCCTGATGGCCGAAGATCTGATGAGTGCGTAGGTCCTAGGCCGTTATTCTAGATCCCAGACCACTCCTCAATATGATTCTTTGTTTGGGATTCTGTTACGATAGGCCTAGGCTCTCCCGCGTCGGGTTCCACGAAGGTAAGTATCAAGTCATGGATTGCTCAGGAAAGCCGAGCTATGGGAAGCTCGGGGGAGGCCGAGCTATGGGAAGCTCGGGGGAGGCCGAGCTACAGGAAGCTCGGGGAGGCCGAGCTATGGGAAGCTCGGGGAGGCCGGGCTATGTGAAGCTCGGGGGAGGCCGAGCTACATTAGTTGGCTCGTTCTTCATAGGCGTAACATAGCGGACAGGGGGATGGGGCTGATCTTAGCCCCTTCACACGGTTATCAATGCAATGGCGATTTTACCCCTCAATACATGCCCCCCACTCCCTAGTTTGAAACGTAGGTTCGGGCGTAGGGAGTATAGACTTGGGTGGCGCGCTGCGAACGAGGGGACATCTAATTGACAGCCCACGCAATGATGCCCTAATTAATACGGTGGGGTCGCTTTGCTTTTTCGAGATGGATCCGTCATTCCTTAGGGGCGAAGGTAACGGCTGGGGAAGCGCCGCATGGGAAATCTTGATTTTCACGATGCCCATAGTGGCGGTTCGGATGCCTAGGTCGAGACGCTTCTCCCTCACCCTGAGGCAGTTTCACTTGGAAAAACGGAGTCGTGGCGGCGCTATCTCTATTCATAGTGCCCTTTTCGCTTTCCCTTAGAGAACTTCATCTTTCCGTTTTTACTGCGATCTTGCTCAGCATCTCCTGCGATTGAAGATATGGTGAGCCCAAGTGATCAAGCTTCGGAGGTGACCTTGGCGGATTTGGAACGGATACGCCGCCTGTACAAGATCCCCCAGGATGTTGTCTTGTTGCTTCCGACGGCTGAGGACAGGGTGACATCCGAATTAGGGGATGGGGCGTTCTGCTATGAGGAAAGTTTGAGGGCAGGTCTCCGGTTCCCTCTTCATCCGTTGGTGCGGGAGGTGATGAAGTTATACAACATATGTGTCACCATGGTGGCTCCCAACGTTGGCGCAACCTCATCGGGTTTATCTCGTTGTGCAAACACCTCGGGGTGACCGCGACCCTTTTGATATTCAGGGTGTGTTTCAATCTGGTTTCCGGGAGGGCCTCAGAATGGCCTTACATCGGCCTCCGGAGATCCTTCAAGATGATATCGGATAATCCGTCGTCGATAAAGGAGTGAAAGTCGCGATTCTTCATAGTCGAGGGGAATATTGGTTCGGATTTCCCTCGGATGTGGGGGCAGTACGTGAAGGATCCAGAAGTGCACCCGGAGTTAACCGAGTCAGAGAAAAGGGATCTGATCGTGCTGCGCGGTAGTCGGGCGCTTCCAGCCAGCGTTCTCCTATCGGAGGATGCTCTCTTCGCGACCGGATTGAGCCCTGTCGATCCTCGCGGTGAGTATCACTCCGTGGTCAATAGTTTAGCGTGGCTCCATCTTTGATTTTTGTGCGAACTAACGGGCGAATCATACTGCCCCTACAGCCGAAAGATCGGCGCTTGCAGACCAGATAGGGAGGAGCTGGGAAAGCGTCGCAGGAGATCTGGCTCCAGCAGCAAGCATCGATCCGAGAAGAGGTCTCGCCCTTCTGGCTCCCGCTCTAGGGGGGTCAGGGGAAATGGTGATGATCGGCGCTCCTCATCGCCGCGGGCCGTAAGTACCGAAGTTCCGGCGGCGCACGATCTTTCGGCGCCGGAGGAGGGTCTGTCCGGGGGCGAAGACCGGGATGTTGCGGGGGTTTCGGAGGAGGCTGCTGAGATTTCCTCCCCTCCCGTTGTTGTTTTGTCTGACGATGGCGAGGGAGAAACGCCGGTTGGCTTGGGGGCCCCCGTGGGCAGGGTGGCTCGGCCCTCCTCATTGGAGGCCAGTGGCTCGGAGGGGTTACAGGCGGAGGTGGGAGCGACCTCCGCTTCCATCGAGGCGGGGGAAGAGGTTGCGGCTGCTGAGGTTCAGCCTGTGTCGCTGGTAGGAGAGCCAGCAGGCGACGAGGAGATGGCCGAACCTATCGAACAACGATCGAAATTCGCGGGGGGCTTTCTGGTGAAGGGCCTTCCGCCGAGGCACAGGAGGCTCCGGGGGGAGCCGAAGTTCCTGAAGAGTCTGTTGTGGGCAGGGAAATTTCTGAGGAGATAGAAGCAGAAGAAGAGGAAGAAGGAGAAGGAGGGGAGTCGTCGAGCGAAGGGGATGCTCGGGTCGGGGCTCTCCTCACCGGAGTTGAAACGCCCGAAGCTTCTCAAGCGAGGGCCCTGGTGGCGGAAGCTGGCCTACCGAGGAGCTCATGGGTCGCGGGTGCCCAGGCTGGCTCCCTGAGCGCAGACTTCCACTCACGCGACCCAGAAGTGAGCGCCAGGTTTTCCGCTCTGATGCGGTCCACGTTCCAAGGGGAGGAGAGTTCCTCGACAGGAGGGGGTCATTCGGAGGACCTTGTTGAGATAGCCTTCCGTCGCACCGGGGCGCCGAGTGAGGCTTTTCTTCTCCCCGAGATTGACGATCTTGCTCTCACGAGGATCGCCACAGACTATGCGTCTCGGGTAGGTTGTCGCACCGAAGTTAGGTCTTTAGTCAGTTAATTCGACTATGCCTTTTATGTGTGTAATCCTTTTTTGCAGAATGCTCTGATCATGAGGGCACTGAAATGGTGCTTGCATCTGACTGTTGGAGCTTGGGCTCGGGCCCGCTACGAGGCCGATCACCTCAAGGAGAGGGCGGATTCTACTGATAAACTCTCTCGAGCCCTGGTGGTCCTCCAGAGGGAGCTCGGGGAGGCTTGCAGGATTCTTGCAGTTGAGAGGGAAAGAGCCCCTCAGCTCGCCGTACAGGTTGGTGAACTCCAAAGGGAGCTCGGGGAGGCTCACAGGATTCTTGCAGTTGAGAGGGAAAGAACCTCTCAACTCGCCATACAGATTGGCGAGCTCCAAAGCCTCCGTGAGCAATCCGAGAAGGCTAGTCTGGAGGTTGCTCAGGCCAGGACGGAGCATGAGAGCAAGGTCAAATCCATGCAACTGTTCTTTGATAAGAGGTAGGACCAGCTGAAAGCCAGCCATGCCGAAGATAGAGTCAGCTGGAGCAAAAGGCTCGAGGAGGAAGAGCATAAGTGCCGGCAGCAGCAGGACCACCTCACCCGCCTAAACAAAGAGCTCGCCAATACAAAAGATCGGCTAAAGTGGTCGGATGAGCGAGCTGCTCGACTTTCTGACGAGCTCGACTACGCTCATCAAGAGACCGGGGACGCTCAATCCCGGGTGGACAAGCTAGAAGAGAGCCTCCGTCAAAACCAATCGGCCAAGTCTAGGGCTCTCAATAGGGTCCATGCGCTGGAGGGCGAGCTGGCCCGGCAGGATGAGCAGGTAGGGCACCATTTGTTTTACCCATCTTGGTCTTTTGGCTTCCGCTTTACTTGGCTTTTTGTCTGCAGTTGAACAGAGCGAGCTAGGAGTTTCAGGGGCGGTTGGTGGCATTCGGAGAGGATGCGGCCTCGAGCACCGAAGGATCTCCGAATTGGAGAAGCAATTAGCCGAGGCCAACGCACGGGCCTCTTCGGCGGTGGAGGAGTACAAGAAATCCATCGAATTTGCCGACGAACGCAGGGCAGCCTGTGCCGATGCATTTTAGCTTGGCAAAGATGAGGCGCGGGCTAAGGTTGCCCAGGCTTATCCTGACCTGGACCTGTCTTGCCTGGAAGCCGAGCATTATGAAGCGTACACCCCGGGGGTCGAGGAGGACGAGTATGAAGAAATATCTGATGTCGACCTCGAAGCTATTCTGGAAGCCGATGCGGCTACCGAGGTATCCCGTCATGACACCTTCGAGAAGGGGGGCCAAGCAATGCCCCTGCTGATGCTGCCACAGGAAGTGCTGGGTCTGACCCCAAGTAGTGACTCCTTGGGGGTCCGTATGTACTTTTTCTTTCCCTTATTTTGTAGTTTGACTAAAGACTGATAAATGGATCAGCTTCTTGTCATTCATTTGTCCTTCGTGGCCGTAGTTTTCTTGCCTTTAATTTTAGTCCTAACTACGGGTGTCATTTGGTTGATTCCCGGGCTCGAATTTTGAAGGAATATCCTGGTCGAGGCCAAGGCATAGGGATAGCCCCGACGGCAGAATCGAACGTCCACATGGCTTGATTTGAAGGGAGGTTAGAGACAATTTAATTCGGATTAGGCCGAGTGACACAATGGTTCAACTAGGTCAGAAGAATGAAATAGCTCGGCTAAGGCCGAGGGACGGAGCAGCTCGGATAGGGCCGAGGGGCATAGTGGCTCGGCGAGGACCGAGGGGCAAAAATGGCTCGGCAAGGGCCGAGGGGCAAAAAGGCTCGGCGAGGGCCGAGGGGCAAAAATGGGTCGGCAAGGGCCGAGGGGAAAAAATAACTCGGCGAGGGCCGAGGGGCACAAATGGCTCGACGAGGGCCGAGGGGATTTTCATTGCCAGTAGCCAGACTGTGGTCGTGCCTTCGATGAAGAGAGAGGAGGTTTGTTGAACCTTCGCTATCACCCCTTTATTCTTCCTGGCAGAGAGTGGGTTTGGCCTTTGCATCCATTTATTACCCCTGTCAGCATTTTGTCTTTTCCAAGGCAGGCCGATTTTCGTTTCACCGAAGTGGGTGGTACGGCTCTGCAGCCAGCAAAAGGTCGCTCAAGACTTTCCAACGAACCAGTGTTGTGTTGATCTTTCCTAACGTGGGCTGCTTTGGCGTGCGGCGTAAGTGCTTATTCACCATTGGAGGACGTCGTTTTCGTAGGACAATCCCCGAGGTCCATCAGAATCCGCAAGATCGGCGGACGATCTTCTGCATTTAAAGCTTGTGATCGGGGGTCAGAGGTAATCTTTTGGCGTGCGTCATGGCTGGGGCGACACGTTCGGTGCACATCGTGGGACGCTATTTTTTATTTCAGGAGGTCACGTCGTGGCGCGGGCTTGGCGTTTCGAATCCCGGGGTTTTTCGCTCTGATAGATGTTCCCGATCCGTCTTCGCCTATAAAAAGGGGAAAGAGGGCTGTGTTGGGCCATCCCAAAGTTTTTCTTTATTGTAAACTGTGGAGGCGCACACAATGCCTGTTTATTTAGGGCTTAGAGCGGAGGACCGAGCTTTTCTCCTGCGAGTCATCGTCATCCTTCGGACAGTTGGGGTGACGAAGCAGCCATCGGGGGTGGCTTGCCCTCAAGAAAGAAACTCCGGAGATCGTATGGAGAGCGCACAGGAGGTCCACAGAGATCGCATGGAGAACGCACATATACGCTTCCCGTGTGACCTTTGTGGTTCCCCTTTGGGGACGTACGGAAGGAAGTGTACGTGGGCTCCCCATGGCTCGCGTGAATTTCTCCTCCTCCCCTGGTTTGGATTCCTGGGCTTGCACGCCTGGGGAATCTTTCGCCACGTGGGGAGGGGGTGATGGTGTGTCGCCCGCGGGCGACTATGTAGGGCCTGGCAAGGCCTAAAGGCGCATACTTTGTGTCTGTCAGTGGTTTTGCACAGCGTGCATTTTTTGAAACCGGCCAAAGTTCTAGGGACTATTTGGAAGTCCTTCGGCTTTAATCGGGGTTTGCATGCTTCGGTTTTTACCGGGGCTTTATGCACTCCGGCTTTAGCCAGGGCTTCTAGAATTCATCGCTAGGTCTAAGCGAGATTCGGAGACTCGTTGCTCGGCCCAGCCGAGATTCGAAGAATTATGGCTCGGCCCTACCGAGGTTCGGAGAATTGTGCTTGGCCCTGCCGAGGTTCGGAGAATTGTTGCTCGGCCCTACCGAGGTTCGGAGAGTAGTTGCTTGGCCCAGTCGAGGTTCGGAGAATTGTTGCTCGGCCCAACCGAGGTTCGGAGATTAGTTGCTCGGCCCAGCCGAGGTTCAGAGATTTATGGCTCGGCCCAGCCAAGGTTCGGAGATTTTCCTGCTTGAACAGGTAACTCGGCCGTGCCGAGGATTAGTAAGCAGCATCTGTTCCTTTTTGCGATTTTTGGTGATATAACTTGTGGTGATTTATGTCATGAATTATAAAACATTGTGCCGACAAAAATATATGGGAGCGAGCCTGTAGAGGGCGTACCCTACTGGTAGTACTTGTGGAGATTGTCCAAATTCTAGGTCCGAGGGATGAATCTCCCGCTTAGATCTTGCAGCTTGTAGGTCCCCGGTCCGACGATCTCAGCTACTTGGTAAGGGCCTTCCCAGTTTGATACCAGCTTTCCTTGCTCCAACGGTTTGGAGACAGATGCTTTCCGGAGAACGAGGTCGCCAGGTAAGAAAGCTTTCCCTTTGACTCTGGAGGCGTGGTAGCGGGCCACCCTTTGCTGATAGGCAACCACTCTGATCCGAGCTTTCTCTCTAATCTCCTTTATCAGGTCGAGGTTGGTGCGGGGCTGCTCATCGCTGGCCTTCTCGAGTAGCTTTCCACCCGCAGAGAAGGGAGCCCTATCTCTACGGGGATAACGGCCTCTGTGCCGAAGGCCATCCGGAATGGAGTTTCGCCTGTGGGTACTCTCGGGGTGGTGCGGTAGGCCCATAGGACATGGTGCAACTCGTCTGCCCACTTGCCTCGGGCCCTGGAGAGCCGATCTTTGATCCCTTGAAGCAAGGTCCGGTTGGTTACTTTGGCTGCTCTGTTGGCTTGCGGATGCCCGACCGAGGTAAGGTGGTGGCGGATCCCGTGCTCCTCGCAGAACTGGCAAAACTTTGGATTATCGAATTGCCTGCCGTTGTCAGTGATTATAGTGTGCGGGAGGCCAAAGCGGCAGATGATGGACCTCCATACGAAATCCTTGGCCCGTGCTTAGGTTATTTGTGCAACTGCCTCCGCCTCGACCCATTTAGTGAAATAATCGATGGCGACGAATAGAAATTTCCGCTGCTCCGTGGCGAGTAGAAACGGGCCGAGGATGTCCATCCCCCACTTTGCAAAGGGCCAAGGGAGGATATGGGGACCAGGCTGGCGAAGGGGAGCCTCTGAATGCTTAAGTGCCTCTGGCATGGGTCGCAAGCTCGGATAAGGTCGTCTGCATCCTTCTGCATTATCGGCCAATAATAGCCTTGACGTAGCACCTTGTGACATAGGGACCGGCTTCCCAGATGGTTGCCGCAAATCCCCTCATGCACTTCGCGGAGGGCATAATCTGCTTCAGATGGGTGAAGACACTTGAGCAATGGCATGGAGAAGGACCGTTTGTAGAGTTGATCGTCGATCAACACATAATGGGTGGCCTACAGCTTTAGCCTTCTAGCTTCTCTCCGGTCGGACGGAAGTGACCCTTCTATGAGGTACCTCAGGACGGGGTCGAACCATGATGGTTCGGCCTCAACTTGCATTACTCGGTCGGGTTCCGCGACACTGGGTCTCTCTAAGATCTTTAGGTGGAATTTTTGCTCGGTGTCCATAGATTCCGCCGTTGCCAACCGAGACAGCAGGTCGGCATGGGCATTTTCAGATCTAGGAATCTGAATAATCTCAAATTCGGGAAATGGGAGAGTAGGCTCCGAACCTCTTGGAGATATTGGATCATGTTCGGTTCCCGGGCCTCAAACTCCCCTCGTATGTGACCCGCCACTAGCTGGGAGTCAGTGAAGGCATTCAGTTTCTCCACCTTAAGGCTGCAGGCGATCCGAAGACCGGCCAGCAGGGCTTCATATTCAGCTTCGTTGTTGAAGGCTGGGAAGGAGAAGCGGATGCCATATTCAAAGGTCACCCCCTCCGGACTGGTGAGAACCAAGCCCGCACCGGAGCGATGAGCGTTGGATGACCCGTCGACATGGAGGAGCCACCGGGTGCCAGATTTTGGTTTCTCGGGGGAGTTGGGGGTGGAGCCATCCTCTGGGATGGTACACTCGAGGAGAAAATCGGCTAGCACCTGAGCTTTGATGGCTGGGCGAGGCTGAAAACGGATGTCATGCTCGCTCAGCTCGATGGCCCACTTAGTCATTCTCCCTGATGTCTCCGGGCAGTGGACCACCGCCTTGATGGGTTGGTCAGTCAGGATTGTCATATAATGTGCCTGGAAGTATGGCCGCAACTTCCAAACTGAGGTGATCAAGGCCAACACCATCTTCTCAATCCGGCTATACCTTATCTCCGCGTCACGGAGTAGCTTGCTGACATAATAAATTGGCTTCTGGACCTTGTTTTCTTCTCTGACCAGCACCAAGCAAACGGCACCTTCCGAAACAGCCAGATACAAGAATAGTGTCTCGCCAGGATTTGGACTGCTGAGGAGTGGGGAGGAGCCGAGGTACTTCTTGAGATCTTAGAATGATTTTTGACACTCGGGGGTCCACTGGAAGTTCTTAGCCGACCGGAGAGTTTTGAAGAAGGGGAGGCATCTTTCGACTAAGCGCGCCACGAAGCGGTTGAGAGCCACTATCCTCCCGGTTAGGCGCTGGACTTCTTTAATAGATGCCAGGGGCGCCATCTGTTGAAGAGCTTGGATCTTCTGGGGGTTAGCTTCGATACCCCGCTGGGAGACCATGAAGCCGAGGAATTTTCCAGAGTTAACGCCGAAGGCGCAATTAGTCGGATTGAGCTTCATCTGATACTTGCGGAGTGTTGCAAAGCTCTCCGAGAGGTCCCCGATGTGCCGTGATGCTTCTTTGCTCTTGACTAGCATGTTGTCGACGTATACTTCCATGTTCCGGCCGATTTGTTCTTTGAAGACCTTGTTGACCATCCTCTGGTAGGTGGCGCCTACATTTTTAAGACCGAAAGGCATAACTCGGTAACAGTAAGTACCTCGGTCGGTTATGAAGGCGGTCTTTTCTTCATCTTCCGGGGCCATCCGGATCTGGTTGTAGTCGGAGTAGGCGTCCATGAACGTCAACATTTGATAACCAGAGGTGGCATCCACAAGTTGATCAATTCGGGGGAGGGGAAACTGTCCTTCGGGCACGCCTTGTTGAGGTCAGTGAAGTCGATGCAGATCCGCCATTTACCGCTCGACTTCTTCACCATGACAACATTCGACAGCCAGCTTGGGTAATTCACCTCCCGAATAAAGTCCACCTTGATGAGCTTATCAACCTCTTCCTCAATAGCTCTCTGCCGCTCTAGGGCAAAGCTCCTCTTCTTCTACTTGATGGGCCGGTGCGCCTCGTTCACATTAAGGCGGTGGACGAGAACCTCAAGACTGATTCCCGGCATATCGGAGGCGGACCAAGCGAAAACATCGGCGTTGCTCCGAGGAAGTCGATTAGCTCCTGCCGGGACTCGTCTCTCAGTAGCAACCCGATCTTTATGGTTTGGTCAGGATGAGCCTCATCCAACGGCACTTCCTCCAGTTCCTCGGCTGGTTCTCCCCGTTGCTCAACGAAGTCCTCCCAAGCGTCTAGCCCGTCAACTTCCGGCATTCTAGACTGAAGCTGGTGACGAAGCACTGTCGAGCCATGTTTTGGCTTCCCTGGATAACTCCAACTCCCCGCCCGGTGGGGAATTTCATAGACAGGTGTGGGATGGAGACAACAGCTTTGAGGGACATCAGGCCGGGTCTCTCAAATATTGCGTTGTAGGGCAACCTGAGCTTAGTTACTAGGAAGTCCGTGTAAATAGTGGCCACAAGGGGCCAGGTTCCTGCCCGAACTGTTAAGGTTACGACCCCTTCTGGGACGATAACGTCGCCTGTGAATCCCATTAGGGTGGAATCCACGGCTCAAAGGTTTTTCATGAGCAATCTCATCTTGGCAAACACATCGAGGTACAAAACATTCACAGAACTTCCACTGTCAATGAAGATCCGGCTTACATCATAGTCATTTAAATTGAGGGATACAACTAGTGCATCATCATGGGGGAACTGTATCCCTCGGAGATCATCGTCGAGAAGGAGAGCTCGCCCATCCGCGCTTTCTTTGGCGCCGATCCTTCATCATCATTTCTGGAGCTCGAGCCACCGGCTTCCTCGATCATATTGATGTGGCCGATTACAGGCGGATTTGGTGGAGGAGGAGGCTGTTGAAGCTCGGGCTGGCGATCCCCCCTTGTCCTGGCTTGGGTGCCCTCCTGAACTAGTTCAGTCGGCCCCATTGAATCAGCCTCTCAATCTCATTCTTCAACTGCCAACATTCCTCGGTGTCATGACTGTGCTCTCGGTGGTAGCGGCAGTATTTGGCAGGGTCCCTCCGGGTTGGGTTCCCTCGGAGAGGAGCTGGCCGGGGGAGCTGGCGCTCTATCTCCATGAGAATTTGCGCCCTGGGTACAGTGAGCGGAGTGTACCGGTCGAATCGCCTAGGCGGGCTCCGGGAGCGATTTCTCGGCGGCGGTGGGGGAGCTCTTTGGCGACGAGGCGGGCTTGAACGATGAGCGGGTCGGTGCCTGTCGGACCTTTAGGTTCTTTCTTCTTTGCCAGCTCGGCGTGGGCAACTCTCTGCGATTCTTCGACCCTGGCGTATTTGCCTACCAGGGCCATCATATCGGAGAGGTTTGGGGGGTAGCTGACTTCCATCGCCAGGTAGAAGTCGCTCTCCTTCAAAACTCCCCCCGCCAAGGCGGACATAGCCACCTCATGATTAAGGTGGTCTACCTCTAGCATGGCCTTGTTGAAACGACCAAGGTAATTTCTCAAGGACTCCCCCTCTCTCTGCTTAACTTCGGAGAGGGAGTCGGATCTCCGCCGGTGATGGCGACTACTGACGAACTGGCCAATAAAAAGACGGCTCAGCTCGTCGAATGAATCAATGGAACCTGGTTTCAAGGCGTTGAACCAGGTTCGGGCAGGTCCTCTGAGGGTGGAGGGGAAGGCGCGGTAGAGGATTGCGTCGGATGCTCCGTAGAACATCATTATTGACCGGAAGCTGCTGAGATGATCATCCGGATCAGAAGAGCCATGGTAGGGCTCGACGGCGGGTAGCTTGACATGGGAGGGAATCACTTCCTTCATGATCCCTTTGGAGAAAGGGATGCCCTGCTCTGCCTTGGGCTGAGGTGGATGGGCCTGCTTGGCGGCGTCCAGTTCCTGACGCATCTCCCAGATTTGTCGACGGATCTCCTCTTCAGATGTAAGAGAAGGAGCTGGGCGAGGAGAGCGCAGGGATGGCGTCGAATCATGGCGGGAGGACACCGGGGAGAGGGTCCAGGCCCATCGAGATCTAGGAGGATCCCTATTGTAGCCACCTCGTGGGACTGGTTTGTCCCCTTTGGGTCGGTGTGGGGGGTCCGCGGCTTCATGCGGACCAGAGGAGGAGGTGGCTGGACAGAAAGGAGCTGCGGCCTCCTCATGAAGGGTGGAGCAGGGGCAGCTGTGAAGCGCTCCTGAACCAGATGGGTTAGGGCTTGGACCTGCTGGACCAGCGTGGCAAACTGGTCCTAGGTCACCGGAATGGCTGGTGGTGACGGGGTCTCAACTGACGGCGGCTGCGGCGCCGCATTGCTTGTAGAATCAGGTCTTTGAGTGATGACCTGGTCCTGGGCTTCAGAGGTTGCTCTTCTCCGATTAGCCATTGGAGAGGTTCTACTCCAGATCGAGATCCTTATCTCCTTTCTTCAAGTTTTAACGGGACTTGAGGCCCTTCCTCTAGCGCCAATCTGTTGTCGCCGGGATCTGTCCTCCGACTCAGGCGCGGCCGTCTCCTGATCAGGACTTCCTCCTGGGCGGACCTGCATAGAAGTCCTCACGCGAGAGGCGTTGGGGGTAGCCCTCCGTGGAAGACCCTCCGACGCTCAAGTCAACGGGGATCAGCGATCAACAGAAAATGAAGAGAAGGATCTCTCCGGGGAGTCCTTCCAGGGGTGGCCAATCGGGAGCTCCAGGGGAGCACCGACGAGCAGTGGAGGAGAGAGAGTGAGAGTGAGCCGGGGGCTGTCCGCGCATACCTGAGAGAATCTGGAAATGTTGTATTTATAGGCAATCACCTGGATCTTAAGCACCTTCTGGAAGGTTCGAAGGTTGTTGGGATTCGAATCAAGCTGTTATAAAGCCGGTGGGATACGTATCTTGTTTGTTAAAAGATCAATGGCTGGGAGGGCCCCCTGATGGTCGGAGATCTGATGATGCGTAGGTCCTAGGCCGTTATTCTAGATCCTAGACCACTCCTCAATATGATTCTTGTTTGGGATTCTGTTACGATAGGCCTAGGCTCTCCCGCGTCGGGTTCCACGGAGGTGAGTATCGAGTCATGGATTGCTCAGGGAAGCCGAGCTATGAGAAGCTCGGGGGAAGCCGAGCTATGGGAAGCTCGGGGAGGCTCGAGCTATGGGCTCGGGGAGGCCGAGCTCGGGGGAAGCTCGAGGCCGAGCTACGAAAGCTATAAGCTCGGGGAGGCCGGGCTATGGAAGCTCGGGAGGCCGGGCTATGGAAGCTCGGGGAGGCGAGCTATGGAAGCTTATGGGAGCTCGGGATATGGGCTCGTATAGGCTCGTATGTAGCTCGGACGGGGGATGGGGTGATCTTAGCCCCTTCGCACGGTTACAATGCAATGGCGATTTTACCCCTCAACAAGTATGATTGCTTAAAAAATTTAAATTACAATATATTAAGAAATGCTTTGTTCAACATAACTTAAATTCAAAAACTTTGTCAATTTTTTTTGACATATTCAATGCATCAAAACTAATAATCATGATAATCATTTTAATAAGCAATAATGTCAAGTTATATACGTTAAAAATTAAAATCAATATGATAAGAATAAAATTTCATATCCTGAGGCTTGTTCAAATAATTTAGATTATCTTGAACTAGCTCCAATTATGATCTAGCTCATGGCTGACAAAAGTAATAGGCCATGCATGATTAGTAAACCACATATAATGTTCATATTTAGCTAATGACTAGCAATTCAAATATAGTACCAAGATTTGACCCATGATTAATAATTCAAATATAATACCGTCCCCTCTACCACCTATCAACATATTATCACCATTAACATCAGCTTACTTTTTAAAAAATTTAAATTAAAAAATGATATCTCGTTCTCAATAAATGAGCATTTTTTTTCAATTTTTTCTTGAAAAGATAGGAAATCTAATATATATATATGGATAGATAAATAGATAGTAAACCTAGAAGGCTTTAACTCTTTTATGCCATATGTCCAACTGCAATAACTAGTATTTTTTCTTATCTTATTAGTTCCGAATGTCCTCTCCAACTACACTAAATAATATTTTTTCTATCTTATTAATTCCAGAGGTACTCTGATTGGTTTGATCACTCATCTTCGTTGTAAACCAAACCCACTACTCATCAAAAAACAATCTCTGTTAACATAAAAAGAGAAATTTTTTAAGTATAAGAATGTACTTCAAAATTTTTATCAGCAATTATCTTAGATATGAATGATTTGTTAGGCACAAGAAACTCTTACTTTTTACTTTAAAATGATAATTTTAAAAGTTAAAACATTATAATTGGATTGAAAATATTTTACTAGAAAAAGATTTATCTATTTTTAATATGTGGCTTGAAATTAATTATTTTTAAAATTAAAAAATATATTTTATTGAATACATACCTTTAGATTTTGTATGTTAGAAGAGGTACGCAATATATATATATATATATTATATAATATATATATATGCATGTGTAACTTTAAATTTTAAAATTAATAATATAGTTTTTTTAAAAAAACATTATTTATGTAATTATATCTAAAATTTAAAATTATTTATTTATTTTATTTGTCCTCTTTAAAACATCAGCCATTATGTTGCTTTCTTTTGATGGAAAGATGGTGATTATATGTATGTATGCATTATGCATATGCATGCATGCATTATAACTTCAAATTTTAAAATTAATAATAATAATACAAAATTATTTTATCTTTTTTTTATTTAAATAGAAAATATATTTTTTATTTTATTATTTACTTTAAAATTTAAAACGCATCAATACAACGCACGAAGCATATATCCAGCTAAGAGAAAATTGAAAATAGAAGGCAGAAAACCTTTCGCTGAACAGGGCCCCAATTATATATCATTTAATAAAATAATTTCATAATATTAATATTTCATATTAATATAGCATACAACTGTTAATATACCGTAATACAAAATGTCGTTATATAATATATATATATATATTAATTATACTATTTTTATCAAATAATATATACTTACTGTAATGTCCATATTATATTTAAAATAATAATATTATCGTATAAAATATACTATAGCAAGCAAGGGCGGTTTTATTAATTTTTTTAAAAAAAATGATAGTTTATTCCAATCTTCAACTCGTTCCAAAATTTTTTTAACTATCTGATAGGGTTCCTCTCATGGCCAATGCAAATACCAACCCTTCCTTGTTCTCAGTTAGTTTAAGCAAAACTGACCAGTCTCTTTGGTTTAACTATTAACCGTCTCTCCCTTTCCTTTTCGTTTTTTTTTTAAATTGAAAATATTAATCATCCTGTTCCAAGGCCCCCACAACTTGTCTCCGAATCTAAGGTTGGACGCAGAAGAAAATTCAACAAAGGAACATTTGCATTCTTCGCGTAAATAGCATCAATGATCAATTTAATTCATGATAGCATTGGAGTAAAGCATAGATAAAACCAATCCATTTGTTTAGTTACAGGATGATCGTTCATTTTAGGCCATTACAAAGAGACTAGATCTTGAGGACTTTGTGTCAAGAGATGTAGTAGATCATTATGAAAGTGGCAGATCTTAGCAGCAGTCTGGGGAAACCAAGAAGTTCATTTACACTATAACACTAAACTTGTTTTACAAGACCGAATCACGTCGAAAAATGGTCATCCAAAAAGTGTAGTCTGATAAAATTTGACATTATGATGAAATAAAGGAAAAAACATACATCGAATAATAGAACATTTTTTTGACGGGGAAAAAATTGGGATGACTGTTTTACGATCAACAACATAATCTGCATGTTTTCATAATCATGCACTTGCTAGGAAAATTTACCGAGCTTGGACCTCATCTGATTTAAGGTGAAGGACTTAAACTGCATTGGAACAAACTGACTGTTGACAGTATAGCCTAGCCTCAAATGGATCTACAATTAGAATATTTAGGAACCGTAAATATAATTGTGTGATAATGAGCAATAAATACAACAACAATAAAGCCTTTATCCCAAACTAGTTAGATACATGAATCATTTTCTTCGTTCAGTTCTGCTCTAAATCTTTTTTTTTATTATAAGATACAAAAAATTTAAAGTCTTTCTTATGATCTACTTTACTTTTACTTATTCGTATAAATACATCTCTAGGTTTACATTGCTATATGTCCAAACTATTTAAGTCATCTTTCTCTTAATTTATCCTTGATTTGAACTACCTCTTAACTTTTTACGAATGGTTTCATTTCTTATTCTATTTTTTTACAATTAAAGCTATCATACATCCAACTTAACATTCTTATTCCCACCACATTCAACTATATATATATTTCTAACTATTCAACATTTTGTGCCATAAAACATGGATGGCCTTGTAGCTAACTTTTTTTTTTTTTCAAATTGGCAGATACTCTACAATTACGTAATATTCTAATTGCACTTTTTCATTTGATCTAACCTGCTTTAATCCTATGAACAACATTATCCTCAATCTCTCCTTTATGAATAATTGATTATAAATGCCGAAAATGATCATATTTAGTAACTTCATGTTCTTGTGTTTGTACTCTCATTCATTTTTACTTCTAATTATACTAAAATTGCTTTCCATATACTCTGTCTTTATCTTGCTTAACCTAAAACAATTAGATTCTAATGCATTTTGCCATAATTCTAACTTATTATTACCTCCAACCTTAATTTTATCTACTAGTGTTATATCATCTGCAAATAACATGCACCATAAATATCATTCTAAATGTCTAGTAAGCTCATCTATAATAAAGTAGAAAGATAGGGACTAGAAGCAAATTCTTGATGTAAGTCTACTATAATAGAAAATTCGTTAGTATTACCATCAATAGCAGTACTTGTCCCATCATACATATAATTTATTCTATTAATATACCTAATAGATACTCCTTTCTTTCCTAACAACCCATCATAAAATTTTTCTAAAAATTATGTCATATACTTTCTCTAAATCAATAAAAATCATATGAAGATCTTATTTCTTTACTTTATACATCTCCATTAATCTCATGAGAAAAATAGCTTTTATGATCGACTTTTCTGACATAAAACTAAATTAATTCTCTGATATTTTTGTAGTATATTTCAACCTATGTTCAATTACTCTTCCCAAAATTTCATAATATAACTCATGAGTTTGATACCATGATAATTAGAGCAGTTTTGAATATTTCTTTTATTCTTACGTATATGTATTATAATAGTTTTCCTTCATTTATTAGGCATCTTTTTTGCTTCTAAAATCCTATAAAATAAATTTATCATCCACTTTACTTCAGTATTACCTAAACATGTCCAAACTTCTATACGAGTCTTAACGGAACTCACAACTTTTTCTACTTTTATTATTTTTATAACCTCATTTACTTCAGATGTCCTAATTCTATGAGTATATACCATAACTTTATCTTCAATGAAGCTAATATGGCATCCTAAATTATATGCACGATTTATATTTAATAATTTATTAAAATAAATTTACTTTTTTATCTTTTTTTTTCTTAACCAAAACTTTTCATCATTATATTTAATGCATTTAATCTAAAACATATCTTTAATTTTTTGCCTTTTACTCTTGCAATTCTCTGTCTCTCTTTAGTTTTTAAATTATAATATAATTCCTCGTATATTTTACATTTAGCCTATGTACCATCTTTTAACTTCTTTCTTAACCATCTTATAGTTTTTATATTCTTTTCTTCTATTTAGTTAGTTTTTTATAACACTCTCTTTTAGTCTTAGCTTCTAATTGAACTTTCTCATTCCATCGCCAAGCTTCCTTATCATATGATCATTTTTCTTTGATTCTTCTAAAACCTCTATAGCTATTTTTCTAATAGCATTAGTCATCTTTTCCTATATAGTATTAATCTCTCCATCTATATTCCATTTTCTTCCTTCACTCTATCTTTAAAAATTATTATTTTTCCTTCTAAATTACACCACCTAATCCTTGAATTCTTATATCCTATAGCCTTTCTCTTCATTTTTGAATATAACCATTAACCTATGTTGTATAGCCAGACTCTTATCTCATAATCTTGTAATCTTATAAAATACTTAATCTTTCTAATAAGAAACAAATTTTATTTGACTTGCATTATATCTACTTTTAAAAGTTATCCATAAAAGCTAGACAAGGGCCACATCAGATGTCATATGTATGGGTTTTAAGGAGGCTGCAAGTTTTAAGGAGTGGAGAAGTGTTTACCTCATTATTAGACATTCTTATTTGCAGAGAGAAACATTTGTATCATCCAAAATTTCACCAAATATATTGAGCATCCATCCCACTTCTTTCTTCTCTTGCTTCCCAGTACCCACCTATATAACGATATGTACCATCTTCAGTGTCTCTTTGGAACCATCTTGGCTTCCAACCAATCTCTTGCATTTTCCTTGCCTGCAAAAACCAATGACCATGCAATAAATGTCAGAACACTACAATAATGAACATCACCCGTGTATGTGATCATGTATGACTCTATGATGGGGTCATTTATTGATCTTAAGGAGCAAAACAGAGATTCTTATGTCCACAACAACTACATATTCAATGAGATTGACGCCCTCCTAAATTTAAAAATAGAGATTATAATGTCCACAGTGATGACATTTTCAATCCACAGCGATGACATTTTAAAAGAGATTGCACACTCTGTCATGAACCAATGTAATTATTCTGGTGAGAATTACATGTGCCATCAGTGAAACTAAAGCAATTCAGCATCCTTAAGAGCAATGTATAAGCTAGGGTTAGTAATGTTAATGAAGTAAATATCCAATGGTTGGCTTCATGGCGCATGGAAAGGATTAACCTCCGGCAGAGCTATTCCAGATAAACAATGTCTTTGGAAGTAGCTCATCAGCCGTTATAAGCTGGATTAATAGCTCTCCTACTCTTGCCAATGACTACAATCCTCTGTTTGATATCTCAAATATCTCTGTTTATTTGAAAGTATAGCCACACCACCCTCTGAAGCAGATAAACTAGCAGCCCGTGGAGCAAATTTTGGGTCTTTAAATGAAGTTTATGTTCTGTGGGATATTCTACTGCCTTCCAATTTGGTTGACCTCTTGTTCGCTAGTTCTTTTGGCTTTGTGCGCTAGAATGCAGGGACCAGTCCGTTTTCACCCAAAAAAGAGGAAAAGAAAAAAGAAAAAGAAAATCCTAAAGTTCAATCCAACCCATGTTGAATTCAAGGAACCCAGAACATTCTAGAGCATTTGGGGACTATGGAAGCTACAAGGGATACCATCCATGACATCTTCATTCGATCATAGTTTACAAGCACCAAAAGTCTGAAACAGTAAATATGCAAGTGAGATGGTAATGATTTAGACCCGTGCTTGTGCAAGCATACACAAGCGCGCACACATACACACACACACACACACACACACACACACAGGGGGGGACAAGGGCAGGAGTACCATTCGCTGCCTTTTCTCCAATCGTAGCTTTTCTGCATTCGCCTTCTCATATTCCCCATTCTCTAGATGACGTTGGTCTGGACGAAGTCGTGAGTCCGTAGGTGGAAGTTTCTCCTTAATCCACGATCAAACATTCAGGATCAGACAACTAGAACAGGAGATAGAGATGAATAATAGGAAAAAGAAGTGAAAGCTACCGAGTTGACTTCATATAACATTCACCTGCAGTTCAGAAGTTAGCTCATTTAGTGTGATCGCAAATGATGACAAGTTGTACCGAGTGGGATTACTAGGAGGCTCGCTCTTTTTCCATAGTAAGGAAGCATTCTGTGTTATATTAGAACCCTTAATCTTGGAGATGTCATCTCCTTTGTTGTAGTACATACTGTCATCCCATTTTCCTACTAAGCTGGCTACTTTAGCTCCCATGATATCCTCAACAAAGCCTTGCACCTGTGGGGCATGATTAGCTCTTTTTCACTAGGAAGACTTAACAAGTATGATCTAATGCAGTTCATAATTTACTTCTTACTTGACGAGGATTGCGATCAAGGAGAGACTGCTCTTTAAACTTGAGTTTACAAGAATATTGGCGGTTCCCGCGTATGGTCATCGTTCCGTGGTGATCACAGTATAATTTACCTAGAATGAGGTTATAAATAGTGGTTGTAACCTGAAATTGAGAAGTACATGAGAGATTGCTCTACATGGCAGAATGCTATCACAATTAAAAAGCTGAGCTTCTACGCTACATACCTTACTCCATTGAAATATTCACCATCATCAAATTCCAGGGTCAAAATGCCAACTGGATCTAGTTGAATAGATCGCCCCCAAAATTTCGACCTGAGATTGCTGTCACCCCAAAACTTCCAACCTCTCCCTTCACAATGGCAGGCAATGAGCATGGGGTGGTGACTGACCTATTAATGGAAATGATGAACAGGCTCATATCCAAATACAAAACCCTCTCGTGCATCTGAGTTGTAAAAAAATTTAATATTTGGAGTTAAAGAAAAGCAAAATGCATCTTAAGCAGAGATTCGAAAAACTAGTGCACAGGACAAAATGGGCAAGACAAATTAGGCAAGTGTTCTGCAGGAAATATGGGTATCAAGCATGCCTAGAACAAGTACGTAAAAGGAAATGCTTTCATGTCATGGTGTAGAAAGTAACCAACTAGATTAATTCAAAGACATCATATGCCAGATGACTTTCACTTTTACAAACTTTATAATCTTACTGCTCAGCAAAATAACCATAACCAGTAAACAACAATGTTCCTATGTTCCATCCTTTTAGGCCATGTATATCCAGTATATTAGCAATGAAGCCTATAAATTTACCATCACAGTTACAGTACAAAAGAAATTACTGACAGGAATCTAACAATTCATCAAATGATATTATGTATGCTCTTCAAAATTGCTTTGCAGATAGCTTTACCATCAACCATGCACATAAACTAACTTGCTACTTTCTAATGTATCGTAGTTGATTGTTTGCAAAGGAACATATTCTTAGCAGGGAATCCAAAACCAACTCGAATCGTCCAGTTCAGCGAGTACCATATTGACCCGATGTGGAATCAAGTCAGTTTGCTGGTTCGATATTGGAAAGAATCTGTACTAACCTGTACCAGTCCGTATTGGTTTGAACCAAGCGGAACTGCCCAATTCCACCTGGTACCAACTCACCCATTTTCGAGTGTTGGGTAGCTGTCTCAACACAAAATGCATACCATATTGTATAGGCCATACTGAACTAGAAATATATCAACATGACAACCGATACCAAGATTGAGGACCTTAATCCTAAAAAAAGAACAAACTTTATGGCAGGTCTACTTTTAAATAAATATGATGCCAAAATTCTTGATGCTGGACCACTATTGGTGAACAGTCAGATCAAACGGTACGCCCTAGCTCTGACATGGTAAACAGTAGTCATACCATGTGTTTGTATAATACTATATCGAGCCTCGTACCATATTGGCAACTTATCAAGTCAGGACAGTAATGCCCAAAACTGGTCAATACGGTCATAAAAGGTGAAAAATATGATTGGCACATGGCACAACTCTTGCAGACCATTTTAACCGGATGGCATTGGATCAACTAAGTAACTTCAGGGAACCAACTAAAAATTGTTAAACTAGAAGGATTTGAATGGAACTCAAGATAAGTCGAGGGGGTGAAAGTGTTTCTTTCTACACAAAAACTGTGCTAGCTCAAGCACACCAAAATCCTAGCTCAGGTTCAACTGATTTTGAAATTGGATCCAACCTGTACCAGCTCACTTATACTTGATCCCAAATTGAGCTGCTCATGAACAATTCTTTAAGAGAATTGATTAGAGCCAAGATTCCTTGAGGCTTTCGTAAATACATATATTTTGGGCTCATTTTCACTACCATATCTCTATATCTCTATAATCTATTTGAAAATGCATTCTTCTTTATATATTATGCTAGCTTTTAATCGATAAATGAAAACAATAGATTCTTATTTACAAATAATTATTAAAATGTAATTTACATCAATTATTTGTTTGTTTCTATTTTGAGTCCATTCAATCTGAGCAAGAGCTAGCCAAGCCTAGCTATAGCATAGCTTGTTTACTAAGCAAGCACAAGGAATTAATACCGAATTTGCGTTGAACATGATTGCTCACAGATAGCTCACCTGTCTGGCAGCCCTAACATTGGTACAAAATTTCAGAAATACCATAAACTTTTCAGAATTTATAATAAATATGGCTAGAAACAAATCTTATAACCCAGTCAAAACAAAGTTAAAATGACAAAGGCAACATATCATTAAGGGTGCACATGAGAATTCCAGACTTTTGGAGTGGTATGTGTATGACCTTTACTTTTTCAAGGGTAAGAGATTTTTTATATAAAAAATGAAATCATTTGTAAAATGGCGGAGATAACATCAATTGGAGACTAATTGAGGGAAAGATGGCTTACATGGTTTGAACATTTGCAAAGTAAACCTATAGATGTACCAGTGCAAAGGATTGATTTGATGCATGTAGAAAGAAAAAAGGTAGGAATGGGTTGAAAATTACATGAGAAAAAGTGGTAAGAAAAATATAAAATCTTTACATCTTATAAAACAATATGACTTTAAACCAATCATAATGGGGAAAAAGATTCATATAGCCAACCCCAACTAGTTTGAAATTAAAGCTTTGTTGTTGTCCTTATCATTGTTGCATGTATGCAAAAATCTAAAAAATATACATTCTTCTGATATGGATGCCAGTTTCCATCTAATACGGATATGAAGCTCATAGATAGTGAAAAAGAAAAAAATACAATAAATCTAAGAAGAAACATCATTTGCCATGGCGAGGGGAATCTCATACAACTTTAGATACATTAGCGAATACAAACTAACCTTCTCCGAGAAAAAACGAATCCCCTTTTCAGGATACTCAGCTTCATATGTTTCTCCTAATAGAGGATTGAATGGTTTGCAGAGTCGGCCATCAGAAGAAGCATACCCAGAGACTGCAAAGGCTGCTACTTTCAGAATTCTCATGAGACTGTTTCCCTAGATACAAAAAGATGGCAATAACATCACTAAGAAAATGTCACAGGAACAAGCGCATGATTAATGAATTCTAGCAATGTTCTTTCACATACAAAACTTTGTAAACAATTAAAGACTCATGGCAGTTCCACACATGGGTTTTGAAATGGTTCTGAAAGACTTCAATTAAAGTGCATCATGGCAAGTGCATCATGGCACAAGGAAACTTCTTTTCAGTTTAACAAAAAAGATTTTAGTGAGATTTTATTCAACAAAATATAATAATCTATAAAAAGTAATATTTTTATGTCATTAATTCCACAATTCCAATAGTGACACTAATGCAAGGAACAATTTCAGGAATAACTAACATAATCAGAAGGCCCAGGAAAAGGAAATGACAAACACAGACTATTCCATAAGATCACATGCATAATATGTTCAACTATGTAAAAGTTGACTGCAAGAGATCAATATAATAATAATATCAAAAGACAATCAGTAACAGGATAACAGAGCAAAGAGAAGATACATTAACAGAAAAGAGCGCATGACAGTACGTAGGAGTTAAGAAGATTGCAAGCTACATGAATCATGCAGCATAAGCTGTTTTACCACAAAAGGACAAAACAGGAAAAAGCATGTGCTGCTTGGAAAACTGAGAGTCAATACAACACATTTCTTTCAATATAGAATCACAGAATTAGCACTAAGATGCATGGTTACCCTTCTCATTGTTGATGTTTTGTATGCACCAAGATGAAGAAAACAACATATAGTCAAACATATTTGACAAGTTCACGAATTCATCTCACATTCAACAATCCTAAACCATTAATGCTCAAGTTTACAAAAAATGGAGTATTACTTGGATTATGTTAATGTAATGGAACGAGTTTATACCTTCCATTTGAACTTGCAAAACCCTTACCATTGATAGCTCAATCTTATGAATAACAAGAAACATCTAAATAGGAGATCAGAAATGTTGTGCGCATAATTTTAACAAAATGCATGATTAAAGATGGAGGATATATTAATCATATATTTTGTTAAAATTGTATAGTCGTTATAATAATCATTACCAAGGCAGATCTGGTCTAAGACAAGTGTGTTTAGAAAAGGGTATATAGGACTCGTAATAATCACTGAAGAAACTAAACTGATGCAATGACAATAACAGAGGCACATTGAAACTACTGAAACTAAATGTGAAGAATCTGCATGCGTATAAAGGCATTATGAATGCAACTAATCCAGCATTGATAAGTTTGGAAGGCAAAAGGAGAGGAAGCACAAAAATTTCCTGAAAATTATTGCCATGAAGAAAAGCATTTTCCAATCCATTTGACAAAAGGAGAAACACAAAAAGATATAAAAGTTAGTGCATGCACAAAAGTAATACCCCCTTTTCAGAGAAAAACAGTGTCAAACTGCCACTCATTTCATTGAAATAATGACATGGGATTAAAGGTCATCCCCCATAATTATGAGAACAGGCTAATTCCACAATGGTGAATTGTTCACCAGGACAGATTAAATTCTGTAATTATGGCAGTTCGCATGGCATCATTAAGCTACAACAACAATTCATATCAAAGATAAGATTAAAGGCAAATTAAAATGTTATCTTAACATTTTGCATATTCATAAGCTAGATACAAGAAATATATCAAGCTGGAAATATAAAATTTATGTCAAAGATGAAATGCAAGAATAGTTCCAACCATAATCTTACCATCTTCCCATATTCATAAGCTTGATCCAAGAGATATGAATATTCCAACTCCTCAAAACATTTCTGGAGAGATGACAATGGCTCGTTAAAATAAACCGGTAGACATACCCGTGTCAGATCCTTTCCGACATTATCTTTAATCATTGACCAAAGGCTAACTCCTTTCTCCTTCTCAATAGGTTTTGGCAATTTCTTCCTCCTTTCAACACGAGGAAATGCATGATGAATTATAAGTTCTATTTCAGCATCCATCATCTTTGCATCACCTATGCCATTCTTATTTCTGCAATTCTGACTTGCAGCGTCAGCATCCCTTGTCACAGACGCACAGGCATCGAATGAATCACTAAAACACTCCTTTGTATCAAAGAAGGACGGCTCATCTTCATCTGACAACTCATCAAATTCTTGCTTTTCAACATCATCGGATGATTCTGTTGTACTGTATTCTGAACAAAATCAGGAACCGTGAGAATATAAAAGAAACATCTCAAACACCATCACAAATAAAGGCAATATAGCAATTTTCAAGTGAGACATTTGCAGCAAGTTCAAAAGCTATTGGAAACAACTTTGCTACAAGTACTTCAATGAGAGCAAACAGTAGAGTGAGGTTAAAATGCAATATTAATTGAAGAATATCTTATGCATGCAGAGCAAAATTAATAATGAACATATGCCCTAAGAAGACCTAGAGCTGATAATTGATTTTTTAAAAAAAAGATCAAGATTTCAGAAATGGTCATGGCATGCAGGAAGTTGAGGTATTATATGGTGCCTAAGCAATATGCAGCTCCTTGGGCAGATGCCTTGCCAGTTCATGTTTAAAAATACATTTTGAAAATTGAAAGAAATCATAATAGTAGATAAAAAAGCAAGTTGGCCTAACTGTGAACATATTTGCACATCAACATGCAATCATGAGTCAATTAACTTGGCCTAATAGCACATCAATCACCCAAGTATTCTCTAACACCCACAGTTCAATTCATATGCATGCCTATAAGGCAAATCACCTCTTTTGTGCATGCTCAAGCACGTAAAAAATGCCGAAACAAAATGTTGTTATCATTCAAGCACCTAGATGGTGTTATTGGTCCAGATTATTAAAGGAAAAAACAATTACACTGTTTCTGGGATATGTTCTACTGAACTCCAATGCAACCATCTTTTCTCCATCATTCTGGCATAAACTTACTGTTTGAAAAGATTTTCATAGAAGTATTGGAAAATAACATGAAAAGTATCCAATTAGCACTTTCCTAAATCAAGCTTTTCAATGCTGATTCCCAGGATAAGGGATATGTTGAATTTCTTTTTGGTATAGTTAGAAAAGGGGAAGCTTATGGAATTATAGATTTCAAAGAAACAGCTTAACTACAGAACTTCTCTAATTATTAACCAACTGAAGCTTTTAAAAAAGTAAAGAGGATCAATAAGATGATAGCAAGCATGCTAAACAAGACACAAATTGCTTTTTTTTTTGACACTTCCTCACTTCAGAAAATTAAATATACATGATCTAATTAACATATACTGTACCACTGTATTTTCCATGTCCAGAGCCAGAAAATTCGCTTTTCATCAACTGCAACTGGCCCGCATGAATTGTTGTTTCATCTTCCACATTAACTTCCTGCAAAAACATATACATCACACTGCACATAAGATTCAGCATATGCCATAGCATAATAATCTTTCAATTGAAAAAAGCCCCATAAGCCACAAAAAAGAAGACCACCAAGATTAATAAAGAAAACATGGTTTGTCATACTGATCGTACCATATCATACCAGTAAGAGACTGCCATGGCACCAGTTCAGTATGAATTGAACCGTACCAATCGGTATTAATCCAAACTGCCTGGTACCAACCTGTACCTCTCGATGTAGAGTAATTAAGAGTGAAAAAAAATGGTCACCCTATCTTGGTACAAGATGTGTACCATGCTGTACTGGCCCATACTGAACAAATGGGTTCTTTACTGATATAGGTCCCAGTACCGGTTTTGCAGACCTTAAAAGAAGCTATTTAATCATCAATGGAATGAGACTACAAAGATTAAAGTTCCCCTACCACACAGGTCTCAACAGAATATGATTTTGAGAAAACGGAGGGGTCCAAACCCATAATCTTCAATGAGGGAATGATGAAAACACAACAAAGCAAGAACAGCAATTCAAGCTAAAACTAAACCTGCCAATCTAACAAAGCAGACCATAAGTCTTAACAGAATATTATGACAGGCATATCAACATTTGGGTAGATCTAGCTCATTGCTATAAAAATAGCTGAGATTGAGCAACCGTTTCATCCCCACATAAGTGTGAAACCTTCCACAGAACGTGATGGTGAGAACCCTAAAGGCACATGCTAAAAGATACAACAAGATGGACACCAAATGAGCTCCGCATATCATGCATAAGAAAATCATATAAGAGATTACATGTAGATATACACCTCACCAATACAGCAGCAGCAGCAGCAACACAAAGCCTTAATCCCAAAGTTTTTGGAGTTGCCTACATGGATCCTTTTTCTCCATTATGCTTGGTCTTAAGGCAATTTCTGTACGATGCAAAGATTTTAAATCTTTCTTTATTATTACAACTCATATAATTTTCGATCTATATCTGCTTCTTTTTTCTTATACATACATTAAATCATTCCTTCACATAGGTGCATTTTAGGTCACCGTTACACATCCAAACCATCTAAATCATCTTTCACTCGATTTAGTTGATATCCTTCACCTTTTTTTATGAATAACTTCATTTCTTATTCTATCTTTTCTTATATTATCATGCATCCATCTCAACATTTTCATTTCAATTACATTCATACAGATAATTTTTTAATTGTACAATATTTTATACCATAAAAATCTATACTATAAAGCATAGCCAATGTTATAGCTATCTTATAAAATTTTTTCTTCAACTTGATAGGTACTCTACAATTACATAATATCCCAATTGCATTCGCCATTTCATCCAACCTATTTTAATCCTATAAACAATATTATCCTCAATCTCTCCTTATGAATAATCAATCTTAAATATCAAAATAATCACTTTTAGAAACTTCATAATCTTAATTTGTACTCCACATTCATCTCTATTTCTAATTGTATTAAAATTAAGTTTTATGTATTCTATATTTGACCTACTCAACCTAAAATCATTAGACTTTAATGCATTTTTTCATAATTATAACTGATAATGAAGCCCAGCCTTAGTTTCATCCACTAGTACTATATTATTTGCAAATAACAACTCAACTCAATTCAACTCATCTACGCCTTTTTCCAACTACATGAGGTCGGCTACATGAATCTGCTCCTCCACTCTTCTCTATTCAGGACTAAGTCGACACTCTAACTTCTTTAACCGCACTCATCCATAGTGCAGGAACCCTTACTCATGAATATATCATTTGCCAATAACACATAATATAAAACATCATCCTAAATATATCAAGTAAGCTTATCAATAAATAAAGCAGAAAAGTAGGGGCAAAGAGCAGATCTTGATGTAAATTGTTGTAATAGGAAATTTGCTACTATTACCATCACTAGTTTTTATAATAGTTCTACTCTATCATACATATCTTTTATTACATTAATATATCTAACAAATACTCCTTTCTTTTTAACACACCGTAAGATTTTTTGAGGAACTCTATCTTATACTTTCTCTAAATCAATAAAAATCATATGAAAATTTATCTTTTTTTTGTACTTCTCTATTGATTTTCTAAAAAAAAATAGCTTTTATAGTCGACCTTCCTAGTATGAAACCAAATTAATTTCCTAATGTTTTATAGCACATTTCAACATATACTCAATTACTTCTTCAAAAAGTTTCACGGTATGTATGACTCATGAGCTTGATACCATTATGATTATAATAGTTTTGAATATCCCCTTTATTCTCATAAATTGATACTATAATCCTTTTCCTTCATTCATTAGCCATCTTCTTAGTCTCTAAAATCTTATTAAATAAATTTATCGCTCAAGGTACTCCAACATTACACAAATATTTCTCAATCTCAATAGGAATCTTGTCAAGTCCCACAGCCATTCCCATTTTCATCTTTTTCATAGCCTTTTTTACCTCAAATATCTTATTTCTGCAAGTATATGTCATAACTATATTCTTAATAGAACTAGTAAAGCATTTTAAATTAGCTACATGATTTTTATTTAATAATTTATTAAAATAGCTTCTCCATATTTCTTTAATCCTAACCTTCTTAACCAAAACTTTTTGATCATTATCAAGATAATGCATTTAACCTAAGTTATATCTTTAGTATTTCTTTCTCTTAGTTTTGCAATTTTATAAATATCTCTCTCGAACTTTAATTTTTAGCTTATAATATAATTCTTCATATGCCTTATATTTAGCCCTACATACCACCTTTTTAACTTTTTCTTAACCATATTATAGTTTACATATACTTCTTTATTCCTACGTTTAAATAGTTTTTTATAACACTCTTTTAACCTTAACCGCTAATTCAACTTTCTTATTCCATCATCGAATATTCCTATCATATGGCACTTTTCTTGTTAACTCTCCTAATATCTCTATAACTACTTTTTTTAATACCATTAGCCATCTCTTCTCATATTGATTTATCCATCTATACTCCACTTTGCTTCCTTCATCATTATATCCATAAATGAACAAATGAAGGGAAAACTATACGATAAATCAACATGTGAAAGCATACACTATATATAATGGAGCAGCTATTCCTTAAACTTACCCAACAAGCCGTATTCCATCTACAAAAGTTAGTTTAGTGAACCAATACATAAGCTTTCAAAACATTTTTGGACCGGCTCCCAACTTGATATATAACAACAACAAAGCCTTAATCCCAAACTAGTTGGGGTTAGCTGCATGAAATTTTTCTCTCCATTCAGCACTATTTTGGATTATATATTTTATAAGATGCAAAAATTCTAAGTCTTTCTTTATCACTTTCTCCCATATAATTTCTGTTCTATCTTTCTCCCATATAATTTCTGTTCTATCTTTGTCTCTTTTTGCTTCTACATCTATCAAGTCATTCATTCGCTCAAATGCATTTCTAGGTCTACGTTGCACATCCAAACCATCTAAATCATCCTTCCCTTAATTTATCGTTGATTGGAGCTACCCCCACCTTTTACGAATGGTTTCATTTCTTATTCTATCTTTTCTTGTATTATTACAAATCCATTTTAGATTCTCATTTCCATTACATTTATCTTATGTATATATTTTTTTAACTGCCCAATACTCCGTGCCATAACGTATGGCTGATCTTATGGTTATCCTATAAAACTTTTTGTTCAACTTAGCAGGTACTCTATGATTGCATAATATTCTATTTATGCTTCTTCATTTCATCCAACCTACTTTAATTCTATAGACAACATCATCCTTAATTTCTCCTTCTTTATGAATAATCGATCCTATTTACCTAGACAAGATAATCTGTACAAAGGAGGGGCGTACCATGCAATGGCAGAGCCAGAAATTTCACCTAAGGGCTTTGGCCTTAACACCTTCTTTCTAGTAAAGTGTGTTATGCAATCCCCTGCTCACACACACAAATTTTGTCTCCCAAATTACATGCAATAAAACAAGAGTTTACAACAAGTTATCTCACAATATTTCTCAAATGTGAAAAGCATTATATGGAGATCAACACTTCAAGAGATTGCTCGAGGATTTATCTTTGGTTATAATAAGAGCCTTCTAGCTTAAGGATTGTACTCCACAGCCCCTTACATTTTGATTGGAAAGTCCACAAATGATGTTTATTGGATAACTGGGGATGCCATCATCTTAGCTGTTGGAATTGTTCGGATAGTGTCCACTGCATCTTAAGTTTTCTTTCATTGCAGCAATGTAGAATTGGTTTAAAGTAAGATAATTATTATTACCTTAACTTTAAGCATTATATCATCCAAGCAATGAACCATGTAAGAATTGAATTTTGACAGCTAGGACCTAAAGAATTTCGAACAAGTTATATTACAGCAAAAAAAAAGGTGGGAAACGATTTACAAGAACATCACTAAGTCCAAATCAATGAGGATCAAGGAGCATTTAGACAAAACCATACAAAAGATACTAGATCTTAATTGCAATCTTGATGAATGGCAAACCAAGGACTTCATAATAAAGAGCTATGGCATCATTTATGGTCAAACCACATGCAAATTTATCTAGAACAATCAATGAATATCCAAATAATAATTTCTACCAGATGAGCTATTAAGACAAGATGCAACCTTTCTCCAATATGACCAAAGCATAAAGTTGGATCAGTTATCAATAGGACAGAACTTAGGTGTAGTATGATCCATGCGGGCGGGCTATCCAGTTACAGTCTATATCTCTCCTACTTTTTCAAACCATTTAAGCCACCGGCTCAGCCCAATATAATGAAAAAGTAGGAGAGATATAGACTCTAACCGAAAAGATTGTTCTGCACCTACGTTCCATCCTTATCAATAATAAGGCTAAAGCTGATTTCAAAAAAAAAAGACCATGTAAGTGAATAATGCACCCAAATAAGCATATGCATACCTCAAACTGTGGCTGAAATGTTCCAAACCAGTTTAAATGTTCTTCATATTGAAGCCTTAATTGTCTATGATACTCTGAAAATTCTGACAGCATGATATGTTCACAGTCTTTTATAAGTGCCTCGCCAAGGCCCTCCACATGCATACGATTTCTCAGCCTTTCAGTTGAGAAAGATATGTCATGGGGGATAAATGAAATCTTTTCACTCAATGATCTCAAGGAATATACACTTCTAGCTGAAAGCAAAGCCTTGATCCATGCTTCACGATCTTTCTTTGAGTCAGTTCTCAGATGAAGTGTCTTCGATGGAGAAAATATGTAGAATCGTCTATCATCAGACTTACTCTCACGGAATGATGAAATCTGCATAAAACAAGCAGACAAGATAATTAATGAACATATCTAACCAAATATACAACAAAGTAGACTTCAGAACAATTTTTTTCCAAAAAAATGCAGAGTGATTTCCATGAGAAGCTTGAAATTGAAATAATGCACATTAGGGTGAAGTCTCAGATGCACTTGTGGTATCATCCAGAGAACAACAGCTATATCATCATATTGTGTCATGCAAGCGCACATCCAAACTCACCTTTTTCTGTACTTTTAAGACAATGTTGGGGTCACTACCAGTCACTTCTTTGAAAGAAGTAATGTGAGATAACAGGTCAAACACTTGGGAAAAACACCTACCAAGGTTCAAAATGGAGGAAGGTGCACAGCTGGGCCTTGCAACATGCATTCATATATGATGGTAGCCAGCAGCCACTCACATTGATCAATCGATGATAACTGGCATAATTTTTGGATTTCAACACAAAAGAACCAAGAAAATAATTATGCTTTCCTTCCCACTGAAAATGAATCTAACACCACACTTATGAATTATCAAAAATAAAGAAAAAAAAAAGGAAAGAAATTTTTGAAGAAAAGAACCATTGTGCTCAAGTTGCGTTGCACACCTTCCACAGATATTGTGGCTGTAAAGCAGCACAAAGAACAGTGTGGTACTCATACTAAAGGAAGCACAGGGAAAAGGAAAAGTAGGAAATTGCTATGATGCACCAAAAACTGGAGACAGGTAACATTTTAATTCTAAAAACTCAGTGACCAACATGTATATCTGCAATACCAACTCAAACGGTTGAGGATATTATTGTCAATTGTCTTCTTTCATATGAACAGTATATCTACACCAAGAACTTAAGAATCGGAGAAGTAAAATGATAATTGTCTTTCAAGAGACAGAAGGATAGAGCGCATACAATCCTCCGTAAAGTCCACTGGCTGTTAAGCAACATGAAGCACATTGTACTACAAGGATGTCTTAAGGAACAAAATATGACAACTGTCTGGAATGAAACCATATCCAGTATTACTATTATATCAAATGAATGCATGTTAAAGGCCAGCATTAGGATTACTGTATGAAAATGACTGATAGCTCATGTAATGATTCCACTTCTGAGGTTACCTCACCTGATAAAAGGCAGAAGGAAAAAATAATATCGAATGGATCTCACTGATGCTGTGAGATATAGAGAAATTCAACAACAACAAAAAAGTGTCAAGAAGAACAAGGAATTGGAGCTAGTGCTGAGATTTATTTTTGTTCTTTTATAAAGCAGAGTGCTTAAAACAAGACTTGCCCATAAATACTCATTTTTCTAAGTTTTAAAAGCATTCATTTGAACATGGTTGGGTCATATTCGAATCAAGAAATTGGTCTGGAGCAGTACTAATGGACTCATTTCAGACCACCGTATTACGGTCCACCTGAAATCAGAAGTCTGGGTATAATATTCACCAGCACTGCTCTAGCTGATTGGTTATTGAGAAGAAATTACAGGAGTCACCAATAACTAGCACTCACAGAAATACTTAATATAAATCACCATTTAAGTTAATTAAACCCTCTAAGCAGATGAAAAAAGAGACTGTGAAGTCTCCCATCTGAAATCCAGTTCAATAAAATTTTGGCAGAAAGGTAATTTTTTTTGCAAGATAAAGAGGCTTCTAATGAAACCAAATGAGTGATCCACAATAACGGATGCCTTTTACAAACTTTGTGGGCCTGTTTAAATAGTCCCTCCAAAATGGGGAGAAACTGACTTGAGCTTTTATATTCATAAACTTGAACCTGACTTGAGCTTTTAGACTTGTACAGTTCAACAGCTTTTTTGCCTATCTTCTCCACCTTTTGCACCATCCCAGTTGCCTCAGAAGTTTGTTTATCGGGTCTACGACTAGAAAAGAGAAATTTGTTTCAACCATTAAACCTGAGAGCCAATCTCAGACTTCTCAACTAGAATAACACTTCAAGTGAAGATGCTAGCCACGAGTTAACATGTGGATAAAACTCATTTCTAGACATAGACATGTAAACCACTTTAAGATTTTGGTCATATTAAAAGTTAAAATGTGTAGGTGCTCAACTCTGTTTACATTAGTTCAAATCTTCTTCAAGACAATAAGAATAACCTTCCAGCAAAGCTAGTTATTGTCACCGAAGAAAATTCTTCTTTATGCAAATAAATCACAAGTATTCCCTTCTTTAAATTCCTCTCAATGACAAGCAGTTGCTCCTTTGCATACAGCATTTTTGTCCTTATTTTTGCATCTGTTTATCTCATATTTTCATCCTTTCAGTGATAACCTGCATATGATATTGTCATGCTCTAAATTTTAAAATGTGCCAAATCTAGAGTACAAGCAAGATTCTGTCTCTTCAGAATTCCAAACATACTCCCAAGTCAACTTACTGTGCCATGAAATGTACAAAAATTAAAATCAGGCAAAGATGAGATCCACACCTTGACCGATTGTCAACATGACTTCCTAACAAATTCCCAAGACTCTAGTTGACAGCTCCAACAAATTCCTAAGATTTGGTTGACTGCTTCAATCCACCTAGCCATTTGTGGATGGTAAAGACTAGTAAAGTCACTTTGGTTGACTGCTTCAATCCACCTAGCCATTTGTGGTTGGTAAAGACTAGTAAAGTCACTTTGGTTGACTGCTTCAATACACCTAGCCATTTGTGGATGGTAAAGACTAGTAAAGTCCAACTCGCTTCGTAGGTCCAGAAAAGATGGATTGGGAACATTGAAAGCAAAATTATTATCTTCAAGCAAAACCAAAAACATTCCTTAAAACCAATTTTTTTGAATCCCAACAAAACATCCAGCCTCATTCCTAACCAGGGTCCCTCATGGGCTGAGCTTGGGCTGGTCACAAACCCGCGCCTGACCCATCACATTAGCCATAAGTCTAGGCCCAACCCAAGCCCCCTTATTGCAAAGATTATCAAGGCCAGGCCTGGCCTAGCACAACATAACTAGGCTCAATTCTAGTTCAGATTCAACCAAGGCCCAATTCTAAGAAGCAACTCTTGCGCACTTATTGAGTTTGGGACTATCTTGAGTTGAGGATTCAGAAATGGTGTTACACGCTTACCCAATAAAGAATGTAACTAGTAAATCTCAAATCAGATCAAGGTCTATTTTAAATGATATTGGCCTAACCTGGACCCTTTTAGGGTTCCAGGGTAGTTCTACTTGGTATCAATGAGGTCAATCTGACTTCATTGGACCTGAATGCAGCTTGACTGAGACCTGGTGTCTAGATTTTGGACTAGCTCCCAACCACAAGATATCAAGTTGTGTTGGATCCAATGTGAATTTAGGTGTACTCAAACCTTTTGCATCTATAATGGAACTAATAAGAGTGAGTTTGGCTTGCAATTATTAAAGAAGCACGTTGAAGAACATGATATTTTTATGGAAATTAAAAGAAAAAATTGCTGGTTTAAGATTTGCACAACAACATTATGAACCAATTTTAAAAGTTTCATAAGATTTAAAGACTGCAGATCTGACAAAAGATAAACGTCACTATAAAAGAATAATGGCTCAAGTGCTAATTTCCTAGAGGGTCAGAATGGTACCAAAACAAACTTTAAGCAATGGCTCAAAGTGAGACTGATTAATTTTTAATGATGATCATGAGAAACAAAATTTCTGATTGAATAGAGAAGTCAAAATTGAAGGCTATCAACATCAAATTTGAGAAAAATGGATAAAACAACACCATCATGGTTCAAAACCTGGATCTCTCCTGAAGAAGAGAATAGTGCCAACTGCTGATCTAAGTCTCATCACCCTCCAAAAAATTTTTTTTTTTCACTAGACATGCATTTTGTGTCACTATATTCTTGCTAATTTGACTAGACCTATACAATAAAGTACAAGGTATAGATGTGTGTTGAAAATTGGAAAAAGTTTGCAAATTGAGCATGAAAACAATCTTTAGTTGAAGATTCTAAATTGCACGTTAGAATCGCATGTATAGGAGCAAAGATGTGCATTAAAATTAGAAAAAGTATCATCCATAGCCTAGATTCACAAAATTGAGCATGAAAACAATCTTCAGTCGAAGATTCTAAATCACTTGTTAGCTATTTTAATATCTAGCACCAAGGTTTTTATTCTCATGGAACGGAATCAATCCAATTTTTTTCTGTGGTAAATGATGCACCACCTTCTACCCTATGTATTATGTTTCGACATTTGGGATGAGACATGCCGCAAGATTTGTTTATTAGGATGCTGGGATGATGGCAGGATGGTTTTCTCCCAATGCTTGGGATAGTAACCAATCCCGGCATCTGGATGTACTGCCAAGATTTGAAACCATATCTAACACAGAATCATAACTAACTTGTGGGTTCAGGTGACCAGGATTAGGTCATCTCACCTAAAATTTTCATTTTCTGCAAACTTATCTCAAAAAAAAAAAAAAAGATAACAACCAACCGCATTCAGTCTCTAACAAGCTGACTAACCACTATTTTATGATATCGTCCTGAGCTTCGTCCAGTATTCTAAACCTTGACGTGGTGACTAACTACTGTTTTATAATCCTTGAGTATGCTGTCTACTTTGACACTAAATTTATTTTCTTTCGCCTACCATACCGCATTATGCACGGACAGCAGAAAAAGCTAAATAATAATTATCACACCCATACTCATACTAACGCAAAAATAACTGTGCAGGCTGTCACCTGTCATCTTAGATATACACTCCAAACTTCGTACACAATTTCAACCGTAATATATACACGAGCAAACCATCATAAGATTTTACGAGCCTATTTTGATCTTCCTGAACCCAAAGCTTAAGATGCCGGTGATTATTATTTTTTTCAGATAAATGCACGGATCTTCCGGCAAATATGCTCATTATAAATAACTAGGAAACATTTTTAAAAAAAAGCAAAAGCGTCAAAAAGCATAAACTAGAAAATATATAAAAAAAAAAAAAAGCTGTCTTTTGCTTTTGAATGGAAAAGAGTGACCCAAGAAGGAAGAAAGGAAGGTGAAGAAGGAAAAAAGACGTCGCAAAGGCCAAAACAAAGACAAAATTCGCTCACGTTCTATTTTCCCCAAGAGAACACAAGAAAAAGAGAAGAAAATTCTATTTTTACCTGATCCGTATCCTCTCTCCAGTCTATCTCTTCCCTGGCCTAACGATCCACGCACCTGTAAACAAAATCCAGCTGTTTTAGGCTGTATGCGAACCCTATATTCATGCCACGGAATCTCTTGGGTGGGGGGCTCGTACGAACTCCCAACTCATATCTCCCCCACAGTTATCTAAATACCACCGTCCAAAGGAGACGAAACAGAGTCTCTCGCTTTCCCTTGACAGCCGTCGTCTCCTACCCAGAAAACCAGACACCAAGTTCACGGCTTTCCCTCAAACGGGGAGGAAGCAATGCAGAGCACCACCCCCTCAAAAGCCGCGTCACGTTGTACCGCTTTCTTAGCCTACGCCGGGTCCGCCCTCGCGGTGACGTGAACCAATGGCAGGGGCGCTCTTCTAGTGGTGATGTGACCCACCCCCAAACTTACAGCAAGCGAACGCCTAGTCCCAACAGTAACGAAGGGGTTAAAAAGCGATCAAGAAGCGATTTTTATCGTGGAGACGAGGGAATAAAAGTTGTGGAAGCCTGCTGCAATGGCTAGCGGGCAAACTGCCACTTTTCTTCACGTTTGCGTTAGAGAGGGAGGGGGCCAAACTCTATGGTTCCTAGCGTGATCCCCACGCTCAGGTATCTAGGCGGCAAGGGATCAGTGAAGCGACGGAATTGGAGGGGCTTTTTCTGAGTTCTTGGATTTGATCAGCAGCACATTGGTAGAAAGGGATCAGAACCTGATCTGATGCGATGCGATGCGACCTTTTTTTCTTCTTTAAATAAAATCCAAGAAAACGGTAAAAACAATTTTTTATTTATAGATTTGGGTTTTTTTTCTTTTTTCTGTTAATGTTGGTATCGTCTCACCTTGAGATAGACGGCGCTGACGGGCTTCTTGGGCTGGCGGCCGGGGAGCTCGGCGCGGGGGAAGCGAGCGGAGGCGTCGCCGATGAGGCGGACGTCGGCGGGCTCCGGCGGCGGTAGGCCTTCGCGGCGTCGGATCTTGGAGTAGGACAGCACGCCGTTCCGGAGGGCGAACCACCGGGACCGCCACCCCTTGCCATAATTGGTCCACTTGTAGAGCAACCCGGCAACGCTGACATCCGCCGACCCGGCAATGCCCTCGGATCCGGCACCGTCGCTCCCTGCCACTGCTGGTGGCTCCGGCGACCAGTCGTCGCCGGCACCGGGGCAGTCCAGCGCGATGCAGCATAGCGGGTGCATCTCCCTGCCTCGCATCGCGATCCCCTCAAAGCTCAAGATTTTGATCCCAGTTCTCTCATCAGATCTCTCTTGTGCCGGAACCAAGAAGAGGATTCCAGAAGGGCCTAAGGCCCTTCGTTACGAGAACCGTAAGCTCCACCTGAGAGAGAGAGAGAGAGAGAGCGGGTGGGACGAGAAGGGAGGAGGACTAAAATATAAATAGGAGGAAGAAAGGGGAGATCATGGGAAGATTCCAAATGGGTTTTGGTTGGGGGTAAGAGGGTGTTGGGGGTTCGGATATCAGAGACTCGGAGCTGTTGCTGGTTGGAATACTTCTATTTTCGCGTGAGGTTGGATGGCGACGTATAACCTCGAGGATTGCGAGTATCCGTTTCAACTTTATTTTCTTATTTTCTAATCTTTTATTTTTATTTTTATTTTTATTTTTTGATATATAAAATTATTTT
This sequence comes from Calamus simplicifolius, assembly GCA_900491605.1. Classification (NCBI taxonomy): domain Eukaryota; kingdom Viridiplantae; phylum Streptophyta; class Magnoliopsida; order Arecales; family Arecaceae; genus Calamus; species Calamus simplicifolius. Next base: position 226,485 of record UESW01004878.1, read on the forward strand.
TTTAAAAAAAATATGCTGATGATAATAATAGCCACGTAGATAGCATTGTCAATGAAAATGGTGACAGTTTATAAATGAAAGCATAGTTAAATAATAATAATGATAGCAATGTGGTGAAAATAATTAATAATGGTATGATAGCAGCAAAGAAGCTAATGATAAAAATAGTTTTTATGTTAATACTAACAAGTATAAATTTTGAATTTTAAGATGTTAAAAAAATTATCTATAAAGAAAATATGGTTTTATAATAAATAAGTAATATTGCTTTTACATAAAGGTAAAGATAATGTTATGTTGAGGGTAGAATCGTTATTGCATTGATAATTGTGCAAAGGGGCTGAGATCAGCCTTATCCCTTCGCCCGCTACGATATGCCCTCAAAGAATAAGCTAAACTAATATGGTCCATCAGCCCATTCGACCTCTTCGAGCTCCCATAGCTCGACCTCTTCGAGCTCCTATAGCTAGGCCTTTCCGAGCTTTCTGTAGCTCATTTTTTTTGAGCTTTCTGTAGCTCATTTTCTTCGAGCTTTCCATAGCTCGGCTTCCTCCGGGCTTCCATAGCTCGGCTTTCTCGAGCTTTCTGTAGCTTTTTTTCCCTAGAGCTTCCGATTGGCTACCCTGAAGAGACTTTCCAGAGAGATTCCTCTCTCCATCTTCTATTGATCACCAATCCCCATTGACTTGAGCGTCGGAGAGGGAGGGCCACCCCAATGCCTCTCGGGTGAGGACTTCTATGTAGGTCCGTCTAGAAGGAAGCTCAGACAGGAGATCGATCGTGCCCGAATCGAAGGACGGATTCCGACAGCAACATGTTAGATTTGCTGAAGTGCAGTCAAGGAAATGATGGCAGCTAAAATTTTTTAATTAATTTCATTAATTATACTCATAATTGAAGGATAATTTTTTTTAAGATTAATTGATGAATGTACGAGTATAATACCAGGAAGGAGAAAAAGAAGAAAAAGAAAATTCATGTGATTAAAGATTTTAGATTGCGTATTTAATTTTGTTTATCAATTACTTTCTTTGCTGCTTCCTCTTTGTTAACTTGTTTTTTATTTAACTCTTTTTTGAACTTATCTTAATTATTCAATTATTTTTTACTATCATATTTTCAAGACCTGATCAAGAAGCATCTTTTTCATCAATGATATATTGGCCCACATAATAATTATTTCTATAATGTTCCATTTGTCATCAAGTTTTATGCGTGAAAGCATTTTTTTTATAACAAGTTTCACACTAATTTTTAGTTTTAGAACAATAATTATTAAATTTAAATTCAACATAAATGATCAAATAAAGTGAAATTTAAAAAATAACCATATTATGGACAGCAAATCCATTAACCCCAACTATTGTTCTTTATTTCTCTTTAGCCATCTTCTATTGTTAATTATAATTATCACTACAATCAGCTTGATAACTCTACCTAAATATATGATATCTTTATATTACATGTCTTTTTTCTGCTCCAACCTCTAATTAACATGATGCTCTCTTAGTTTGACCCTTCTTTTGTTGGAAGAAAAGATTCATAATAACCTAAAAGTACATTTTAATTTATAATCATATTAAGTAACAATAGAAAAAGATAACATGATGATTGTTCCTTCTCACTGTATCACCTTCTTCTTCAAAACTACATCACATCTCATTCTAAAAGGTAGTTCTAATATATATAGAATAGCACATTTTCAAATGCATGCATAAAATCTAAGCAACATCAATATAAAATAAATAATAATAGTAAAATAATATTAAAAAGAAAAATATATATTAAAAATAATAGATTAAGAGCTTATTTTGACCTATTTTCCCAACTCTCTCTCACCTTGATAAAAATGCTCTAAGAGAGGGCTAGATGCGCTTATGTAGAAAAAAATTCAATCATATCCTATAAATATTAAAATTTTATTCCATAAAAACTAGAAACCGGCTTCTCTTCATTTACAATAGTTTTGTTAGCATTAATAACTAATTCTTTTTACTGAAAGATAAAATTTAAAAAAATAAAAATTAATTCTATTTTTAAGGAAATTAAAAGTGACTTCGAGCCATATTCATGTTTGTCTAGCTATTTTAACAAATTATTAGTTCACTCTAAAGTCGTTGTGCCAAATATAATGATAGCATAGCTAACCCTTGGCTCCGATTCAACAATTCAAGCACAAATAAAGTAGCAACACAAATAAACCAGCAACATATACACATATTCATTCATTTGTATTTAATTTATATTTATTTAAAAATAAGACCATAAGTTAAATGTTAAAAATATGAATATAAATTAAATAATTAAATTTAGTGATCATAAAATCATAAATATAAATGAATGAAAAGAAGATTATATCAACACTATAATAATACTATTGTTTATTATAGAGTATAACTGGTTTACCATACTTTCTTACGTTCCAATCATATGGCCAATCCTTATTGAAAACTTTCTTAGTATGGTTATTATTCTCAAATCCTACATGGCTTATCATATTTGGCTACCTGCGGCCTCATTATCTATGCTAGCACTCGTAGGTGTTCATACTTGTGAGACTAGCGAACCGGACCACGGTTTTCATAATTATATCAAAGTGAACTTTGAATACTACTGGATATCCATCGATTTTATCTATCGACATTTCGGTTCCTATTGAAATGCAAACATACATTTTATATTAAAAACTCACGATTATCAGATAGATTAAATACTATTCTAATAAATTTATTATAGTCATAGTTACTTTTTTCATTCAGCATAGGAAAGCCAATGATTACTTCTTCTGATCTGACCAGTTGATTTGGCATTCTAGATATGGGGCTTGACTCGCGCCAGAATGTGATCTTGTGATTTGGATGAAGAGAGTTTAATAGGAGTGAGAAAAAAAAGAGAAAAATAAGAAGGAAAAAAAAATTAGAGAAAAAAAAAAGTGATTAGCCATACTTAAAAATTTTTCTTTAAAATTAAAAGGTTTAAGAGAAAATTCAATAATGCTTTTTTATTTTTTTATTTTATATAATTCTTTAAAAAATAATATATTTTTTAATTATTCATAATAAAAACATTATTATCATATAAATTATTAAATTTTTTTTTTCATTAAAAAATATTTTACTTTTTTATTTTTTTTTCTTTTTATTTCCTTTCATTCTACTTTTTCTCTCCGTAGCGATAAAGTAGAAGAGAGTTTGGGTGTGAGAGCGAGAGTGGGAGATGGTTCAGAGAAGCGCTGCTTAAAATGGTATTTTTAAAAGCGTTGCTATGAACGTGATATTTTTCACTTTAAATTTTTAATAAAATATTTGATTTTGATATTAAACGCAAAAATCGGCTCATCACAGTACGGTTCACACTCTAAGACCGGTGGAACAACCGATCCGACGGTTCAGATCATCCCAAAGCCCCAGATAACGCCAGACGAAAGCCGGTGGAGCCCAGTACGGCTCCATTGGTCCCCAGTTTTTACGCTGCCATGCGTATGCGTTTTCCAACCCCCAAAAAAAAAAAAAAAAAAAAAAATTGCCGTCAAATATCTGATTTGCTTCGATCCTGTTTCGTCCAACACTTTTGAAGGTACTTGAGACGCTATCATTGTATCACAAAATGGTTGGTTCTCATGCTATAAAGCATGCAATAGCCCAGAGGCCATTAACATCAGCTCATTTATGGATACGACTTCAAATGAAGGAAGGGAGGGGAGGGGACCAACTGAGAGATGGTGAGGAGAGGGAGAGGGAGAGGGAGAGGGGCCAGCGTCCAAGCTCCAAGCAATGGTTGGTCACCGTCTGACCATAAATAGTTTCCTCTTATTTTCTTCGTCTCAGCTTTCAATGCTCGGGTGTTGCTGCTCTCGATAACTCTCTTACACGCAGCAGCGTACGGAGTTTTGCTTTTGCGTCGTGGATTTGACCACGATGGGTTGGGAAGGGAAACAACAAGCGACTCTAATGCTCTTTTGGATGGAGAGAGAAAAAAAAAAAAAGAAAAAAAAAAAAAAAAAATATATATATATATTCTGTTTGGATGAATGGAAAAAATAAAAAAAAAGAAAAATTAATAATTTAAAATGATAATAATATTTTTATTATAGGTAATTAAAAAATGTATCGATTTTTTTTTGAAGGAATATTAGGAAAAAAAAATACTTTTGAGTTTTCTCTTTGAAATGAGAGAAACTTTTATATGGCGCCCATCACTTTTTTTCCTCTATTTTCTTTAATTTTTTTTTCTCTCAATTTTCTCTTCATCCAAAGATAAATTTAATTTTTTTTTTATTTTTTTATATTTTTTTCCTTTTAGTTTTTTCTCCATGTAAAAATAGAGGGAGTGGAAACAACCAAAAGAAGTTTTGGCTCCGCGCATGATTTTTTTTTTTTTAATCCTGAAAGCTATAAGTCGTGGAATCTTTTAGTATGTACCGCTGTGCACGTGAGATTGAGACTTCGAATGTTTTTTTTTTTTTTTTTTGTTTAATTATATGTGTTAGACTGAAGGATGATGACATGAATAAATGGTGAGGAGACTGTATTTATATGCAGCTAATAATTAAGTAATCCATTAAACTACGTACAGTCTTTATTTGTATATATAATTTTTCAGTACGTTGGTGATCTTGAAGCATCGAAAAAGTTTATCTGCCTAGCTATTTAGGCTTGCCTGCAGGTCTTTTTAATTTGTTTGCTTATTATTTTATTATTTGATAGATGAACAGTTTGTAGGTCAAAAACGCTATGGGTTGTAATATTGAACGATTCCTTTGTTAGCTAGCTACTGCTAGGCAACCTTTAATCATTAAGAGTCTTTTCCTTCTTTTGATGAGGGTTAACGATGGGCGAGATCTGTTGTCTTTTCATAACAAATTAGTAAGTGCCATTGAATATGTCATGCGATCGTTGATTAGTTGTTATATTGAAGATCTATGTATAGATTCGCACAGTATATTGAAGATCTATGTATAGATTCGCATGGTTTTAAATATTATACTTAATTATTATGATTTTAAGAGCTATAAAATTACTTTCATATCATTTGCAATATTATACTTAACTATCATATGTTTTAAATGTTATCAAATTGTATTTATGTAATTATTTACATAAGTTTGAATATATTGATTAAAGTTTAAGTAGGTTTAAAATGCATAAATAATTAAGTGTAATATTTTAAAATGTATAAATGTAATGCCGTAGCGTTTAAAATATATGATAGTTAAGTATAATATTTCAAATCATATAGGCATAATTTGATAGTGCTTAAAATATTTAGTAATTGAGTGTGATATTGTAATTTGGTAGCGCTTAAATCATAGGATAATAAAAGGATAGTAATTTATATTTTACTCTAAAAAGTTATTATTTAAGCTTTTTGACTCTATATAAGCATCCATAATCCATATAGTACATAGCTGAAACTAAGTTAAACACATGCCAGCATAAACTCTAACATATTCATCTATTTAAACTCTAATGTCCTCTTCTACCTAAAGTTTCAATTCTAATCAAATCAAATTCAATCATAATCTCAAACACTACAATTGATATGTGTTCAGTCCTAAAATAGCTTGTTAGTAATGTTTCCACTCCAATATCATTTATAATAATACAAGATCTCATCTAAAAAGAATAATTATTACTTAGATTATTTGATCATATATAAACACTTAAGATATACCTAATGTATAATCAAAATGAGATGAAATACAATTGAATATGAGCTCTTACAACCTCATACAAATGTTACAAGAATTGCTTCATAACATAAGAGAACATCCTTTACTACTAGAGTGTTCCCCATCTAGAAGAAAATTCATGTAATCCTTATCTTTTTTATATGATAGTTGCTTATCAACTAAGGAATAGAATCTTTTTAAAAGTCTTGATTGGCAAGGAAACCAGCATGTTTATTTGCTTTTCCTAGACATCCATAATTCTTCTTTAAAGGATGTTGATGTTTCATTACCAGAAAGCAAGCTCTTTAAATTGACATATTCCCATTGATCAACCAAACTCGCATGGTGGTCTTCAAAAGTTCAAAGACTTACTAGATTTATTCAAAGACTTATTAGATTCACTAAGGCTTTAGAAACTTTGTGAGCCTCATGATTAGTTAAGAATGATAATTTTAACCTATAAAGTGAGAATCTATTTGACTCCATTTAAGATGAAGATTTTCAACTTTTATGGGGATGAAGATGGGAAAAAGATTTATTTTGTCTCCATTGGTAGGAATGGAGTAAAGACAAATAAGTATATTTCCACCCCTATGGGTTCCATACTTAAATACTATAATACCCATATATACTTTCATATATACAAAATTGCTCTTATATATATTAATATTTTTTTCTTAACCTTAATTTTCCTCTTCTATCATTTTCAATTTTTTCAATGATGTCAATAATTTCATATTTTTCACTAATATATATATATATATTAGAAGTAGGGTTCAAAAAGAAGGGGCAAAGCGAAAAAAAGATAAAATAGGAATCGGTTGGGATAGGGTTTATGATTTTTCAATGCGTGAAAATGGGAATGAAAAAGTCTTCGAGGAATGTATGGGAACTGAGATTATTTTCTTTGATGGAGATGATAATAGAAATTGGGATAGCTAGCCTTGTTTGTTGCATTCTTTGCTTATGAGAAGCTTACTTGGAAGTGAAACTCTACCAGGGCATTCTTGGTTCTTTTCATAAATTTCTTGATAAAAATGAATATCTCTATCCAATGGCTCTTCCTATTTGGAAATCTCCAGCTCCTTGCAAATTGAAAATTTTTACCTTGCTTTTATTAAATAACAAGTTGGACATTGATGGTTTTCTAGATAGAAAGGGAAGCGTGTTTGCTTGTTGCTGTCCTTTTTCTAATATGGGGACCGTACTCTATCAAGCATGCTTTTTCTTTGTCCTTCTTTGGAATGCCATCAACTTTAGATGCCATGTCAAGCTAAGGAAGGTATATTGTCCAAAGGTCTCATTTGGTCTTCTAAAATTAGATCTATTGCGGCACTGCGACCAGATTGGAACCTTCTTGCCATTGCAGGCTCATGGAACCTTTAGAAGAAAAAAAAGAAACCATGGGGTGTTTTTTAACAAATCCAAGAAATATAACATTGTCCTAAAAAGGCATTGCTTTTTCGCTCTCCTCCTGGCACTCTATTCTGCCAAACAACTACCCTTATTCACTACACTTGTAGCTCTTCTTTTTTTCCTTCTAAACTGTCCAACTTAATCTTGTAATTACTTTATCTGCACTTTTTGTGCTTTGTATCTCCATTTTTTGAATGAAGTAGGAGAAATCTTTTCTCTATCTTTTAGTCAGAAAAAGAAAAAAAGATCATGACATAGCAACAACTGTCATTTGGAACCATGAAAGAAAGACTGCATCTATAAAGGAGGATAATATAACTATCAATGTTGTTGTTTGTTTATTTTTGTTTTTTCAATATTATTATTTTTTTATAAAAAAAAGTTATCCAGCACTTAAACCATAGTAGCTTGACTGCATCATATCACATATTAGTGGGAGATAGATTTTAGAGAACTCAATCATCTTGAACTCGGATAGAGGTTCTTTTTTTCTCATATATAATGCACAACTGTACTCCCATAACTTTTATATTTTATAAAATTTATGAATTATGTTTTAAACTTATGCCAATAATGAATATTTTTTAGGGCATTTAGAGAATTGAGAAAGATAATGAGCCCTTACATGCTTAGACCAACTTGTAGACCCGATGGATCTTATTCAAGCTTGATTATCCCAACATGAACTTAATCTTTAGTGGAATAGGACTTGAACAATATATCTAAAAAAAATTCAAACCTTTATTTTTTATCTTATTATTAAGTATGCATCATTCTAGACTTAATTCAAAATATTTCGTTGTTAAGCAAAGCTGTATGACCAAAATAATTTATGTTAATTTTTAGGTTGGGTTAACATGAATATTGTATTATTGATTTTCTACCTATGAATGAAAAGGAACCTACCAACCCTCTAATCCTGATCAATGCTAGTGGAATTTAAAAAGGATTAGATCTCAAGGATGACTGATATGGCTCATGGTTTTTTATCAAAATTATATTGATTTTAGATCCAAAACTGATGCCATGTTGATAAATTAACAATTTGATAAAACTAAGCTGTCTCCTAATCTCCCATGCTTGGACTCATCATGCTTTTCCTTTCGACTGACTTTGAAGTCCAAATTCCAAACATATGGTGATCTAGCCAAATCATTCCTTTCCTCAACCTCACATGCAAGCAAAGCCTAAAGAAGAATCACATGCTGTTTCCTTAATGCACACGACTTCGCACATGGCTTCTCTTTTTCCTTTCCCTTTCCCTTCTTTCCCTTTATCTATGTCACTCTTTCTTGGTTTAGAGGATCAAGTGGTTTATATAATTAAATTTTGCTTTGAGATGAACCTTTCTTGTTCAGACTCCTGAATCTTGGAAGCCTCCTGCTGTAAACTTAGTTTAAGCAATTTTAATTATAGCAAGGTCCTAAGACCCGACCGATGGTCAACTGTAATATTTCATGCATATAGGACACATTTTAATATATATATACACACACACACACTAAACCTACTCCCCTGTGAAAGGTCTAGCCATTCTTGTTCTGGTGCTGAATTCAACATCCATTTTTGTCTCTGGAGAACATTGCTTCAAGGAACTTGTGCCTATTTATTTTATTTAAAATGGCAGGAGTAGCACCATCATTCGATGAACTTTAGACCCAAAGGTAAGGAAAGAGAGATGTCAAAGGGCCAAGTCAAGACCAATTGACCTCTGCATTGGGTGACAAGAGTAGAGGGATGGCTTCAGAAGAGAAGGCAATGGCAAATTTGAGACCCACATAAAATGCTGTACAATTTGCACACTCCAAAGAATGATATAATTTACATATCTAATAGATTCTATTGTCATCATTTGACTGAGTGACCATATATCCCATTCATGACAAAATAAAATAGTAGTCATTTTGCACGGTTGAAGCAGAGCTTTTCTATAATCCATTGGAGTCTTTCCCAACGGCCAGAATATAACCAATTGCCTCGAATCCAACAAGATCAACAGATGTTTAATTCAACTGCTTCCACTTGGCAAAAGCTTGAAACAACTGTCAAATTTTCAGCTTGATACTTAATACTTTAATAGTATGCACCAATGACAGCAGTGGGCTAATGGAAGGTTTCTCGCACTCATGCTCATTGGGCAGTTCGAATCTCCAGCTGTGCTTACTGAAGATGAAAGTGTCCCAGTAAGGAGGAGCAAAACTATCTCAATACTCACCGACTCACCCACTGGTGCTGTCTATCATGATAACTGCCTCACCTCCATGCAAAAGATACTGCCTTTCATGGCCTTTTAGTTCCTTGTAATTCTTGAACTGAATCAGTCTCAATTCAAGGAATGCCACCCACAGTGGTGAAGCTGGGGGATTTAAGCTCTGCTCTCCAATTTCCACTCCCTTGATAGCTTGATTGCATGGAAGTTAGTAGGTGCAAGGCTAACTTTATTTGTGGTGGCATCATGTAATCGATCCAACTGAAAAAGTAGCATGGACACTTGGTCTTGATAAGTTGTGGGGTTTTTCTTTAGCATTGAATCTAAAGTAAAGTAAACCTCAAGTAAGCCTCACCATTAGGATTCCACTTTAAACATTTATTCTATGATCTTATTTATGAGAAGCATGATAATTAATAAGTATCTTCATCAATACTCTCTCTTTCTTCATTTGTGAATTTCTTCCATTGGAGGCAAGTTTTTCAGCATGGACAACCCACTTCATTAGTATCCACTTTCCATTCTCATTTAGCATATGGGATTACCTAAGCTTACTCCTATAGATAAGAGGGTCCCTTTGAAATGCAAAACTATCTGAGTCCTTGCCAATCCATGTGGTTCTGTCATGATAGCCTAAACTCGAACCAGTTTCTTTTCTGTGGGCCATAAAAAGCTCCCTATGCTGTCACTTCACTCCTGACAGTTCTAATGATCCTGTCATTGCTTTTGTTCTATAGTCTTAATGCAAATGAATGAGTTTAAGTCCAGGTAACCTCCAGCCACCTACCCAAAGTACTATTGATCAGAGAAGCAGGAAACTTGATGGCAAGTAGCAACACCACCAGTTAAGGGGGAAAGAAAAACAGGAGATGGCTACTCGGTACAATTGTACAAATTTATTGTGCATTGAATAGTAACTTGGCACATTAATCCAGCTTAAAATTTGTCCCCCACATAACCACAGTGGGTGATGAGATTTTCTTTTATTTTCTAGTACATGGATCACTTGATTGGATGCATGAAATAATGTGATATCTGAACAATGCCGTGCTTCTCAAGAACGGTGCACAGTTGGCACTGTTGTCTAGCTTTTTTATGCATACAGAAATGCATTGGTTCAAGCCTCTGCCTTCATTGCAGAAGTCACAAAAGTTTGGAATATGATACAAAAGTTTTCAGGAAAGACAGGTGGAGAAACAGATCAGGAATATTTGGCATGTCACGCTGATGCTGAGATAGGTGACAAAATCTATGTTTTTATTTTTTATTTTTTAAAAATTATATTTAAAGAAGTGACAGCAAAATAACAAAAATACACAACAGCATTTAGATTATGTGGTAGAAGCAATTATGATCGTGGCCTGCAGTAAGCAATCATGGAACAATCACTTTATATCAATTAGCTGTAAAGACTAATCCAGTAGCTTCAAAAATAATATACTGAGAGTTCAAAGTTTAAGTCTCCCATGATCATAACACAACATGCACATGACTAAATATAATAGGACTTGCATGACTATCTCCTACGATCTAATAAGTTTTTATGCCAACACAGGGCTAACTTTCCTTGTATTTCTATCATCATCATTATTTCAGGAGAAAAGAGGCTTCCAATAATTGCACAACCTTCTCAGAAAATCAACATATTCTTAGTGCTATAACAATGCTTCCAATCTTCGAGTAAGCTGACAACCCTCTTCACAATCAACAGAGCCAATGCATTCCATTAAGTTTTAAATGTCAAGATTAAGTCATGTTCAAAGCCAGTGGATTTGAGGTCAGCTAGTTAGCATCTCTTGGATTTCAACCAAGGGGATGTTCACCAAATTTTTGAGTTCTCTCACTAAAAATGATCTGCCCCACCCACACCTCTCATCCACCAACCATGAAAAGGTGGTGAATAGTTCTGTTTTATTTTATTTTTTCCAAGGAAACACTTGCATGGAGATATAGGGGGTCATGTGTTGGGGATTGGGAGGAGGGGGCCTTTAGCCTCGGTTTAAGAAAGTGATGTCACTCTTCTTCCCCATATGATCTACTTCCTAGACTTTTGCTTCATGAGTACTTTTCAATGTAGATCGAAAGCATGCACACAAGAGAGAGGAAATGGGAGCATATGTCTTAGTCTCTTTGGTTGAGATCACTAGGGAAGCATCTTTCCAAATGGGAGCATATGCTCACCTGTACCTATAACTTTCTACTGTTACAATAGTACTTGTATTCTATTATGGCTATAAAATTAAATATTAACTAGAAAATTGACATGCACATGGGATGCTTCTTGAGCTGTGGACATGCCCATGGGGTTTGGTTAAATAAATGGGTACGAAAAGCTATTTATTGATGGAGTGAAATCTAGGCAAGGGAGCTGTGGCTACTGCAATGGCATTTGTGGTATCCATTAGTGCTTTCAATCCCTATTTCAATTTTGCATCAAAAACTCCAATGATTCTACATGGAAAGCATATGATATTTTGGAATCAGCCTGTAGAAAGAAGACCAAATGCTTGTTGGACTTGGTGATATGTGGCTCCACATGTCATCCCATGATGTGGAACTTGTCTAATGGTTGGGCCATGATAAATGGGGCGTTCAACTACTTTTGTCTCTCAAATAGGAATGCAAAGTCCTGATGTTGTCTAGATTCAATCTTTTCTTTCTTAAGAAGCCTACTTGCACATGACTCATAAAATAGAATACATAATCCATTGTGCATTTACCTTTCATATACCTTTCTATGAAAGGTTATATAACTTAAAAATTATGTTATTTACCCCAAGCTCGTAGCCAAAACCAATATGCAAAGTAAAAAATTTAGGGTTTGCTGGAGAGCAAAATGACTAATAGAACTGATGTTATGGTTTCGAAATGGATTGAACAAAAATTCTTAAAACAAAAGGTCAAGGTTTAAAGACAGTCGTTGTAACCCTTGTCAATCCATAAAGCTAAATAAGAGGACAAGCTCAAAATGATAGAATTTGGAAGGAAGGAGGCTGGATTTTTTTTACCTCCTGAAGGTTGACGACTGACAAAGAGCTTTGGTGCTGAGATTAAATGAAAAGTTAAGCTAAAATTGTTGAATTAAATTAAATAATGCAAGAACTTTTTTCTTCTTCATGATCTTGCATGAGTTTTATTATTTTTAGTCAAAGCATTTGCATAGATATGATTATAAATGGTTGGTTTGAGCCTCAGCAGTTTTCAGAAGGTGGTAACTTTATCTTTGAGAAGAGGAAATAAAAATCAGAATATCGAATCATGATGGAAGAAAGAGTTTTTAGCTAATAGCCTATGCCAAACTTCTGTCTTCTGATTTAATCTTTTTTGTGATTGTGGCAAATCATATAAGAAGTAACGGATGGACTTTCAATATTAAAATTATGGCAACATAGTATAATTTTAGCTGGCTTCTAGAGCTTCTAGAAATGGCTGCCTGGTGATAGAATCTTGAGGTGAATATGAAGGACAAACATGATATTGCTTCAACAAGCAAATGATGCCCACAATGACAGTGCTTGCATGTTTGGTGAGCGATAGTGATGCAAATGTGGAGGGATCCATGAATCAACAAAACTAGCACACTGGCTGCAGTTCCCTTTGTGTTTGCAAAAATAAAGTGGCATGCATAGTGTACTTCCCATGGAGATTATACAAATAGGAATGGAGATGGGTCAGTTGAACAAATCTGATTAATGTCCAACCAGATATATATACTCGAAGTTTAATCTGGTATGGTCCCAACCTGAGACCAGAATGCCAATCAACTTGATCATGAATTTGAAAAGATCAGATCTGAGTCGATTGAACCGAACAAAAATTAGAAACCCCAAGAACCTGGCCTAGAAGAAACATGGCTCACCAGTGATCAGGTCCAATTGGGACATAGATCTTAGGTTTGAAGCTGGTTTGGGTTGGATTGAGTAAAGTTTGATAAGGACCTGTCCCAACTCACAGACCTAGACAGGAAGACGGAGAGGGGAAGGGTGCTCTGTTTATTGGTTGGCATCAGAGGCAGAGAAAAAAAATAGGAAAACATCCTGAACAAAGTTCAATTATCTGCTCAGATTTCTGTACACAGGTGGCCACACTTCAGGGATCTCCCATTTAATGGTCAAGACAAATTTCGTACCCTCGTTAAGCTGGAAAATTTCAGCTCTTTTGATCTGCCAAACCTTCCAGAATTTTTGTCAGGTCTATCAGATCAGATACCTAATTGACATTGATTCCTCCACAGTATAAACATTGTTCTGGAACATTGACCCACCCTCCGGAATTGGTTGATGTACAAAAGCTAGCCCCTACCAAATTTGACATAATTTTCATATTGGATCCTTAACAACAGGAGAGTATCTTTATCCAACCATACACCTTTTCCAAAAGCTGCCCAACTACTATAACAAAACATCAGCCCGACAAGAGTAAACACAGAGAAAGAGGTGGCATCTAAGTGAAACTTCTCTTCCATCTTGTTGATCCAATGACCAATCAAAAAACTGACAGGAGTGTGGACTTCATCCTTACACCACCACAACAATAACCAAGGCTTGTCAGCAAGAAAGCATCTCAACTCCCACAGTGCCATCCTCTATATATGAAGCTCACCATTTCCTTCTTTCACCAAACAGCCCTCAGTAACAAACCCATCGCTGTCGGTGGCCGATGCACACAAGCTGTAATGATGAGAGAGAGAGAGACAGAGAGAGAGGAGAGAAGACATCAAAGCATCGTGGGGGCCTTGGCACAATCCCATTGGCAATCATACACTGGCACCCTGCATATGAATGAATGTTTTTAAACAGAATTCATGCTGGCTCCAAGGCTCTTCATAAACTGGGCCCTCCAATCATTCAGAGGCCATGCCAAAGCATGATCTGGCTCAGCACCTGACTTGACAAACTAAAGCATCAATCAAACCGTGGTGACTTTGAGGTAAGCTGCATTGCACCCAAGACTGCAGAGCTCCAGTACCAGCAAACCATCAGACTGAGAAGAAGGCAGAACCATTTCCTTTTATGTAATTAAGATCGAGCTTCTGTTCAATACCATGGCCTGTGGAATTGTTCAGACAATCAATGCACCTTTTGTCCTGGCTGTCGCCGGTTGCAGGCTTGATCTTATGAGAGTCCATAGATTTTACACTAGCTATAGTAATCTTACCTAAAACCAATTACTTTGCTGGAGTTCAGTTTTGAGTTTGAATGACAATGTAACCTCATGAGCCAGATTCGTTTGCTTGAAGTGAGTCGTTGGTGAATCCACGAAGCATTCAGACATAGCTTTCAGCAGCCACTGCATAAAGCTCGTACATATGGATCAGTTGAATCCAGACTTAGCTTAATCCCTTTTTAAATGCTTTCACCTTTTTTACCTGCTAGGCTGCTATTTGTCACTAAGACATGATGGCTAGTCATACCAAACCTTTTCAGGAAATAAAAATGAAAGGCATTTATTTTTATTTGTCACTAAGACATGATGGCTAGTCATATCAAACCTTTTCAGGAACTAAAAATGAAAGGCATTTACTAAAAATTCGCAACAAGTGTCCCATATAATCAAGAAAGTTGAGATCATCTCTTCTTTCCCTATGACCACCTAACTTCACATGGCTATGTCAAAAACGTCACATGATAACTATAGCTCCAGTCAATTCCAAAAGAATCTGCCACATTATATAATTTGACCCCAGTAAAATAAGAATCATCCCAAGTGATGAAGTTCATTAGATTCTCAAGATGATCCACCTTTTATGAACGAAAATTTTCATCGAGGAAAAGCATAGTTCCTCTTCATCTTCAAATAGATATCACCTTAGTGTGTTTCTCAAAGAACAAAGATTGCCTTGCTGATCCATCAATGGCTGTGCAAATTATGGAAGTGCTTAAACAACTAAGATTACCTAAATGCATCAAGTATGGAGATAAAGAATGGCATCAATAGAGAATAAACCGATGGAGGAAACACTTCATACGTGAGAGCTTGGTCACTTAAGATGAAGAACTCGCCAATTATGATGTGATTTGGTTTGGCAGTCTTTTGTTGAAGATCCTTCTTTTCAAAAGAGAACTCATACAAACCACTTAACACTTTATGGGATAAATGAGGCCATCTTTGAAGAGAAGATAAGAAACATATAAATCAACCAATGAATTTTGATGTTTCCCAACAACAGGTGAAGCAGGATGAGTTAATCAGGAATCCACGTATCAAAGACAGAGAGTGCTTAAATATTACTGTCGTGGGCCATTCTGCATAGCAAAAAGAAACAATATATGAAACATGTTGCAGAGGTTCATTAAATTTGGCTCAGTTACCACATGGTGGTTATGTAGCCACAAACATCAAACAGTTGTTCATTGTTTCTAGAGTTGGTGTGAGAATTCCAGGTAGGCCGTCTTCCATGTGAGCATATACCGTGCAAGTAGGAAGGACTCAATTTAGCTGAGAGTGAAGCTTTGACTGATAGAGATATGCCGTACTGAACTACATGGAGGAGAAGCAATTGCTGCATCAAATTCCTTACCGTGGTGACCAGGCGACTATTGAATGCACCATGTGAGACTCCCTACGGAATCAATGTTCATAAAACTAGGAGGAACCTGATGTAAAGTCGAGGAAAGAATTGCACAGAAAAAGGCTAATTTTTGATATGGGGTGAAAGATTGAGGTTCATAGAGCTGCAAGTCTCTACATCAAAAGATTACGGAAATAATTGAAAATGACTTGCTTTAGCTTTCACCACTCCTATGCATGGGCACGGAGACCAGGCAGCTGATAGGCCCAGACTTTGTACATACTGTTAAGCTGGCCCTGTCAAGAACCCTTGCCTCTGTACCCAGCCCATGTGCACCCCTGCTTGGAAGCTAGTAGGCATGGGCTTTAGTAATTGTCATTGTTCAACTTTTCTTTAGTTATAGTCCTTGTTTAAAGAAAAGTTTTCTTGCACCGTATGCATTGATTGTGATTGACCGCGCACGCATGTGGCCGTGCATGTAGTGCGCAAAAAAATAAAATCATCCTTAGCCATGCACAGTCGCATGCGCATGCGGGCAATTACTCACCGCGTGCGATACACAAAGATCTTTCCCGTTGTTCAAACTCGAGCGATGTCATCATTTCTAAAGGGGTGCCTTTTATTAGCAAGGAAGCACCTACAACTCAACTAAAATGCCAATGTAAGGCATCAATAAGAGTCATTTGGAGTTGCTTGTGTGTTTAATTGGATAATGTCTATAACTCTTTTAAAGGGTTTTGTTTCAATTTAGATCTTAATGGCCTACTCTGTTAAAGGAAGCAGATTAACAAATAGGTGTGTTTCATAGTAATATTCAGAATTGCAAGCCTTAAGGCAGAACTCAACCAATGATTTGATTGCTTATGACTTAATTGCCTCATCAGCAAATTCATGGATGAAACAAATACTGAACAATAGGATGAAGACAAACGATTGATTGACATTTTCTTGTTCCCATCGAAACAACTTAAATTGTCAGTAGAATAAATACTTTTCCCTTAACACAGTTATTTGTGTTCAAAAATAAAACTAAAAAAAAATCATGTACTGCCACAACTCGCACTTCAGCAATATATGAAATCCACTAACCCAAGGAATTTGGTGTGATATAGACTGGTACAGGGAACAGCTACTAGCCCTGGATCTTTTGATTTGTGAAGGCTACCGTAGCCTGGGTCAGATAATTTTTGTATTAAAGACTAAAGGTTCTCCATGCTTGGGAATTGCAGCAGCTCTTCTATTGAGAAAAGACAACATCGCTCTTGGCATTTCTGGAGTTTGAACACTGTGTTATCTGACTAAAAATACAGAGATGCAGCCAAGAATTCATCACGCTTGTTCTTGGAACCACCTCTTCAAATTTTGATTCCAATTGGGTCTCTCCTATGGATTTTGATGCCACAACTAGCAGTTGAAGAGATTCCTCCAGCATTCTAGTGGCCCTGATTAAACTACCTTGGAATACTTGGGTAAACTCCATAATTTTGTAGAACTTGGACCCTTTTGCCCATGCATACACTGCTTCCATGATATCAGAGCACAAATAGAAGCACATCAGTTGCTTACTCAGATCGGGATCAGTGGTTTTATTCTCATAACTTGCAGCTGCCATGTTAACAGAGGTTCCCCTGAATGTAAGCAAAAATATTTGAGGTTAAGCAGGTGGGCATTTTGCACTCAAGCTGAACATTGACAGCCCTACTTGCTGTCATGCAGATAAGAAAGAAGGTCCAGCTCTTCTCTTGGTTTCTTGGCATCCTGGAGAGAAGTGCAACCATCTCCTCCACATTCACATCTCTCAGCACCCCACTAAACATAAGCTCTGTTGGTGTTAATTCATCAACAGTTAGAGGCCTCGTCCTGTAACTCTCCAACTATCAACAGATCAATCTAGTCATAATCAACAGGATGAAATCAAGCTATGATCACAATATTATCTTTGAATATTTGTAATATTCTTTATTTATATTTCCTTGATTTGATCTTGATTTCATCATAGATCGTAGCTTGATTTGGTATTGATCTCATTCCATTAATTATGGCTAGATTGATCCTATCAATGTAGCCATCCCAAGTCACAGCTTAATTTGATCTTGATTTCATCCCAGATCACACCTTGATTTGGTCTTGATTTCATCTCCTATCGATACCAACATCATCACCAGTAATACTGACTGATAAATGGGGGAGCAACAAAACACCACCAGCGTGGTTCCTACCAGCTGAACTCTTAAATTAGTTGACCACAGATTCATGCTAGGAACACTTCCTATCTCCTTGGAGAAAGAGATGGGCACTAAAGCTCTATCGAACTACAATGATCAGGAAAATTATGCAAAGAAGAAAACAATGCAAAGCAAAACAAAGAAACCAGAAAAATTAGCCTCAGAACAAATTCAAGTGTCAGATATCCATGAAACATATTAGCAAAAGTTTAATATACATTAAATGGAACATTAATTTCTTCTCGTTCTGCATTTTATAAGCGCATGTTAATTACCCTTTTAACATCAAATATACTTCTGTCTCCAAAATCTTCTGTTTCTGACAAACCCCATTAATTACAAGATATGGGATTCCTCAGTGCTAAGCTTGCCATTTAAACCTATAAAATGGAAGAGTAGGGCTGTTTTGATTAACTTGACTTAAGTGGCTTTTGATGCTTGTGAAGCGGTATATAAATCATGTGGCATGAGAGGAGATTTTTTGGTTATCTAAGAGGTAGCAGAATTAGGGCCTTCTGGACACTCGAATGAGGCTCATAATCAAAATGTAGATCCGATATCAATTTTCAGATATTAAATTTTGCAGAGTTCATAGCAGATATCTCATGCTATTTTAACTATATTAAACGGTGAATTCTCAAGCTCTAATCTTCACATAAGGAGACAAAACAGATTACAATTTTTCTGACAACTAACGAAATTTAAGCAGCTATTTTCATAGAAACTTTTAAAGCTCCCTTTTTGCAGTTGGAAAATAGGACACGGACATTTTTATTTAAAGGTCAATGTGGACCTATAAACTAAGGGGATAAAATGATTACCTAAAGTGTAAGCTTGTCACCCTACTTGTCAAAGAATTTTAAGAACTGCAACAACCAAATTACCTAAAGCCAACGAGGTAAAAGATCCATAAGAGATGGCCTAAAAAAATAGCAGCATGCCTGTAAAGGTCTACAAGTATCAAGTTATGCCTTTCAAAATGTAGTTGACTCCTACATCACCTATGCCATAAAGAGATGAATCATATACCAGTTCAATTGTCCCATGTTGACTTTGGTAGACCATCATGAAAATATAATAGGATAATGGCTAAAAGGTTATAAAACAAACCTAACAAGTTGAGCCCCACTTCCGTATCAGAACTTCAATATCATCTATTGTATTGGAGCCACACACTCCAAAAGGACTTGAAGGACAGAAGAGAGGGGAGTGAGGCAGAAGGAGAAGATGAAACAAAGAAGAGATTGCAAGTGAATAAGTGCATGCCAAGTTCCTCTATTGAACACATAAAAAATTAGAGTGGCAAGATTTTACCAACCTATAAGCATGCTATCCCAAAATTAATCTCTTGTTTCATTCAAATGTAATTCAACTAAAAGAAGACTGCATCAACTTGCCCAGAGCCAAAAAAAAAAAAAAAAACTGTATTTATTTACCAGATTACCCACTAAAGGTTGGCAAAAGGGATAGTATTCAATCAACAGCCTATTTCATATTATAATGTAGCATGAAGTTATTTTAAAATTCCCAGAAAGCCAGATCCACAACAGATTTCAGCAAGGCGTCTGTGGTCTATCAAGAATTTCCAATCCCCTTAATCTTTGGTACACATGCATCATTACCAAGCAAATTCTGAAAAAGGATTTGGCCATAAAAATTTCATTAATAATGACTGAACAGTTTTAAAAATTTCCACAATATTATAAATATTTCCTGCACAAAATATCTAACAATATAGAGCTTTCTCCAGGCTGATGAGAAATGGTATCTATTTACAGATATAGGAACAAATCCTGTTGCCCAAAGAACCTACTTCAAAGTCAACAAAAAGTTGCTCGCTTGATATCCGAGCAAAATAGAAAAGAAAATGGTTAGTTTTCTTATGTAAGTGCTACAAATGAATAATTGTGAAAAAATAGCTATAGCCCAAACTTTTTCAATCACTTAAAATTGCACCCACATCAGTGGCATGCCTCTAACATACTGTCTTTCATTTCTCTATTAGATTTTTCTATAGTTAACATCACTAGAACTTTCTCAACAATGAATATTAATTATTGCAAATATAATATTTAGTCCACAATCTGTCATCACCATTGGGGATTACTTGCTTCATAATAGCTGATCTCATATGTACAAGTGAACAACTGGTACAAGTTATGATTAAATAGACCACAGAATGATACTTGACCTGCAGAAGCTTCTTGTCATCATCAGAAAGCAGTTCTATCGCACTCTATAATATGGTTTCAATATTCAATTTCTCATCATCTTCATTTAAGTCCATCTTTGCTATCTAAAATGAAAACCATAGGAGACACCAGATATTGACGATACAACCACAAAGTACAACTAATTCTTAAAAACTGAAATGAAATTTTAAAATTGAGAAATAAGCAAAAAAGCAATGACCTCAGTTTCCATGAACCAATTTTGTCATCTATAATTATACAAACAACAACCATGATCCACCAGAATGGTTCCATAGGTGAACTGACCCATAATGCCCTGAACTAGCCCAAAGCAGCTGCTACCACCCAGAACCAGCTCAAATTTCTCATGACACTTGGTGCTGCTAAGAATTGAGCTTAAAGTTATATTTACATCTTTTTTGGGGTACCAGCCTGTATCCTATGTTAGAATAAGATGTACCATGGTTTGTACCGCCATACCACGATAACTGAATTATAAACAAACTAAGAGAATGTCTCTAGGACAGCCTCCTATCTAAGTTATTTTTCTTCACTTTTTTCAGAGAATTCAGGAAAACATTTCATTATGGATCAAGAATGAACTGAGGCAAATAATGAATTCCCAGTCAAGTATCTATATATGTGACTCGTCAGTTCAGTATACTAAATTACTATTTCAGTGATCAATATCATCTAAGCGGCACCTAGATGCAATACAAGACCTTCAGCACAACATTTACACAACTAGTTCAGCAAAATACTGGTGAAGAAATACAAATGGACAAACCAAGCATACAATAATCAAAACACAAGCTCTAACTGCATTGCAAGAAATTCACTTTCCTTTTTGCTAAGCTGAGAAGTATCACAGGTGCATTCTGGTGCTGAATTATCATCTTCACCATCTCAAATATGTCACTTTCCTCACTAGGTTTGCCTGCAACTATTCCCTACTGCCACTTGCTATTCTCCCTTTTTCTTCTCACCTTCACCGCAGGAATAAGCACATTTAAAGCTTTTTGAAAGCTGTCTTCTCAAAACTGTCCCTTCTCATCAACCACCAAATACGAGTCATCCACCAGAAGGAAAAACTTAGGGTTGTAGAAGTGTAGGTCCATAATCAGTATAAACAATGTGATAAAGTTCCTGATGAACCCAAGTAATAACATAAAATATGCACTACAAAACCTAATTTGATATTACAGTCAACAGAAACAACAAAATAAAGAAAGATCTCAGATAATTTCCAGTAATTACAGAACTCAAAATTCACAAAGTAAATAGATGTTGAAACACTCTTAAATACAAATTATATAACAAGGCAGGGGCAAGAACCTTTGCAGCCCCGTCAGCAAACTCCTTCTCATTAGAGTTCTTCGGAGCCATTACAATACTTGCTTCCCAAACAAAACCTCTCCCTTGTCTCACATGTAGTGGACTTCATCAAAA
Source organism: Calamus simplicifolius (assembly GCA_900491605.1). Lineage (NCBI taxonomy): Eukaryota > Viridiplantae > Streptophyta > Magnoliopsida > Arecales > Arecaceae > Calamus > Calamus simplicifolius. The sequence continues at coordinate 248,158 of UESW01004878.1, forward strand.
ATGATCCAAGCCACCTCCCACATAATCTCTGATCCTTTGTACTGCATGCTCCGTCATGACCTAAAAATTTGATTTAACATTAGAAACTTTACAGGGCCAAACTTGATTTCAGAATAATAAGAAATTTAAGGAACCAAAAAATGTACTCATTATACCAGGCATGAGGCATTAGGCTCAATTGTCACATCCCGTCATGTGACCAACATTAGAGAACTCTTCCTTAAATTCTCTAAACTTGGTTGCTAAGATCCTTGATTTGAGACGTATGGATGAACCGCTGCTGGTCTTGTGAGGACATGATGCAATAGTATACAATGCAACCCCTGTCTTACCTGATAATGTATGTGCTGACACCAAGAAAACCGTCAACAAAAGCCAATTACACTTTTCAGTTGAAGTACAATGATATACATTGAATAACAGTTTGCACCACATAAACATCAAAATCAAGAACGGTCAATTATATTTATGTACTTGATTACCATGATTTATAAAAGAAAGGCATTACGAGACAAAAGATTAAATATTGTGTAATTAAAAAGCCGGTTTGCCCGACCATGTTTACATATCAAAGAAATAAGTAGTGTTTGGTAAGGGCATAAGTGTGAGAGCTGTGCAGGCATGTATTTACCTTCACATTGATTGTGCACTGAATAAATCTTAGCTATACAAGATCAACCAAAATAATACATTCTTGGCAACCTTGTTGTACAGTCCTAAGTGTTACAAACCGTATTAGAGCAGACACAGTTCATAGCCTATATGGACTTGAAAATACTACACAAAAGCTCTTTTTGGGACTGATCATGGGACAATCATAATGTTCTTGAATCTTATGTTGGCAAAAATGATGGTATTTGTTGCTGCTGAAATCTGTCCTCCAACTCGGGCGCGATCGGACTCTGGGATGGGCTCCCTCCTGGGCGGACCTGTAAAACAGTCCTCACGCGAGAGGCGTTGGGGGTGACCCTCTGCGGAAGACCCTCCGACGCTCAAGTCAGTGGGGATCGGCAATCAACAAACAAGAGGAGAAGGCTCTCGCTGAAGAGTCTCTCCAAGGGTGGCCTTTCGAGAGCTCTGAGCAGAACGCTAATGGCAAAAAATAAGAAAAGCCAAGGCAGAAGGAGAGTGTGCCAGTGAGCAAGTGCGCATACCTGAGGAGTCGACAGACAACTCTATTTATAGAGGATCACCTGATTCCCCGGGGGCATCGTAGGTCCAAAAGTCGTTAGGATTTGAATCCAGTTTGTTATGAGGTCAGTAAGATTCGCATCTTGTTGGTTAGAGGATCGACGGCTGGGAGAGCTGGTTGATGTCTCGAGATTTGGCGAGTATATAGGCTCTAGGGCTCTAGGCCACTCTCGCGGGTCCTAGGCCACTCTCAAATATGATTTTTGTTTGGAATCTTACGAATTTGAACTCTCCCACACCGAATTCCGTAGAGGTCCTTGAGTGCCCGGGTCTAGTCAGGGCATAACAATGACTCGTCTGACGAGGCACAGTCGGATAGCTCGACCGGGGCCGAGAGAGATGATAGGCTGAGGCCGAGAGATGGTATAGCTCGGCTGAGACCGAGGGATGATATAGCTCGGCTGAGGCCGAGAGATGCGATGGAATGATATAGCTCGGCTGAGGCCGAGAGATGATATAGCTCGGCTGAGGCCGAGAGATGTGATGGGACGATATAGCTCGGCTGAGGCCGAGGGACGATATAGCTCGCTGAGGCCGAGGGATGTGATCCGCGCCTTAGGAATCCTTGGCTCGGTGAGGGGCTAAGGCGTCCCGATTTACTGAGGCTGACTTATCTCTTACGGGTATTGTTCAGCACGTGGGAGTCAAGGTTGATCCTAGCCCCCTTGCACGATTATTTATGCAATGGCGATTTTACCCCTCAACACATGCCCCCCACTTCCTAGTTCGAAGCGTAGGTTCGGGCGTAGGGAGTATAACTCCGGATGACATGATTTGAGTGGGTTTGGATTTGACAGCCTGTGTAATTGCGCTCTAATTAGTGCCGCATGGCCGTCATGCTTTTACGGAATGGAACCGTCGCTTTCTAGGGGCAACAATTGGGGGAGCGCCATGTAGCAAATCCCGTTTTCACGGTGCCTGCAGCGGCAGTTTTGGGCGTTTCGATCAAGACGCCTTATCTTCTTTTTGAGGCGGTTTCCTTCGGAGAGAAGTAAAGTCGAAACAGCGCCATTCCTATTCACCGCGCCCCTTCGTCCCCTCCTGGAGAATCTTGTTCTTCTGCTTTCTTTGCGACATCGTTCGGTGCTTCTTGCGACCAACAACATGGCGAGTCCCAGCAACATAATTTCAGATATTGCTCTCGAAGATCTGAGAAAAATACGCCAGAGGTATGGCATTCCCTCGGACATCGTCCTGCGGTTGCCGGAGCCCGAGCACAGGGTCTCGCAAGAGCTGAAGAGCGGGATCTTTCTTTACGAAGACAGCCTGAAGGCAGGCCTTCGGTTTCCTCTTCATCCCTTAGTAAAAGAGATCATGAGATTCTACAACATCTGCCCAACAATGGTGGCGCCCAACAGTTGGCGGAGTATCATTGGGTTTATCTCGATGTGCAAGAGGTTTCAGGTAATCACTCGGTTGTAGCCGAGGCTTCGGAATATCGCTCGATTGTTGCCGAGGCTTCAGAATATCACTCAGTTATTGTCGAGGATTCAGAATATCGCTCGGTCATTGCCGAGGTTTTTTGATAGTTTACTTGGTCCTTACTGCAATTGTGGATTCAGGTGCGGACGGCCAAAGAGGATGGGAGCTACCCGAGCGATGGAGGGGGCGCCTGAAGCATGTAAATCGGCCACTCTCGGAGAGGGCGAGCTATGCTGCTCAAGTATTGGCCATTAATACATTCTTTCCTCCGCATTTTTTCGAGGATGCCTGATTCGAGAAAGTCTGGCAGACTTTCGAGGATATTTACTTCGAAAATGGTCTGGCAGATCAGAGGGAGTCTAGTCCCGAGAAGGGAGCTCCTTGAGCGCCTCAACGTTATTAATGATCCTCTTCGACGAGGGGTGAGACTCTTAGTTTCCCATGAGCGCCCGCTGAGGTGGTGACGCGTGGCGATTTTCCACGGGCTGAGATTAATGGCTCGAACGATCGAAATATTCACCAAGAGCGGTTTAAATACGGATGAGAAGGACGCCTCTGTTAGTCATCTCTTCAGCCGATCTCTCAAGAATTCCTGGGTTCTGAGATGGCGTCTGAAGGTGAAAGGCGATCAACTGTGGCACCGAGCAGCGGCGCTAATGGCCGTGAAGGGTCCCAGGGGAGCCGCGTTACGGTAACCGTTAACGGGGAGGCCCTGGCATCAATGTTCGCGGATCATGAGCGGCTCCAGAAGGCGGCCGAACAATATCTGGCCATTTCTATGAGGGAAGTCGAGCTCCTTCGCCGTGCCAACAACCGCCTGGAGGGGGAAGTAGCATCCCTTTGACGAAAGGTCGCGAGTCAGCTCGGCGTGGGGAGGGTTCGGCGGCTCCCGAAGAAGATGATAAGGCCCAGTGATGGCTCATGTATCTTTTTCTTTCTTTTTTGCCCTTTTTGTGATGAATAAAAAAGAGGATTTTTGCAACTTTCGTGTTCGTTGTTATCCCCAAATGTTTGTTCTTATCACTCGGCCTTGGCCGAAATTTTTGATAAGTGATGCTCTTCGGCTCTGGCCGAGGCTTTTAACAAGTAACGCACTTCGGTTTTGGCCGAGGCTTTTAATAAGGAATGGAGATGCACTTCGGCTTTGGCCGAGGCTTTTATTCTTTGGTACTGGCCGGGGCTTGTAAGCTGTCCGAACCTTGGACAAAGTTTCTCCATCATTCAGTCCGGTCGGGGCTTATAACCTGCCCGAATTTGAACGACGTTTTGGAGACCATTTGGTCCGGCCGGGGCTTGTAAGCTGCCCGAATCCAAACGAGGTATCTTTGACGTTTGGTTCGGCCGGGCTTGTAAGCTGCCCGAATCCGAACGAAGTATCTTTGACGTTTGGTTCGGCCGGGGCTTGTAAGCTACCCGAATCCGAACAAGGTATCTTTGACGTTTGGTTCGGCCGGAGCTTGTAAGCTGCCTGAATCCGAACGAAGTATCTTTGACGTTTGGTTCGGCCGGGGCTTGTAAGCTGCCGAATCCAAACGAAGTTTTGCATATCACACGGCTCCCAGCTGCGCCGGGAGCGCTCGGCATACCGAGCCTTCGCGGAATGTAATTTGGCCTAGCCGAGATATGCAGCTCTGGCTCAGAGATCGGCCTAGCCGAGGTACGGAGATTTGGCTCAAGGAGATAGCTCGGTTGTGCCGAGAATGGATGCATCATCTGTTTTCTATTACGACCTTTCAAGAAAAACGATCGTAGCGGTCGTGCCGCGGATATAGAAACAAGATACCAAAGCTGTAACTGGGGCAAGTCTATAGAGAGCGTACTCTATTGGTGATATATGCGGAGGTTGTCCGAACTCCACGTCCGGGGAACGAATTTCCTTCCAAATCCTGGAGCTTGTAGGTGCCGGGTCCGACGACTTCCGCCACTTGATAAGGGCCTTCCCAATTTGGCGACAGCTTTCCTTGTTCTAGTGGCTTGGAGACGGATGCTTTCCGGAGGACGAGATCGCCGGCGAAAGAATTTTCCTTTGACTCTGGAGGCATGGTAACGAGCCACTCTTTGCTGGTATGCAGCTACTCTGATTCGAGCTTTCTCTGATCTCTTCCACCAGGTCGAGATTGGTGCGAAGCTGCTCGTCGTTAGCTTCCTCTGAGTAGCTCTCCACTCGCGGAGAAGGGAGTCCTACCTCCACAGGGATGACGGCTTCCGTGCCAAAGGCCATCCGGAATGGGGTCTCGCCGGTGGGGATTCTCTGGGTAGTGCGGTAGGCCCATAGGACGTGATGAAGTTCGTCCGCCCATCTGCCTCGGGCTCTGGCGAGCCGAACTTTGATCCCTTGAAGCAGGGTCCGATTAGTTACTTCGGCTTCTCCATTGGCTTGTGGATGCCCCACCGATGTAAGGCGATGGCAGATCCCATGTTCCTCGCAGAAACCTCGGAACTTTGGGTTATCAAACTGCCTGCCATTGTCAGTGATAATTGTATGCGGAAGGCGAAGCGGCAGATAATGGATCTCCACACAAAGTCCTGGCTCGAGCTTCGGTTATTTGGGCAACTGCCTCAGCCTCCACCCACTTGGTGAAGTAGTCGATGGCGACAAATAAAAATTTTCTGTCCAGTGGCGAGGGGGAAAGGGCCAAGAATATCCATCCCCACTTAGAAAAGGGCCAAGCGGAGGAAATAGGGACTAAACTGGCGGAGGGGAGCCTCTGGATGTTAGAGTGTCTCTGACATGAGTCACAAGCTCGGACGAGATCATCAGCATCCTTTTGCATAGTGGGCCAATAGTACCCCTGGCGCAGCACCTTGTGGCATAGAGATCGACTCCCCAGATGGTTGCCGCAAATTCCTTCATGTACCTCCCGAAGAGCATAATCAGCTTCAGATGGGCGAAGGCACTTGAGCAACGGCATGGAAAAGGATCGCTTATAGAGCTGGTCGTCGACCAACACATAGTGGGCGGCTTGCAATTTCAGCTTTCTTGCTTCCTTACGGTCGGCTGGGAGCGACCCTTCTTTGAGATACCTCGAGATGGGTCAACCAGGATGGCTCGGTCTCAATCTGCATCACTCGGTCCGCCTCCGCGATGCTAGGCTTTTCCAGGATTTTCAGGGGAAACTTTCGTTCGGAACTCATCGATTCCGTAGTTGCCAGTCGGGATAATAGATCGGCACGGGCATTCTCGGATCTGGGGATCTGGATAACTTCAAATTCAGAGAAGTGGGAAAGCAAGTCCCGCACCTGCTGGAGATACCGAATCATGTTTGGCTCCCGGGCCTCAAACTCGCCCCGCACGTGACCAGCCACCAATTGAGAGTCGGTGAAGGCATTTAACTTCTTCACTTTGAGGTCACGGGCGATTCGAAGTCCAACGAGCAGAGCTTCATACTCAGCTTCGTTATTGGAGGCTGGGAAGGAGAAGCGAACACCATACTCGAAGGTCGCCCCTTCTGGGCTGGTAAGGATTAGGCCAGCGCCTGAGCCACCGGCATTGGACGATCCGTCAACATGGAGCAGCCACAGGGCATCAGATTTCGGTTGCTCGGGGAGTCTGGAGTGGAACCATCCTCCGGGATAGTACATTCAAGGAGGAAGTCAGCTAGAACCTGGGCCTTGATGGCCGGGCGAGGCTGGTACCGGATGTCATGCTCGCTTAGCTCGACGGCCCATTTAGCCATCCTTCTTGATGTCTTCGGGCGATGAACCACCGCCTTGATGGGTTGGTCGGTGAGAACCGTCACAGAATGCGCCTGGAAATATGGTCGCAGCCTCCGGACCGATGTTACCAAGGCCAAAACCAACTTCTCGATCCGGGTGTACCTTGTCTCGGCGTCCCGAGCAGTTTGCTGACATAGTAGATCGGCTTTTGGGTCTTTTTCTCTTCTCTGACCAAAACCGAGCCAATTGCGCCTTCTGAAACCGCCAAGTACAGGAATAGCATCTCTCCCGAGTTGGGGCTGCTGAGGAGGGGTGGCGAGCCGAGATACCTCTTGAGGTCCTCGAATGATTTCTGGCACTCGGGAGTCCATTGAAAATTCTTGGCAGATCGAAGAGCTTTAAAGAAGGGAAGGCACCTTTCGGCCGATCGAGCTACGAAGCGGTTGAGGGCCGCGATTCTTCCCGTCAGGCGCTGGACCTCTTTGATAGATGTTGGGGGTGTCATTTGCTGAAGGGCTTGAATCTTCTGCGGGTTGGCTTCAACGCCTCGCTGGGAAACCATGAAGCCCAGAAACTTCCCAAGTTGACACCGAAGGCACACTTTGTTGGATTGAGCTTCATCCGATATTTTCGGAGCATCGCGAAGCTCTCAGAGAGGTCCTCAATGTGCTGGGAAGCTTCTTTGCTTTTGACCAACATGTCTTCGACATATACCTCCATGTTTCGGCCGATTTGCTCCTTGAAGACCTTGTTGACCAGCCTTTGGTAAGTTGCACCTGCATTCTTCAGACCAAAAGGCATGACACGGTAGCAATATGTACCTCGATCGGTTATGAAGGCGGTCTTTTCTTCATCCTCAGGCGCCATTCGGATTTGATTGTAGCCGGAATAGGCGTCCATGAAGGTTAGCATCTGATGCCCTGAAGTAGCATCTACAAGCTGATCGATCCGAGGGAGAGGGAAGCTGTCCTTCGGGCAGGCTTTATTGAGGTCGGTGAAGTCGATGCAGATCCGTCATTTGCCATTCGACTTCTTTACCATGACGACATTGGACAACCAGCTCGGATAGTTTACCTCCCGAATGAAGTTTGCCTTAACAAGTTTGTCGACTTCTTCCTCAATCGCCTCTGCCGCTCAGGGGCGAAGCTCCTCTTCTTCTGCTTTATGGGCCGGGACATCTCATCTACATTAAGGCGATGGACGAGGACGTCCGAGCTGATTCCCGGCATATCGGAAGCAGACCAGGCGAAGACATCAGCGTTCCTTCGGAGAAAGTCGATCAGCTCCGTCCGAGGTTTCCCTTTTAGCAGCGACCCGATCTTTATAGTTCGGTCTGGCCGGGCTTCGTTCAGCACACTCCTCCAGCTCTTCAGCTGGTTCTCCCCGTTGCTCGGCAAAATCTTCCCGAGCGTCCAGTCCATCAACCTCGGACAATTTGGATTGCAGGCTGGTGACGAAACACTGCCGAGCTACAGCTTGGTTTCCTCACTACTCCCACTCCCCATCCGGTAGGAACTTCATTGCTAGGTGCGGGATGGAGACTGCGGCTCTAAGGGACATCAGGCCGGGTCTCCGAAAATTGCATTGTAGGGCGACCGAAGCTTGGTCACCAGAAAATCTGTGTGGACCATGACAACGAAGGCCAAGTCCCCGCGCGGACCGTCAAGGTCACAACCCCCTCGGGGGTAATTACATCGCCTGTGAACCCCATTAGGGTGGAGTCCACGGCTCGGAGATTCTCCATAAGCAGTTTCATCTTCAGAAACACATCGAGATACAAAATATTGATGGAGCTCCCACTATCAACAAGGATTCATTACATCATAGTTGTTCAGATTAAGGGATACAACCAACGCATCATCATGCGGGAACTGTATTTTCCGAGGTCGTGTCGAGAAGGAGAGCTCATTTGTTCGCGCTTTCTTTGACGCCGAACCTTCTTCATCGTTCCGCCCGCTCGACGGATTGCCAACTGCCTCGATCACATTAATGTGACCAGCGACCGAAGGATTCGGAGGAGGAGGTTGCTGAGGCTCAGGTTGACGATCGCCCCGTTTTTGGCTCGGGTGCTCTCCTGAATTGGTCCAGCCTACCCCGCTGGATGAGCCTTTCGATCTTGTTCTTCAGCTGCCAGCACTCCTCAGTGTCGTGGCCATGATCCCGATGGTAGCGGCAGTATTTGGTGGGATCTCTCGGCAGCATTCCCTCGGAGAGGAGGTGGTCGGGGGAGCTGGCGCTCTATTGCCATGAGGATCTCTGCCCTTGGGGCAGTGAGCGGAGTGAATCGGTTGAACCTCCTTGGCGGGCTTCGGATGCGGTTCCTCGGCGGGGGCGGAGGAACCCTTTGGCGGTGAGACGGACTTGGCTGGCAGGCGGATCGGTGCTTGTCCGAGCCCTGGGCTCCTTTTTCTTTGTCAGCTCGGTGCGGGCAGCTTTCCGCGATTCTTCGACTCTGGCATATTTGTTTACCAGAGCCATCATGTCGGAGAGGTTCTGAGGGTAGCTGACCTCCAACGCCAGGTAAAAGTCACTCTCCTTCAATACTCCGCATGCTAGGGTGGACATGGCCACCTCATGATTAAGGTGGTCCACTTCCAACATGGCCGTGTTAAAGCGACCGAGATATTTTTTCAAGACTCCCCTCTCTCTGCTTAACCTCAGAGAGGGAGTCGGATCTCCGAGGTGACGATGGCTGCTGACGAACTGGCTGATGAAAAGGCGGCTCAGCTCGTCGAACGAACTAACGGAACCTGGTTTCAAAGCATTGAACCAGGTTCGAGCGGATCCCCTGAGGGTGGAGGGAAGGCGCGACAGAGGATCGCATCTGATGCCCCGTGGAACATCATGATCGATCTGAAGCTGTGAGGTGGTCGTCGGGATCGGAGGCCCCATGATAGGGCTCGATGGCGGGCAGCTTCAGTGGGAGGGAATCACTTCCTCCATGATTCCCTTGGAAAAGGGAATGCCCTGCTCCGTCTGATGGTGGAGCGGATGGGCCTGCTTGGCGGCATCTAACTCCTGGCGCATTTCCCGGAGTTGCTGGCGGATCTTGTTAGGCACAACAGGAGGGGCCGGACGATGAAGAAATGAGACGGTGTCGAGTCGTGGCGAAAGAACACCGGAGAGAGGGATCGGGCCTGCCGAAATCGGGAAGATCCTTGCCGTAGACTCCTTGCGGGATCGGCTCAGCTCCCTTAGGGCGACGAGGGGGATCTGCAACCCCATGCGGACCGAAGAGGAGATGGGATGAGCGGGGGCCGCGTTCTCCTCAGGAAGGTGAGGATCAGGAGCGGCTGGTCGGGGAGCTTCGAAACGCCCTGGATCAGGTGGTCAGGGCTTGGACTTGCTAGACCAGTGAGCAAACTGGTCCTGGGTCACTGGGGCCGCCGGTGGCGATGGAGTCTTAACTGGCGGCGGTGGTGGCGCTACGCTGCTCACCGGATCAGGTCTTTGGGAGGCGACCTGATCCGGACTTCGGAGGTAGCCTTCTTCAGTTGGCCATGGGAGGAGTTTCTTTCAGATCGAGATCCTTGTCTCCTGAATCACAAGTTTATGGGACTTGAGGCCCTTCCTCTAGCGCCAATTTGTTGCTGCTGAAATCTGTCCTCCGACTCGGGCGCGATCGGGCTCTGGACGGCTCCCACCTGGGCGAACCTGCAAAACAGTCCTCACGCGAGAGGCGTTGGGGGTGGCCCTCCGTGGAAGACCCTCCGACGCTCAAGTCAGTGGGGATCGGCAATCAACAAATAAGAGGAGAAGGCTCTCGCTGAAGAGTCTCTCCAAGGGTGGCCTTTCGAGAGCTCTGAGCAGAATGCTAATGGCGAAAAATGGAAGCCAAGGCAAAGAGAGTGTGCCAGTGAGCAAGTGCGCATACCTGAGGAGTCAGCAGTCGACTCTATTTATAGAGGATCACCTGATTCCTGGGGGCATCGTGGGTCCAAAAGTCATTAGGATGAATCCAATTTGTTATGAGGTCAGTAAGATTCGCATCTTGTTGGTTAGAGGATCGACGGCTAGGAGAGCTGGTTGATGTTCGAGATTTGGCGAGTATATAGGCTTCAGGGCTTTAGGCCACTCTCGCGGATCCTAGGCCACTCTCAGATATGATTTCTATTTGGAATCTTACGAATTTGAACTATCCGCACCGAATTCCGCAGAGGTCCTTGAGTGCCGGATCTAGCCGGGGCATAACAATGACTCATCTGATGAGGCAGAGTCGGATAGCTCGATGGGGCCGAGGAATGATATAGCTCGACTGAGGCGAGGGACGATATAGCTCGGCTGAGGCCGATGGACGATATAGCTCGGCTGAGGCCGAGAACGATATAGCTCGGCTGAGGCCGAGAATGTGATCCGCGCTTAGAATTCTTGGCTCGGTGAGGGGCTAAGGCGCCCGATTTGCTGAGACTGACTTATCTCTTGCGGTATTGTTCAAATGGAAGTCAGGGTTGATCTAGCCTGTACGATTATTTATGCAATATGATTTTACCCCTCAATATATTCAATAAGACATAGAATAGGGCCTTATGCGAGCCCAATATCATTCCCAAAATGTGCATTGACCATTCCATGTCCATATCAAAATAGCCTCATGCAGTTATGCTCATTCTTTACGCCAATTTCACCCTAAAAGTAAATCTTTTCGCCTCCGATTTCTCGTTAGAGACATGCTGAAAACTAAAATTTGGACAACCGTAAAGCGGGACAGAGAAAGGAATCGGGGGAAGCGGGCAAGGACTCACAACGACGGACTCGCCATTATCGAGGCACTTGACGGCCTCGGACGGGAAGGGGTCATGCTCGAAGGGAAACTCCTCGGCCGGCTTAGGTTTCTCGCCAGCCAGCTCTTCTAGGGTTTTTCTCCCTTCAACGAAGCCATTGGAGAGAGATTTGAGGGTGGAGGAAGAACCCCAAGAGCGGTTTAGGGTTCTTCACGGACCATCATTCGCATGCCAAGAGGAGGGGCGGCTCAGGTGTTTAGTGCTCGATACCATACAGCTTTCTCAGATGACGTGTCAGGCATGCAGTGAGGTTAGCGTAAAACGGTTGAACCTCGATCAGCCGGTTGCCAAACGGGTTGGGCGGTTCGCAGCGTGCATTCAAAGTGGAGCCGGCCGTTTCTCCGCAACAATGGAATGGAAGCCAACTCCACAACCTTGACGAAAAAATCAGCGTTACGGCTTGCAGCGCCATGGAAACACGGAGCTATGAATTTTCATGCAACGAATGACCCACGTAGGTGTATGATTCAATTTTATTTCTCATATTTAATATAATAATAATATGATTAATGTATAAAAATATAAAATTCAGCTGGGATGTGTCAAAGTTTTTAAGCATGACATGAAGGGTTGATTAATATGTAATTATTGAAATATGTGCCAAATTTAGAGAAAGAATTTTGATACGAAGTACTAAGAAATAGTGATGGCTCCCAACAATATGCAATGCATAGATACCGTGTTACCATGATAAGTTTTTCTATGCAATTAAATTATTAAAAAAGTTATATATATATATATATATATATATATATATATATATATATATATATATATATATATATATATATATAGAGAGAGAGAGAGAGAGAGAGAGAGAGAGAGAAATTTAAATGCATTCAAGTGTATTTAAGTTTAAATTTATTTTTTTTATTTTTGGACTCATACATATTAAAAATTTAAAAGTTGAAAAAAATATGATGATGAAAAATAAAAATTTAAACTGTAAAAAAATTTAAAAATATTTAACTTCGGAGGGTTGATTATGAGAGGGTAGGTTTGTGTAAAAGATGAGTCAGAGTCTAAGGGTGGTACCCTAAGTAATGAATGTCCTAAAAATGATATGCTGGAGGATGAGGATGGATCCATAACCTCCCAACTAGCATATGAAGATTCTTATATGGAATGTCAGAGGAGCCCGAAAACCGTCTCGCTCTTTCTTTGGAAGACTTATGCAGCTTTATAAATGTGATATTTGTGTTTATTGGAAACTCGATAGACAGATGATAGCCTGGCTTGTTTTAGGAGACATGTTTATAGATCTTGGGCTTCTTATGTAGTGGAGTCTAGGGGCTGTCAAGAGGTATTTTGGCCTTTGGCGTAACTATTCTATTAGAGTGGATGCTTTTCATCAATGCAATCAGCAGATAGCACTTGTAATCTCTGAAGGGACTTCTGACCCATGACTTCTTTCAAGTGTCTACGCCAGTACTGACTTTCGGAAGAGATGGGTCATTTGGGATGAACTTCACTCTCTTATTAACCAGGGTGTTCCATCCCTCATAGCTGGAGACTTAACTGTATTATTGGGGCCAATGAAAAGAAAGGGGGCAGACTTCCTACTGGTTTGCGGAGATTTCGGAGTTCAGGGCCTTTATCTCTTCTACTGGGCTACTGGATTTGGGGTTCTTGGGACCCAATTCACTTGATGTAATAACCGACAGGGGTCAGCTCATGTCTGGGAGAGACTTGATAGAGCTATGGCCACGGAATAGTGGATTCAGAGTTATCCTTCTACCATCGTTACTCACCTTCTGAGGATTGCTTCTGATCACTGTCCCATCCTGATTTCCACTGATGCTGTTACTCAGCAGCGGAGACTATTTCGGTTTGAGCAATTTTGGACTTCTTACTCCTCTGCTCGAACCCGTATTGCTCAGGTTTGGAGACTACCCATGAGAGGTAGTGCTACCTATAGATTGTTAGGCGTCTTGAGTTAGCGAGGCGCAGACTTTCTAATTGGAACAGAGTGGAGGTTGGAGACATAGAGAGGCAAGTTGAGCAGGTCAAAGCTGATATTGCCACTCTTCAAAATAAAGATGACCAGGAAGGATGCCTCCCTAATCATGACATTATATCTCTTAGAGCTAAGCTAGACCTTCACCACTCTCTTCTTCAGCAGTAGGAAATTTATTGGTGATAGAGGTCTCGGATACAGTGGATTCGAGAAGGGGATCAAAACACTAGATTTTTTCACTAGGCCACTTTGAAGCAATGTGTGGCGAACAGGATTCGAAGCCTTGTTGATGAGGAGGGCTATCATCATGAGGATAATCATGTTATCAGGGATCTGCTACTCCAGTTCTTTCAGTCCAGATGGTTGGAGCATACCGGTGAGGGGTCTCCTATCCATCCTGTTTCGACTTATAGGAAGGTCTCAACAGAAAAGAACGACCTTCTTATTAGGCTCATTACTCTGGAGGAGATTCGGATGGCTTTGTGGAAACTTGGGCCCGATGGATTTCTGCCTTTCTTCTTCCGTTGCTATTGGAGTATTATGGGCCAAGATGTGATGCGGGCTATCCAGAGCGTATTCCAATCCAAGTCCATTCCTGCTGATTGGAATCATACCTTCATTACTCTTGTGCCCAAGTATTTTGATGCTTCCTCTGTTGCTTATTATAGGCCCATCAGCCTTTGCACTACCCTGTATAAGGTATGTGCATGGATATTAGTCACCCATATGCAGAGTGTGATTCCTCAGATTATTTCTGTTGAGCAAGGGGCCTTCATCAAAGGGCGCTACATTACTGATAATGCACTACTTATAACCTAAAAATTTATGCATGATCTTCAGAGATCCCCTGCCCATCAGTGTCTCATGGCAGATAAATTAGATATGGAGCGAGCTTATGAATTATGATAGAGTCAGTTGAACTTTTCTTTACCGTACTCTTCGAGAATTTGGGTTTGATGGTCTCTTTACTGACTAGATCTTGGCATGTATTACTAGGCCATCATTCTCTCTTATCATAAACGGTAGTCAAACTGACTTCTTTCACTCTACGGTGGGACTGCGTCAGGGTTGCCTTTTATCCCTTTTCTTATTTATTCTTGCTGTTGATGATCTATCTAAGGTGTTCTCCTAGGCTCAGCATGATCTTCGCATTATTCCATTCACTGTGGGACCTCATGGGCCCTTGGTCTCTCATCTTCTGTTTGCAGATGACTGCATTTTGCTGAGTCAGGCTTCTGTCTCCAATGCGATCATTTTTAAATCCATTATTCAGTATTATTGTCAAGCCTCTGGTTAGAAAGTTAATCTACAAAAGTCCATAATATGTTTTAGTCCAAAGACTAAGAGTATAACAAGGGAGGCCATCCTCCATACCTTGGGTATCACTATTCAGACTAACTGGCTATCTTATCTAGGAATTTCTATCACGGGAAGATGGCCACGGAGCAGCGACTATAGTGATCTAGAGCGTCGGGTCCACGATCGCCTTGATGGATGGTAGGTTACGGGTCTTTCGATGATGGCGAGAATTACCTTGCTTCGCTCGGTTCTTACTTCTCTTCCTCTCTATTTGCTATCCAATCCTGCCATCTCGATGATCTGTCCGAGAAAGATAGAGAGATGTTTTAGGGATTTCCTCTGGGGTTCTATGCAGGATGGCCATGGCATTCATATGTTGGCTTGGGACACCGTATGCTAACCATTGTCCGAAGGTAGCCTTGGTATACAGTCTCTGACTGTTAGGAGAGCGGCTATGATTACTAGGCACGCTACGAGATTCATACTTGATCCACAGTGTTTCTGGAGTTCCTTTATCCATGCCAGATATAGGATGTGGACATCGTCTACAGATTTTCATTCTTCTCGGGGATATTCTTTCTTTTGGAAGGAGGTTTATCGGCTTGCCCCGATGATATTGAGCAACATCACCTGGATGGTTAGAGATGGTTCTTCGGTTGATATTGCTCAGAATTCTTCGATTGCTGATCTTCTCTTCTTACTATGGCCTATCTTTATCAGTGTTGAGGTTCCTAGTAATATGCGTGTTATTGATCTGATCTCTCACGATCACTTATCTTAGCACATTCCTACGATGTCTAAGTTTTTTGTGAAGGAACTATCTTGATGGGTTCTCACTTTTTTGCTCATACCGGGATAGATTCCTGATGCCAGATTATGAAAGAAATCATGCCTTCCTATTGCTCCTACCAGGGATCTCATGAAATTGTTTAGGCCATAGACTCAGCATTCGAGGGATGCTAAGTGGATCTGAAAGCTCCCCATTCATCCTAGGATCCAGCTATTTATTTGGATGCCAGATTATGAAAGAGATCATGCCTTCCTATTGCTCCTACTAGGGATCTCATGAAATTGTTTAGGCCATAGACTCAGCATTCGAGGGATGCTAAGTGGATCTGAAAGCTCCCCATTCATCCTAGGATCCAGCTATTTATTTGGAAGCTACTCTGGAAATGCCTTCTTACATGCTCCCAGCTAGCTCGGAGGGGACTGTCTATCCAAGCTACTTGCCCATTATGTGGGCAGAAGGAGGAGTCTATTGATCATGCCATCTTCACTTGTTCCAGAGTGCATCGGATCTGGCAGATTATGGGATATCACCCTAGGGAGGGCGGTAATGTTTCCTGGAGGGCTGCTTTTCTATGCGACATCCGGAGGGGTACTCAGCAACAACGCTCTATTTGGGCTGTTACAGCCTACCAGATTAGGTTATCGAGGAATAAGCTTATCTTCACTGATGAAACTGCTACTCCCTATAAGATTATGAGGAAAGCCATATCATTATATGCAGAATTTTCACTCCACTGCAAAGCTCTTGATTCTGACAGTTCTAGCCACTAAGGCTCATCTGCTGTTTCGGTAACGGATCGGCATACGGTCTTTATCTTTTGGGAGCCCCCTCTCCAGGGTTTGTCAAAATCAACTTCGATGGGAGTGTTCGAGGAAGATTCGCTAGCTCTGCTTTTATCATCCGAAGGATTGATGGAGTGATGCTGGCTGCAGGTGGATTTAGACTCCTTGATTCCTCTGTTCCTTTGGCTGAGCTCTATGCTGCTTGGGCAGGTATTATCTACGCCACTCGGATTCATCACGCCCATAGCCTCTTTATTGAGGGTGACTCGCTCACTGTTATCCAATGGCTTCATAAGGACTGCCGCTCTCAGGTTCCTTCGAACCCTATTCTTCTCGATATATGGTCCATTCTTTGGAAGACTTATAGAGCCCAGATCCGTTATGTCTACTGGAAAGCCAACTCTGCAGCTGACTAGATGGCGACCTCAGTGGCCTATCATTCAGGCTTTTGGATTTGAAAGTAGGGTGATCCTTGCCCAATTATTTTGAAACAAATTTTGTTTTCTGATATATCGGGCTTGATGCGCACTAGACTAGTATGATCATCAGTCTATACTAAAAAAAATAAAAAGAAAAAAATAAGATGAGTCATGAAGAGTTTGGTTGTAACTGTGGAGGGTTGATTACGAGAGGATAGGGTTGTGACAAGCATAAAAATCAGAAACATCTTAACGTAAGTGTTATGATTGATTAATCAGTGGAAAATGCAACTAGCTCTTGAAAAATAGTCTTGAATTATGCCAACAATGTTACGAAACATTATACTAAATTCTTTGGAGCATGAGGGCTAGAATATAGAAAAAGTTTTGCTGTACCATTCTTCGATGCAGTAAGCGTGAATTGATCTTGCGAATTGGTTGCCCATGCATGTTGGCACATGTACGGTAGCCCAACAGATTTTGTTGCGCATCGCACACGCACCGACATACATGAATAGCAAATTTGTACAATCGATGCATGCTTACTATATCGAAGAATGAAATAGCAATTTTTTTTATAATATAATAATTAAATTTTTTAAATTTTTTTTTTGGTTACATCAAAGAGTAATACAAAAATCATGCATCATATGTACAAATTAATTATATATCTATGCCATGATGCGCATTATTATTCAATGAGCTTTGGCTGACACGATGGCATGAGCATACGGATTGATTATAAGTTCAATACATATTTATTGTATCAAAAATTTGTACGTTATCAATACATATTTATTTGTATCAAAAATTTGTGCGCTCGATGCACCTTCCTGTCGTGCAGCAAGCCTTCCCATGTTTGAAAGTTCGCGGCCCAAAATGCTTTTTAGAATGGAAAACACTTTGTACACCGGCCCCGGTGCAGCAACGCTGACGTGGGCTGCACCGCGTCTTCCGATTGGTCCACGTGGATCCGACGTGGATGACCAGACAGGCGGTATGGCTGGGCTTTGACGTAACATTCTGAACGTGACGGACATTTAATGCTGTTCGCTTTATTTTAAAATTTTCGTGCGGACGAAAATGCCCTTTCGCTACTTCATGGCGCCATTTTACGTTTTATGTCATCTGTGCAAGAAGAACTCTGTTTCTTCCAGCTTAGAGGCTGAAAATACTTCAGCTACTGGACTGGAAAACCTTGATACTAGAGTCTGTGTAAAAAAACTTCTGGAGGAAATGTCATCCGCAGCAAGTAAGAACTCTTTATTCCCACGTCTTTATTAAAAACTATTTCTTCCCACTTCTTTATTACATCCGCAGCACAAAGGTTTTTTTCTGGTTATAGTTAGTTAATGCGTTTAATGCGCGGGTAACTACCTTAGAACGAAATAGTTATGACACTCTGAGAGTCATAACTGTTTTGTAAAATTTCAGCTTTGAAAAACCTGGCTACTGGAGTCTACTGGAGGCTTCAAATATAAAAGTTTATCCAATAAGATTTTCCTTGCCAAAACCTCACGCAGACGTTCGTTTCTCTCTCTGAATTCGGCCAGGTCTGTAAGATTTTCGTTATCTCTTCGTCAATTGCTTTTAAAAAGCTCCTTTTTTCCTCCATCTGCTTGGGAATGCCAGACCTGGCCGAATTCAGAGAGAGAAGCGAACGTCGAGGGCGTAAGTTCGAATTCGGCCATAAATCCTTCGCGACACCCCAGATGAAATCCCACGACACCCTAGCTTTAGGACGACGACACCCCTCTCATAAATGTGCACATAGAGAGAACCCGGCGACACCCTAATTGAATTCGGCAGAAAATCAATCGCGACACCCCAGTTGAAATCGCACGACACCCTAGCTCTAACGTGACGACACCCGTGCTTTAACACGACCACATAGAGAGAACCCGGCGATACCCTACTTCAAATTCTGCCGTTAATCCTTCGCGACACCCTAGTTGAAATCCCATGACACCCTAACTCTAACGAGACGACACCCGTGCTTTAACATGACCACATAAAGAGAACCCGGCGACACCCTAATTGAATTCGGTAGAAAATCAATCGCGACACCCCAGTTGAAATCGCACGACACCCTAGCTCTAACGAGACGACACCCGTGCTTTAACATGACCACATAGAGAAACTCGGCGACACCCTAATTGAATTCGGCAGAAAATCAATCGCGACACCCCAGTTGAAATCGCACGACACCCTGGCTCTAACGAGACGACACCCGTGCTTTAACACGACCACATAGAGAGAACCCGGCGACACCCTACTTCGAATTCTGCCGTTAATCCTTCGCGACACCCTAGTTGAAATCCCACGACACCCTAGCTCTAACGAGACGACACCCGTGCTTTAACATGACCACATAGAGAGAACTCGGCGACACCCTAATTGAATTCGGCAGAAAATCAATCGCGACACCCCAGTTGAAATCACGATACCCTAGCTCTAACGAGACGACACCCGTGCTTTAACACGACCACATAGAGAGAACCCGGCGACACCCTACTTCGAATTCTGCCGTTAATCCTTTGCGATACCCTAGTTGAAATCCCACGACACCCTAGCTCTAACGAGACGACACCCGTGCTTTAACATGACCACATAGAGAGAACTCGGCGATACCCTAATTGAATTCGGCAGAAAATCAATCGCAACACCCCAGTTGAAATCGCACGACACCCTGGCTCTAACGAGACGACACCCGTGCTTTAACATGACCACATAGAGAGAACCCGGCGACACCCTACTTCGAATTCTGCCGTTAATCCTTTGCGACACCCTAGTTGAAATCCACGACACCCTAGCTCTAACGAGACGACACCCGTGCTTTAACATGACCACATAGAGAGAACTCGACGACACTCTAATTGAATTCGGCAGAAAATCAATCGCGACACCCCAGTTGAAATCGCACGACACCCTGGCTCTAACGAGACGACACCCGTGCTTTAACATGACCACATAGAGAGAACCCGGCGACACCCTAATTGAATTTGGCAGAAAATCAATCGCGACACCATAGTTG
Source organism: Calamus simplicifolius (assembly GCA_900491605.1). Taxonomy (NCBI): domain Eukaryota; kingdom Viridiplantae; phylum Streptophyta; class Magnoliopsida; order Arecales; family Arecaceae; genus Calamus; species Calamus simplicifolius. The sequence goes on from UESW01004878.1 coordinate 267,490, forward strand.
AAATCGCACGACACCCTAGCTCTGGGGCGACGACACCCTACTTCGAATTCTGCCGTTAATCCTTCGCGATACCCTAGTTGAAATCCCACGACACCCTAGCTCTAATGAGACACCCGTGCTTTAACATGACCACATAGAGAGAACCCGGCGACACCCTCGTTCGAATTCGGCCGTTAATCCTTCGCGACACCCCTGTTGAAATCCCACGATACCCTAGCTCTAGGGCGACGACACCCATCTTATTAATGACCACATACAGAGAAATCGGCGACACCCTAATTGAATTCGGCAGAAAATCAATCGCGACACCCCAATTCAAATCTCACGACACCCTAGCTCTAACGAGACGACACCCGTGCTTTAACAAGGCAGGAATTTGACGTCTTCATAGTACTAATTCGCACGACACCCTAGCCACTGAGCCATGCCATATTTCCGAGAAAAGTTTGTAAACGTGGGCAGTTCCTACGGGTTCACGGGTCTCATTGATGTGATCGTGGCGATCCGGGTGTCCTTTCATATTTCTCTTAGGTCGGCATAAACCCTAGAAAAACCACTCAATCGTCTGTTGCCCGTGAAGCCATCTTTTTGCTCAAGAAGCCATCCTTCGTCTCTTGCTCGAGAAGGCACTGGTCTCCTTTTCCCTCCTGAACTTGTTCCATAGTTCATTCTTCCGAATACGTCATTCATGGATATGAGTGCTTTCGTTTGTGCGCGAAGACCGCGAACAAAGAAGAAGCAGACAGAGAAAATGACGAAAAAATGCAAGGACCTGGTACTTCGTTCAACTGAGGATGCGGCTCCTTCGGGTATGTTTAGCACTATATGAAATATTACGACATTCTATATTAAAATTTCATGACATGTATGTCTTCTGTCTTACCCCCTGTTTCCATTGACAATAAAATTGTTCCAGTCCCCCCAGTGAAGGCTTCCCAGCTGTTCAAGAATAGCTGCAGGCCGGCAGTATACGTTCAGAAGGTTTGGAGGATGGGGTTCTCTAGACGTCATACAAAACTGATTCGAAGGACACCATTTGGTGCCTTCGTCGACATGCAGACGTTCACAGTCGACGGGCGACTGCTAGCAGACATCATAAGATGTCACAATGGAGGTGACGAGTTCATTTTTGCGGAAAATGAGTTCTATTCAGTGCCGACGAAGTCGCACTCATTCTTGGACTTCCAGCTCATGGGAAGAAGATCGACACGTCCAGCCAAATGTTCAACGGAAGTTTGTTCAGACGGTTTGGCCAGGGTTTAGATCTTCGCCAAGAAGGTTTGGAGAAGTTGATATTTCAACTCCGACCATCTAAAGTACAGGAGGATGTCGAGGACACCGTCCGACTTTGGATCGCATACATGTTGGCCATGTTTTTGGCTCCAAAGTCTAATCAGAGATGTCCACGGTATCTCATCCAGCACTTGGATGATTTAAGTCAACTGGGTAGCATCGACTGGGCATCGGCACTGAAGGAATTGATTGTTCTGGCTCTCCCAGAAATAGCTGCTTGCTTGCGTTCCGAGGAGCCGTGCACTCAAAGAATGCAAAAAAGTTAGGAGGCAGCCTACCTTGTTCGGATGCTCGGCAGCACTGGTGGTAAGGATTATTGAGACACATTATAGTGTTGAGACAAAATTTATTTGTAATATTACTTTATTTAATATCGAAAAAAAATTCATGTTCAGGCGTGGTTCCTCGAGCATACATCAATGCGAGAGCCAGCATACCCTGATAAACGGCCCCGGCTGTTGAAGTGGTATGACCACCAAATTAAGATCCAATCGGTTCGGGTTGCCGACTTGCAACCTCAGGACTTGGTAATCTATTTCATAGCTCCATTGCTCTGACCATTTTATCAACTTAATGCGTCAATATGTTCAGTTAATATTAATTTGTTATCATCTTGTGTTGCAGATGGAGGGAGCTACTGAACCATTGCCAGAAGAGCTATGGCTTCTCCCTCAGCAGATAAAACCGTCCCCCCTCAACAAACAGATACCTGCGCCCCTCAACCAATGGATAGCTGCGCAAGATGCGCCGAGTTGACGAATGAATTGGAGTGTGTTAAGGATCAACTCGAAGATGTCAGGCGCAGGCTGTCCATTGCTGAGAGCCTCCTCAATTCACTGGTCAGAAAGGAAAGTTATGCAATAAAGGAGGACAAGGGGGACGAGAAAACAGAGAAGGTGCATTCGTTGGAGTTGGTCCTCCGCGAGCCTGGTAACGTAAATAGTGAGGAGAAGAAGATGGAGGAGGACCATTCATCCGAGTTTCCAATTGAGACAGGGAATGCAAAATCAGAGGAGACATATTGGAGGGGGATTCATTGGCTGATAAAACAGAGCAGGGGAATGAAAATAAAGAAGAGTCCATATCCGATAATAAACTTGGCACCCCTGCGCCAAAGGATGACAAATGGACTTAGAAATAATTGGAGTGCCGTCGCTTGTTAGGAGGATTAAAAAAGAGCCGAGGAAGCGTAAGGCATCCACGGTTGTCGGCAAAAGTTATGAGACAACCCGACCTAAAAAGTCGGCGAAGACAGTGGGCATTTCAAAGCCCAACACAACGGTCGAAGATGACCAAATAATTATTCAAAATTTTTTGAGCGAGCGACAACAACCCGACGAGATCGTCTACACAAATATGTTTAATGGCGTTGCAACAAGAAAAAATCTTCAAGATCTTATTAACAATGAAATGATAATAGATGATGTAAGTATATCAAGAAACATGTTATAGTTGTTGATTTTAGAATTATATTAATCGTTTAACATTCCATTGGCAGATAATTGATTGCGGCCAGGAGTTTCTGATGCGAAACTGGGCAGAGCATCCTGACCGATATCATAAGTGCATAATTGCATCAGTTTTCGTATCTGCTCTATGTCTGACTTCCTCATCACCTGCGCATGAACTTGCTGGATCATCTGGGGCTGCGATATTTGACAATGTATCGGATGAAGATAAGTCCCAATTCCGGTTTCTTTTTACCATTGTAAACTCTGATAACTCGCACTGGCATTTGGTTGCTGTCGACATGGAAAGGAAGGTGTTCATGCACTTGAATTCAATGAAACGCAACCCGAAGTACAAGGCCAATGCAAGGAAATGGCATACAATTCTAGGCCACATATTCCATATCTACTGCGATAAGAAGGAAGCAATGGAGTGGCCGATAGAAGATATTTCGGATTGCCCAAGCCAACCGAGCGGATCGCTGGATTGCGGCCTGTACTGTCTGAGATACATGGAATGTCTTGCTCGACGGGACAATCCTGATATGAAGCTGGATTTCAGTGATGAGGAAGTCAGAGATTATCGGCGACACTTAGCTGCGACGATATTGAGAGAGGGCCTGAACAAAAAGATTAGCGACATTGTCGAAAAATGTTCTTAATTTTTGTATTCGTCTTTGAATGAACATTGAATGTAAATTATTCATATTACACTGATTAATATTTAATGCAAATATTAAAAATTTTATCACTGCGAGCAGGAGTGTCCTCGATGTCTACGAGACATCCCAGTGCTTGCGAAACGACTCCGAACATTTTAGCTCGATGACACCCTAGCTCATGGAAAACGACACCTTTGTCTTGTGCGGCGACACCCGAAAGGCGGAATCATACGAGACATTGCTTGCAAAACGACTCCGAAGAATTTCGACGACACCCTAGCTCAAGGAAAACGACACCTTTCTCTTGTGCGGCGACACCCGAAAGGCGGAATCATACGAGACATCCCAGTGCTTGCGAAACGACTCGAAGAACGACGACACCCTAGCTCAAGGAAAACGATGTCTTGTGCGGCGATACCCGAAAGGCGGAATCATACGAGACATCCCAGTGCTTGCGAAACGACTCCGAAGATTTAGATCGACGACACCCTAGCTCAAGGAAAATGACACCTTTGTCTTGTGCGGCGACACCCGAAAGGCGGAATCATACGAGACATCCCAGTGCTTGCGAAACGACTCCGAAGAATTTAGATCGACGACACCCTAGCTCAAGGAAAACGACACCTTTGTCTTGTGCGGCGACACCCGAAAGGCGGAATCATACGAGACATCCCAGTGCTTGCGAAACGACTCCGAAGATTTAGCTCGACGACACCCTAGCTCATGGAAAACGACACCCTGGTTTTGCGCGGCGACACCCGAAAGGCGGAATCCTACGAGACATCCCAGTGCTCGCGAAACGTCTCCGAAGAATTTAGCTAGACGACACCCTAGCTCATGGAAAACACCCTGGTTTTGCGCGGCGACACCCGAAAGGCGGAAACGTGGGTGTTGCCGCGCAAGACTAGGGTGTCGTTTTCCTTGAGCTAGGGTGTCGTAAGCTTAAATCTTCGAGACGTTTCGCGAGCACTGGGATGTCTTGTAGTATTCCGCCTTTCGGGTGTCGCCGCGCAAATGTCGTTTTCCATGAGCTAGGGTGTCGTCGAGCTAAAATCTTCGGAGTCGTTTCGCAAGCACTGGGATGTATCGTATGATTCCGCCTTTCGGGTGTCGCCGCGCAAGGCTTGGGTGTCGTTTGCCAGAACTAGGATGTCTCGTATGTTTCCGTCATTCGGGTGTCGCCGCGCAAGGCTTGGGTGTCGTTTGCCAGAACTAGGATGTCTCGTATGTTTCCGTCATTCGGGTGTCGCCGCGCAAGGGTGTCGAGCTAGGGTGTCGTCGCGCTAATTTCTTCGGAGTCGTTCGCGAGAACTGGGATGTCTCGTATGTTTCCGTCATTCGGGTGTCGCCGCGCAAGGGTGTCGTTTTCCATGAGCTAGGGTGTCGTCGCGCTAATTCTTCGGAGTCGTTCGCGAGAACTGGGATGTCTCGTATGTTTCCGTCATTCGGTGTCGCCGCGCAAGTTGGTGTCGTTTGCCAGAACTAGGATGTCTCGTATGTTTCCGTCATTCGGGTGTCGCCGCGCAAGGCTTGGGTGTCGTTTGCCAGAACTAGGATGTCTCGTATGTTTCCGTCATTCGGGTGTCGCCGCGCAAGGCTTGGTGTCGTTTGCCAGAACTAGGATGTCTCGTATGTTTCCGTCATTCGGGTGTCGCCGCGCAAGGGCGTTGAGCTAGGGTGTCGTTGCCAGAACTGGGATGTCTCGTATGTTTCCGTCATTCGGGTGTCGCCGCGCAAGGCTTGGGTGTCGTTTGCCAGAACTAGGATGTCTCGTATGTTTCCGTCATTCGGGTGTCGCCGCGCAAGGCTTGGTGTCGTTTGCCAGAACTAGGATGTCTCGTATGTTTCCGTCTTTCGGGTGTCGCCGCGCAAGGCTAGGGTGTCGTTTGCCATGAGCAAGGGTGTCGTCGCGCTAATTTCCTCGGAGTCGTTCGCGAGCATTTCATTTACGACCAAGCAACCATAATTCAAAAGTTACGACACTCGTGTTTTATATATGATCTTGTGTAAGTTGACTCAATACATAAGCATCAAATTCATCCATTAAAGTTTCTGACGGCGGAACAATTATCTCCAGGTCCTCTTCAGTATTAATAGACTGCAAACAAGTCTGCCTGCTACTTGAAGCAGCTCTTTCCTTGGCCTGATTTTTCCTTGATCTTTTTGCCTTCTTCTCGACTGCACTCTTTAATCTGTTCTCTCTCGGGCGACCTTTCGTCCTAATTTGTTCAGGATCTTGAATTACCAGCTCTGAACGTGGTTTAGCTGCGCAGTTGGCATCCACGGCAGTTTTGAATAGAGGCGGTAGACCATCCATCACTACATTAAATGCATCTTCAGACATGGAGGCTATCTCTGCGAGCTTCGTCATCCGATGAGACAGCAAACTATATCTACAATCATAAACATAATATTAACGATAACAAATATTAAGACATTTCAATTAAAAAATTGTCACTGCGTACCGTGAGTTTCGTGTGCTTTTATCATAACCCTCAGTATTGCAGTCGAATTCGTCGAATTGGTATTTCATGTCCTTGCACCATCTCTTCAAGAAGTATTTATCTGGTAAACGAAATACGTCATTTTGATGAAGAACCAACAGGGCATGCCTACACTGGTACCCCTTGAACTGAAAGGATCGGCACTGGCATTGGACATCCTCAATATTTCTATCGTATGACACGATATAATCTTTGATCATCTCCTTGCCAATTCCATCGACTTCAATCCTTTCATACGACTTGACGGAATATATACACGTGTTGCCAGCTTCGTTGATCAATTTTGTATTTGATGCAGCCATTTCAAGGATCTCATTCTGGAATTTTTTGAAAATGCTCCGTGTATACCTTCCTGCAGCTTGTCTCTCAAAAGGTGATGATGTCTTTAGGAAAGCTATCGTTTGCAAAGTCCTATTATCTTCCTCATTTTCGGCCTCGTATCGTTTTTCCAAGGCATCTTCGTACTTACTTATAAACTCCGTTAGTGTTGTCTTCGAATTTATAAACCCATCGAAGAAGTGATTAATGCCCTCGCTCCTTTGTGAAGATGACATCCCTGTTAAAAATTTTGTCAACCAAAAAAAAAAAAAAAAAACGTTTAAATGAATCATGAACCAAAGCCATTGACATACAAACCTGCGAAGAATGTATCCTTGAGGTAAACTGGGACCCATTTTTCCCGACATTCGTATAGGACATTGAACCAATCTATAGACTTGCATTCTTTATATTTCTCCATAACATGTGCCCACCTTTCCTCGAATGAATTTATGGTCAATGAATCATATATTGCCTCATCGAAATCAACCATAAACTTGGGATTTGCCGTGCAAATGTGGCCAATCTTTTCCGGTATCTTCTTCAATATATGCCAAAGACAAAATCGATGTCGTGTGTTAGGAAAAACTTCTTTGACAGCAGCCTCGATTGCCTTATCTTGATCAGTAATCATGGCAATAGGTGCTTGACCACCATTTGCATCCAGCCAAGTCTTAAAAACCCATTTATATGTCTCAGTACTCTCATCAGACAACAATGCGCATCCAAGCAAGGTTGACTGTCCATGATGGTTCACCCCAACAAATGGACAAAAAGGCATTTGATATCTGTTTGTCAAGTAAGTTGAGTCAAAGCTTAGAACATCACCGAAGTATGTGCATGCCAATCTTGACCTTGGATGAATCCAGAAGACAGACCTCAGATGACCATTATCATTGAGGTCTAAGGAGTAGAAGAAATTGGGATTTTTGAGTTGCATTTCGGCAAAATGAATTACCATCGACTGAGCATCTCCTTCTTTCAGCTTAGACTGACGTTCGCGACAAATGAAGTTACGAGCATCCTTCTCGGTGAAATCCAATTGTCCTCTGCCCCCTTTTCTCCTTGCTATGGCAGAGTATATCTGAGTCGTCGGAACATTCACGGCATGTAAATTGCTGATCTCTGCCTTCTCTGGTGTGCTGATCCTCCTATGCGACCGTAGATAACCAGCTGATGTTATGGACAGCCCATGGTTATGTTCTAGAGAAACCTCATCCAAAATCCACTTACCACTTGTAGCATTCAGTCTTGCTTTTATGGATGCCATACAACCAACTTTCCCAGTATCCCTATGATTCATACTCTTCTCTGATTTTCTGGATTTTCCTTGCCTCCAACACGCCAGGTGCTTGAAGCAAAGTTGTTTTTTGTTGTTGGCCCTGCTACACACTGTTGTGATTCCAAAGCCAACTCGTTTCGCGTATCCATTGTAGAACGTATATACATCATCGGCTGAATTGAATTCCATCCCAGTTTGAGGAACTACAATATCATCCACTGCATTTGGAGCGACGGGTGAAGCTGCACGGCCGGGAGTGTTATCTTCTTCTTTCCGATCTACATTTCAGCATCAACTGTGAAAATATAGGCACGCATTCATGAACAGCAGCAACTCCTACGCGACACCCCAGTTGAAATCTACTGACACCCTAGCTCCAATGCTACGACACCCGTGGCTTAGAACTGACCGCGCGAGAATCCCTCCGACACCACAGTAGAAATGGATTTCGGCCGAAACTCCTTCGAGACACCCACGTTGAAAGCTCACGACACCCTAGCTTTAAGGCGACGACACCCGTGCTTAGAACTGACCGCACGGACAATCCCCGTGACACCCTAGGAGAATTGGTTTTCGGCCGAAACTCCTTAGAGACACCACTGTTGAAAGCTCACGACACCCCTAGCTTAATGCGACGACACCCGTGCTTAGAACTGACCACGGCGAGAAGGCCCGCGACAACCAAGTTACTAAAATTTAATTTTATTTATCAAAAAAAAAATACATTAGCCCTCACTGGGGCTTCTCCTTCGGTCGCTGCGTCGGCGATCTGGCGCTGGAGGGACGCTACTTTCCCCTCCAGGTGGCTATTGGCCCGACGCAGGACCTCTATCTCTTTTGTTGAAACATCCTGGTATTCCTCGACCGCCAGCCTGAGTCGCTCGCTGATTGCGTGCGACTCAGCATAAACCTCCGCGTCGATGGTGACGGTTGGCGGCGGCTGCCATGGCTGCCAGTAGATCTCACCTCGCCTCTGGAAGCCATCTTGTGGTCAGTTCAAGCTGGAAAGGTGAGTAACGATGGCATTCCCCCATCCTTATTTAAGGTTCCCCTGGCGGGTGTTTCGATTGCCACGCGCCACCATCTCAGTCGTTGTTCACAGGAATCGAATCGGTGCGCCACCACGCCCCGCCCTCCACGTTGAGTTTCGAGGGATGGGGAACAGAACAGAGTTTCGGGAAGCAAACCGTAAGTTTAACGTCGTCCCAAGAGAAAATTCACGACACCCAAGGATGATTTGGATTTCGGCCGAAACTCCTTCGCGACACCCCTTGAAAGCTCACGACACCCTCGCATCAATGCTTCGACACCCGTGCTTAGAACTGAACACGGAGAGAATCCCCGAGACATCCCAGGGATGAGTTGGATTTCGGCCGAAACTCTTTCGCGACACCCCTGTTGAAAGCTCACGACACCCTAGCTTTAAGGCGACGACACCCGTGCGTCGAACTGATCACAGAGAGAACCCCCGACACCCCTTCTCGAATTCGAAACTCCTCACGACACCCTAGCTTTATGGCGACGACACCCGTGGGTTCACTGTTAATGCATGGGTGTCGTCCCCTTAAAGCTAGGGTGTCGTGAGTTTACAACTGGGGTGTCACGAGGAGTTTCGGCCGAATTCGAAAGGTCGCGGGTTCTCTCTGTGTCGTCACGGGTGTCTCGTTACCAGGGTGTCGTGAGATTTCAACTGGGGTGTCGCGATTGAATTTCTGCCGAATTTTAGGGTGTCTTCTCTTTGGGTGTTAAAGACGGGTGTCTCGTTAGAGCTAGGGTGTCGTGGGATTTCAACAGGGTGTCGCGAAGGATTTTCGAATAGGGTGTCGCCGGGTTCTCTCTATGTGGTCTTTAAAGCACGGGTGTCGTCTCGTTAGAGCTAGGGTGTCGTGGGATTTCAACTAGGGTGTCGCGAAGGATTTTCGAAGTAGGGTGTCGCCGGGTTCTCTCTATGTCGGGTGTCGTCTCAGAGCTAGGGTGTCGTGGATTTCAACTGGGGTGTCGCGATTGATTTTCTGCCGAATTCAATTAGGGTGTCGCCGAGTTCTCTCTATGTGGTCATGTTAAAGACGGGTGTCGTCTCGTTAGAGCTAGGGTGTCGTGGGATTTCAACTAGGGTGTCGCGAAGGATTAACGGCAGAATTCGAAGTAGGGTGTCGCCGGGTTCTCTCTATGTGGTCGGTTAAAGCACGGGTGTCGTCTCGTTAGAGCTAGGGTGTCGTGAGATTTCAACTGGGGTGTCGCGATTGATTTTCTGCCGAATTCAATTAGGGTGTCGCCGGGTTCTCTCTATGTGGTCATGTTAAAGACGGGTGTCGTCTCCCTAGAGCTAGGGTGTCGTGGGATTTCGTCTGGGGTGTCGCGAAGGATTACGGCCGAATTCGAACTAGGGTGTCGCCGGGTTATCTCCGTGGTCTGTTCAAGCACGGGTGTCGTCTCGTTAGAGCTAGGGTGTCGTGAGATTTCAACAGGGGTGTCGCGATTGATTTTCTGCCGAATTCAATTAGGGTGTCGCCGGGTTCTCTCTATGTGCACATTTATGANATTAGGGTGTCGCCGGGTTCTCTCTATGTGGTCATGTTAAAGCACGGGTGTCGTCTCGTTAGAGCCAGGGTGTCGTGGGATTTCAACTAGGGTGTCGCGAAGGATTAACGGCAGAATTCGAAGTAGGGTGTCGTCTCCCCAGAGCCAGGGTGTCGTACGATTTCAACTGGGGTGTCGCGATTGATTTTCTGCCGAATTCAATTAGGGTGTCGCCGGGTTCTCTCTATGTGGTCCTGTTAAAGCACGGGTGTCGTCTCGTTAGAGCTAGGGTGTCGTGGGATTTCAACTAGGGTGTTGCGAAGGATTAACGGCCGATTTCGAAGTAGGGTGTCGTCGCCCCAGAGCCAGGGTGTCGTGCGATTTCAACTGGGGTGTCGCGATTGATTTTCTGCCGAATTCAATTAGGGTGTCGCCGAGTTCTCTCTATGTGGTCCTGTTAAAGCACGGTGTCGTCTCGTTAGAGCTAGGGTGTCGTGGATTTCAACTAGGGTGTCGCGAAGGATTAACGGCCGAATTCGAAGTAGGGTGTCGTCGCCCCAGAGCCAGGGTGTCGTGCGATTTCAACTGGGGTCGCGATTGATTTTCTGCCGAATTCAATTAGGGTGTCGCCGGATTCTCTATATGTGGTCCTGTTAAAGCATGGGTGTCATCTCGTTAGAGCTAGGGTGTCGTGGGATTCAACTAGGGTGTCGCGAAGGATTAACGGCAGAATTCGAAGTAGGGTGTCGTCGCCCCAGAGCCAGGGTGTCGTGCGATTTCAACTGGGGTGTCGCGATTGATTTTCTGCCGAATTCAATTAGGGTGTCGCCGGGTTCTCTCTATGTGCACATTTATGAGAGGGGTGTCGTGGGATTTCATCTGGGGTGTCGCGAAGGATTTACGGCCGTATTCGAACATACGCCCTCGACGTTCGCTTCTCTCTCTGAATTCGGCCAGGTCTGGCATTCCCAAGCAGATGGAGGAAAAAAGGAGCTTTTTAAAAGCAATTAACGAAGAGATAACGAAAATCTTACAGACCTGGCCGAATTCAGAGAGAGAAGCGAACTTCTGCGTGAGGTTTTTGGCAAGGAAAATCTCATTGGATAAACGAACATATTTGAAGCCTCCAGTAGACTCCAGTAGCCAGGTTTTTCAAAGCTGAAGTATTTACAAAACAGTTATGACTCTCAAAGTGTCATAACTATTTCGTTCTAAGGTAGTTACCCGCGCATTAAACGCATTAACTAACTATAACCAGAAAAAAACCTTTGTGCTGCGGATGTAATAAAGAAGTGGGAAGAAATAGTTTTTAATAAAGACGTGGGAATAAAGAGTTCTTACTTGCTGCGGATGACATTTCCTCAGAAGTATTTTTACACAGACTCCAGTATCAAGCTTTTCCAGTCCAGTAGCTGAAGTATTTTCAGCCTCTAAGCTGGAAGAAACAGAGTTCTTCTTGCACAGATGACATAAAACGTAAAATGGCGCCAAGTATCAAGGTTTTCCAGTCCAGTAGCTGAAGTATTTTCAGCCTCTAAGCTGGAAGAAACAGAGTTCTTCTTGCACAGATGACATAAAACGTAAAATGGCGCCATGATGTAGCGAAAGGGCATTTTCGTCCGCACGAAAATTTTAAAAAAAGCGAACAGCATTAAATGTCCGTCACGTTCAGAACGTTACATCAAAGCCCAGCCATACCGCCTGTCAGGTCATCCACGTCGGATCCACGTGGATCAATCGGAAGACGCGGTGCAGTCCACGTCAGCGTGCTGCACTGGGCCGGTGTACAAAGTGTTTTCCTTCAATAGACTATGGTACACTCCGCATGGATGTACTTAATGGGTACGCTCATGTCTTCGTGCAACCGAGGTGGTGCACGAAGGCTTTTCTGGCTTATTAACAGCCCAGCCCAACCCAGTTGACCTGCTAGAGTTCTAAGCTCTTTGGTGACGCTGATTTTGTTGTTTGAGACCATGTTACTGTTTGCTTCGCGTGAGAGCAGTGCGTTTCGAAACATCAAATACATTGCGGATTATGGGCTGAAAAAACAAAGATATGTTTCAGATTAAATTAAATCCGTCCAATGTATTAAAATAAAATGCCCGCATGAGATATCGTTGTGGATGCAAAATTAAGTTTAAGATAGCCTCTCGACAAACCTGACTTTTTTGTTAAGTGATATTTGAAAAATTATATATATATATATATATATATATATAGATATATATACATGTACATATACACACATATATATATATATATATATATGTATATATGTATACATACATGTATATATATGTATATGATATATATATATAGTATATATATATGTGTGTACATATGTGTATACATACATACATACATACATACATACATACATATACATATATATACATATATGTACATATATACATATACACACACTATACATATATATACATATATGTACACATATATACATATATATAGATATATATATACATATATATATATATATATATATATATATATATATATATATATATATACATATATATATATATATAGATATATATATATATATATATATATATATATATATATATATATATATATATCACATATATCATAAAAATTTATTTATTAAAAGTCATGCGCCTTAGCATGGTAGGGTCTATGGCTCATCTTTGTTATATAAATCTAATCATAAAATTAATTACTTACATTGCTAGATGCATATATTCAAGCATATACATCATTCTAATAGCGTTCAACAAAAATAATTTTTTTAATTTTTTTTAAATCGAGTTTCAATTCTACTTGTTGGAAGCCCTTTATTCAATGTCTTTAACTTTTAGCCATCCATTTATGTCTTTAAACCTTTTTATATTTAATGCCAACTAAATAAGGCTAGAAGCATTAAAAAAAGAAAAACTTTTTAACTAACAGGTCATAAGAATTAAAAAAAAAATAAAAACCTTCTCAAGCAAATTGAACTCTCGTTGTACATAGGGATGACAACAGCCCAGGATGGCTCGAAGCGGCCTCTGCTGATCCCAGTCCCTATTAGGAAAAACCTTCTTGTTTCCCATCCCGTTAAGCTTTTATAGTTAACGGGGCGGGACCGGAATACCCGACCGAGCAAACGGGTACCCATTTGTTTATTTACATTAAAAAATAAAATTATTTTATTAAATTTATAATTTATTGAAAGCTTAAAAAATACTAATAAAAAGTTCTAGCTTTGATGTTTAATGCGGTTGCATAAAAGAAGAGAACAGATAGGGACATTCAAACGTATTTTACTAGATTTTTAATATATATATTTTATTTATTTTAAATTTTAAATATTTAATATATATATAATTTAAATATATTGTATTAAAGCTAACGAGGATGGGAACGAGTAAACAGCCTATTTAGCCATTAACGATTATTTATCTGTTTATCCATTAAGCTATTTAGACCAAAATTCTTCGATCCGTTAGGAACAATAACAATCAGGTAAACAGCCAAATAGAAAAAGTTATCGTCCCTAATTGCACACTATTATCGTGGCATTACAATAAATTATAGCTTACAAGAATTTTTACATATTTTTTCATAAAAATTACTTATAAAAATATTAAATAAATAAAAATAAAAATATAATTTTAAAAGGCTAGAAAACTGAAAATAATTTAAAAATATTTTTACTATTTACTATTAAAAGAAATAAGAAAGTAAAAAATAGAGACCAAAGAAGTTGAAAATATAGATTGATAGTTTTCCATTAATTTACCTATCATTTTAAATATATCATTTATAATTAAAATAAAAATAATTTTTTTACTTACCAAACATAATTTTTATAAATCAAAAAATAGGAAATGAAAAAAAATTGTGAAAAGTTAAATGAAAAGTATTTGTGAAAAATTAAGTCATGCATATTATTATACCATATACTTTTCTACAATGGCTGAATCGGCTCATTCGTAGGTTTTTATGAGGCTACATTCAGGGCGTAAGGGCTATTTATACTCTTTCTTGGTTTACCATCTGTGTGGCATTCCTCTGCTTTCACCTTAGTGGCCTGCATTGCTTAGTAAGTTAGCAGGGAAGATTGTTCTTCAAGTTCAAACCTTAGTATCCCATTGGTTTGCTTCTAAATATTCTTTTGTCGAGTTATGGTTGAATTATAAGCCATTATCTTGGTTCTTCTCCATTTGGAAGATTATTGTTAAAGCTCTTGCTTGATAACCGAAGGCTTTCTTTGGTCCATTGGAAACAACATATCTTATTTAATAAGCTTCCCATTCCCTATGATGTTTTCTCTCCCCATCCCCCTGCCTCCCATGCTAAGCATCGATGGAATTTGGCTATAATTTTCTTAATTTTTTCATCTTCTGTTGGAGATTCGCAAAGGGATATTTTTACTTAGAGGTGATGTGGCCGATGGTGCCATGTGGACATTAACGGCAAAGTTGACCGACGGCGTGAGCGAAAGGTTACCAACGCGCCTCTCTAAGTCGGCCCCTAGCGGCCCCGACTCTCCCAAGTCGGCCCTCAGCGGCTGCGCCTCTCCAAGTCGGCCCTCAGTGATCCCGACTCTTCCAAATCGGCCCCCAGTGGCTGCACCTCCCCAAGTCGGCCCCCAGCGGCCCCGACTCTTCCAAGTCGGCCCCCAGTAGACCCGACTCTCCCAAGTCGGCCCCCAGTGGCTCCAACTCTTCCAAGTCGGCGCCCAACGGCTTCTGGTAGGCCCACCTACCACCTAGCTTGCACCACATGTACAGCTAGGTCCACCTACCACCTGACCCGCGCAGCCTGATATAGCCATGCCCACCTACCGCTTGTCCCACGCCATTGATGGGACCAAGCCACCAACCGCCAGGCCCATGCGCTCGATAGGATAAGGCCCACCGACCAGCTTCTATTCACGTAATAGCCATTATCCCAATAGGCATTTCTTTTCACGGAATTCTACATGGCTAATCCCCGGGCGAATGTCAAGGGCCTATAAAAGGTAAGAGAACTCAGTATCAAGGTACGTGAACACGAGCATCCACACGTTCATACTCACATTCACTTACACACTTCTCTCTCCTAGAAGGCATTCCGACCCCTGGGGTCTTCTTTCTCTAGGGAGCTTCTTCAAGCTCCCTCTCGGCTGTGACCTCGGTTGCTGACTTGACCGCCGAAGGGTCCCCATCAGAGTTTTCTTCGGTAGCATGACTTCTTGCAGGTTGCTCATTCCGAAGAGGACTACATCAGCAGACGAAACTTCTCCTCGACGTTCAGTTTCAATGACTAAGCGTCAACAAGAGGATGGGCTATAAAGTCACTATTGATGTGAAAGAAGTTTATTATTCTATCATGCCTTACCTCCAAAGTCCATCACTGGCTACGAAGTTGGATGTGGCCTATCGTCTTTTGGTTTTCTTATAGCAAGTTGTCCATCGCTGGTTCAAAAATGCGATGGCTGCCAGCGGCACACGCATATTCAGCATTAGCCGTCCGCCTCATTGAGTCTGCTCTTGGCCCCATGGCCTTTCGCCCAGTGGGAGATGGACATCCTCGGACCGTTCCCCTCAGCTTCGGGCGAACGGAGGTTCTTGCTCGTCGCCATCGACTACTTCACCAAGTGGGTTGAGGGCGAGGCACTAGCCAAGATTATCGAGAGCAAAGTTAAAGCCTTCTTCTGGAAATCTATCATATGCCTATCGGCTTGCCTCACACCATCGTCACCGATAATAGCCGGCAGTTCGACAATGCCACATTCAAAACTTTCTGTGCTGAGTTAAACATCTGCCATCGGTTTACCTCTGTCGGCCACCCGCAGACTTACGGGGAGGCTGATGTTATGAATCGCACCATCCTCTGGGGACTCGAACTCGGCTGGATGGATCCAAAGGCCGATTGATGAAAGAGCTTCCCAACGTGCTGTGGGCGTGTCATACAACTCCAAGGGCTCCGACGAGCGAGACCCCTTTAGTATCGTCTTTGGATCTGAGGCAGTCATCCCTATCGAAATCGGCTTGCCAAGTCCCCAGGTGGAGTCCTACAACGAAGAAGATAACCCCACGCAGCTGAGAGCCAACCTTGATTTCATCGATGAAGCGCGCGATCAAGCATGGCTCCGGACGGCGACCTTTCGCCAGTGAGCGGCCAGGTACTATGATGCTCGAGTACATCCCAAGATGTTCTGCCCCGGAGACCTAGTCCTCAGGAGGGCCAAGGTATCCAAACCGATGGAGGGGAGCATGCTAGCTCCTAACTGGGAAGGTCCCTATCGCGTTACTGAGACGCTTCATTGGGGGGCATACTAGATCGAAGAGCTCAGCGGGCGACCCATCCCATGTACTTAGAACACGGATAACCTTTGCCAATACTATCAATAATGTATCCCCTCCATGATTATCAATAAAGAATTTCCTCAATATTACACCGGCTCACCTCCAAATTTGAGGACCTATTATCTAAAGGAGCTCGTCGGCATTGCGGCTAATGGGACACCACTCGGTCTAGTTAGGAGATGCCCCCGAGTCAGTTCAAGTCCCTAACAACTCCGTACCTAATTGAGTCATCCCTCGGGCCGGCACACAAACCCCCGAGGCAGTTCTAAAGGAGCTCATCGGCATCGTGGCTAAAGGGATACCACTCGGTCCGGCTAGGAGACGCAACTGAATCGGTTCAAGTCCCTAACAGCTCCATACCCGATCGAGTCGCCCCTCGGGCCGGCACACAAACCCCCAAGATGGTTCTAAAGGAGCTCATCGGCATTGCAGCTAACGGAACACCACTCAGTCCGGCTAGGAGATGCCCCCGGTTGGTTCAAGTCCCTAACAGCTCCGTACCCGATCGAGTCACCCCTCGGGCCGGTACACAAACCCTCAAGGCGGTTCTAAAGGAGCTCATCGGCATCGCGGCTAATGGGACACTACTCGGTCTGGCTAGGAGATGCCTTCGAGTCAGTTCAAGTCCCTAACAGCTCCGTACCCGATTGATTCACCCCTCGGGTCGGCACACAAACCCCCAAGGTAGTTCTAAAGGAGCTCGTTGGCATCATGATTAACGGGACACCACTCGGTTTGGCTAGGAGATGCCTCCGAATCGGTTCAAGTCCCTAATAGCTCCGTACTCGATCGAGTCGCCCCTCGGGCCAGCACACAAACCTTAAGGCGGTTCTAAAAGAGCTCATCGGCATTGCAGCTAATAGGACACCACTCGGTTCGACTAGGAGATGCCCCCGAGTTGGTTCAAGTCCCTAATAGCTTCATACCCAATAGAGTCATCCCTCGGGCCGGCGCACAAACCCCCGAGGTGGTTCTAAAGGAGCTCGTCAGCATCGCGGCTAATAGGACACCACTCGGTTCGGCTAGGAGATGCCACCGAGTCGGTTCAAGTCCCTAACAGCTTCATACCTGATAGAGTTGCCCCTCAAGCCAGCACACAGACCCCCGAGGCGGTTCTAAAGAAGCTCGTCGGCATCATAGCTAATGGGACACCACTCAGTCCGGCTAGGAGACACCTTCCGAGTCGGTTCAAGTTCCTAACAGTTTTGTACCCGATCGAGTCGTCCTTTGGGCCGGCACACAAACCTCCAAGGTGGTTCTAAAGGAGCTCATCGGTATCGCGGCTAATGGGACACCACTTGGTCTGGCTAGGAGATGCCCCCGAGTTGGTTCAAGTCCCTAACAGCTTCGTACCGATCGAGTCGCCTCTTGGGCCGGCACACAAATTTTCAAGGCGGTTTGAGAACCTAGCAGTCTTGTACCCATTCGAGTCGCTCCTCGGGTTGGCTTACAAGCTCCCGAGGCGGTTCTAAAAGGCCTCCTAAACGCGTTCAAGTCTTCCTCGGTTGGCACTAACATTCTATGTCTACTCGACCGGGTGCCTAAAGTACGAAGGACTTAGTTGGCAATGCAGGCCCCTGTGGGCCTAGGTTGGACTGCAAGGATAGCAGTAATTGCTCACTACCGAGCCTAAGTCTTTGAAACTATGGCGGCACTACATATACGTGGAGCAATTGCAAAGAACAAGGAGAGACTTTTTGAGCAAAATATTTCCTTTTCATTGATATCCTTAGCAGTTACAAAATCTGACTCGAAGTCAGTTACAAAAGAAAAGAAAAATATATAAGGAGTCCCTAATCTATGGTTCGCCAGGTCCTGACTCTCCACTAGCCCCGTCCCCGTTCGACTCTTCGTCGTCCAGGTCCCCGGGCTGGATGGCTTCGAGACTGGGGTTGTTGCTTCCAAAGACCTTGGCCACCTTCGCCATGCCATGGTTGAAGCCTTGGGCGTAGGCGTCGATGCTAACCTTGGTCACCTCCTGCTCAAACTCTGGTGACCCTCGGAACTCTGCAATGGCACTTTGAGCCTGGTCCTCAGCTTCCTGGGCTTGTACCTCAGCTCCCCAGGCTCGGCTCTCGATCTCTTCAGCTTGGGCACCAGCATCCCAGACTTGGGCCATAGCTTCAGCCTGCCTCTGTTCTGCCTTGCATGACGCCATCTCTGTTGTGGCAACCCTCCTCAAGGCAGCCTGAGTCTCGACTACTACTGCGTCGGCCCGGTCATCGGCATCCTTAAGCTGGCAGATCAGCTCCTCCATCCTCTCCTCAGCCGACTCCAACCTGGCCGAGACTATGGCAAACTTGGCCTCAGACGCAAAGGATCGGCCATGCTCGATTGCCACCTTGCTCTCTGCCTCCTTGAATCAGGCCTCCCACTTGTCCCGGTCGGCTTGTGATGCGAGGAGCTTGCCAACCAAGTCATTCTCCAGACCTTGGCCTCTTTCAGTTTTCGGGTAAACTCCTCAGTTAGCTCACTGCATCGGCCCCGAAACTTCTCCACCCTCTCCTGGGCACGTTGGGATCACCGAGTCGCACGTCCGGATCACCGAGTCATGAAGGGCGAGGACTTCATTGGCCACCTACGCGAATCGACTTGTCAGTTGTGTGTCACATCAAATAAGCGAGAGGAAAAGCATAAACAAAGGTTACCTGGAGCACCGACACGTAAGCCGTGTCGAGGAGCCCAACGATGGTCTGCTGGCGCAGCTGCGCACGGAACTGCGGCAGCTGCAACCTCCCCAGCAAACGCTCCACCTACCCCACGTCCTCCATAGTGGAGAGCCTTGGCGCCGGCCGCGGGGGTTGGCCCGGCGCTTTCTCGACCGCTCGTCGGGTCGTAGTTCGTGTGGTTGGCAGCGGCGAGTCTTCTGGCTTGGCCCTGCCTTTGCCTACCGGCTTTGCCCTAGTGACTCCCGCCATGGTCATCGCCTCCCCCTCTCCGGTCATCGGGGGAGCCTCTTCCACCTCTAGCTCGGGAGGAGCCAAAGGACTTCCTTCGGTTCTTGCCTACCCCACCTCGGCAGGCTCCGCGACGATGGAGGTCCCGACCTCAGGATCCAGCTCCACAACTGTCGGCCCATTGGCGGCCGAGGCCCCCTCCTCTGCATCAATGGGTGGGGCCGGCTGGCCCCCCTCCTCCGCTCCTACATCGGCCGGCTCGGGAACCACTTCACACGCCAGCACCTCGTCCGAGATCCTCCTACTCGGCTCCTCCACGGTAGCCACCGCTGCAGCTGAAGATGCCTCCGCAGGAGTCTCTAAGGCCTGGGCCAGCTCAGCCTGGACCTTGCTTTGGGCCCTCTTCGCCGGCCTTACCTCCTCGCTGGCCTCATTGTTGGGAAAATTATTAAGAAATTATTTACCCAATTAATGATTTTGATGATTAACAAAAACCATGAGTATATTCATTGTGTTTCTAATAGATTTGATAAGTGTTTCAGAAATTAAGATTGTTTATTTATTCAAATGGCATTTAGAAATCAGTTTTGAATTGAGTTTCAATGGAATTTATTTAAGTTCAGAACTTGGAGCTGACACCTAGAACCATTGGAGCCGACTCCAGAGTATATCAGAATAGTTCTATATTTTTGGCATGGTTTGGAGTCGACACCTAGAGTTTCGGAGCCGACACCTGAGGTTTCGGAGCCGATACATGAAAAGGTGGAGCCGACTCCAACCTGAGATACAAAGAAACTATTTTTGTTTCAGAAGCCGAAGCCGACACATGGATTTCGGGAGCCGACTTTAACCTGAGTTATAGAGACTGTATTTTCGGAGGAATTCTTGGAGCCGACACTTCAGAATTCGGGAGCCGACTCCAGTCAGCGGGGAGTCGATACTTTGCAAAGTCGGAGCCGACTCCACATCAAATCGATTTTTGCTATTTATGGAAACATGATCTGGAGCCGACTCATGAAAAGTTGGAGCCGACTCCAACCTGTCAAGGTCAATTTTTAAAAGTGCCAGATCAGATTCTAACGGATATATTTTTCTATCTAACTCCCAATGGATACTTTTCTTTGCATGGAGAAGCATCCAAGGTACTTTGTAACAACTATTTTCTCTCATAATATCATATTAAGACTCTATAAAAGGGGATTCGTCTGCTTGAAAAGAAAAACAAAAAATATCAAGAAAAGAGAGAAAAATCAAGAGAAATCCCCAGTGAAAAAGAAAGAGAAAAATCTATGAGTCCAAGCCTATCAATCCAAGAGAGATTCAAGAGAAATCCAAAGCCCTAAAAGTTCAAATTCGAAGGATTTTCAAAAAGGAAAAGAAAAAGAGAAAAAGCCCTATTTCTTCAACGAGCTGGGTTCAAGATTCAACGATTCAATCCTTGCTCATCCATTCAAAAGAGAAGAGAAAAAGAAAAAAGAAGAAAAGCTCAAATCCACTTGGCTTCAATCAGGCTTTTCTTACCTTTGTTTATTTATATTGCTTATTTGCTCATTTAAGGAGCTTTCCATTGTTGTAAACATTAAATTGATTTGGTGTTTACTAATTCAATCAGGGGGATTGAATTAGTTGAGGTAGTTTACCTCGAGAACAAGCTAGTTTAGCTTGTGTTTGGGTTTTGTGCTGGTGAACCCGTAAAAACTGGTTGTGTTCGTTGTGACCCTGTGTAAAACAACAAGTTGGAGTTGTGAGCTTGTAAAATAACTCAACTGTAATCAGTGGATTATAGTGTGGACCCAAGAGTTGCTTAGGAGTGAACGTAGGTGTGGGATACACGGAACCACTATAAATCTTTGTGTGTTTGTCGTGCTTTTGTCTCTATCTCTCTCTCTCATTGTGCTTTAAATTATTGTATCACTTCAGTAGTATACTTAATCCTTGTGAAATTTGGTTTTAAGTTTTAAGTGTTAAATTTTTAAAGAACCCAATTCAACCCCCCCTCTTGGGTTGCCATCTGGGCCAACAATTGGTATAAGAGCTTGTGCTCATTTTTATTTGATCTAACGATCAAGAGTTAAAGATCCAAATGGCAACACAAGCTGTATCATCTTTTGCTGAAGGTCAATCCACTAATAGGCCACCCTTGTTTAATGGCTCTAACTATTCATATTGGAAAGCAAGAATGAGGATATTCATTTAAGCTTTAGATTATGAATTGTGGAGTATCATTACAAATGGATCTAGTACAGCCACACACATTGTAGATGGTTCAATAGTTTCTAAGCCCGAAAGGGATTGGAATGAGAACGATAGGAAAATGGCTCAGCTCAATGCAAAAGCCATGAATGTTTTATATTGTTCTTTGGATGCAAATGAATTTAACAGAATATCTACTTGCATTTTAGCCAAAGAAATTTGGGATAGACTAGAAGTTATCAATGAGGGTACTAACCAAGTAAAAGAATCCAAAATTAACATTCTAGTGCACAAATTGAATTGTTTAGCATGGAACAAACTGAATCAATCACATGCATGTACACTAAATTCACTAATATCGTTAATGGTTTAAAAAGTCTTGGTAAGATTTATACTAACTATGAATTGGTGCGCAAAATTCTTAGATCTCTTCTAAGATCATGGGAAGCAAAGTAACCGCAATCCAAGAAGCCAAAGACTTAAACATTCTACCTTTGGAGGAGCTCCTTGGATCCTTGATGACCCATGAGCTGACTATGAAGCAGCATCAAGAGGAAGAGGTGAAAAAGAAAAGAACCATTGCTCTTAAGGCTGTAGAAAAGGAAATAAGCAGCAGTGAGGAAGAAGAGAAAGATGATAAAACAACTCTCCTTACAAAGAAATTTAAAAAGTTTATGCAAAGAAGGAGACCCTTCCACAAAAGAAAATCAGGAATCAAATTGGAAGGAGAAAGAGAAAAAGAAAGGATAATGACAAAGAAAAAGAACCCTTAACATGTTATGAATGTAAGAAGACGGGGCATTTCGATCTGAATGTCCTCAACTAAAGAAGGGTTACAAGAAGAAAAAGAAAGCCTATGTTGCAACTTGAAGTGATAGTGAAGAGTCTTAATCTGAAGAAGAACAAAAAGAGGTTGCAAACATATGCTTCATGGCAAACGACGAAAATGAGGTATGTACTGAAACCCCTAATGATGATTTTATATTTGATGAATTGTATGATGCATTTAATGAATTAGTTAGTGATTTTAAGGTTTTGAGAATGAAAAAAATCTTTGAAAGCTGAAAACCTAAATCTTCTCAAAAGAAAAATGAACTAATTCTTGAGGTTAAAAATCTAAAATATGAAAATGAAAATGTTTTAAAAGAAAAGGAATCAATTTCTAATGAAAATATTAATTTGAAGAAAGAAATTGATAAACATAAAATTATAGTTGATAAATTTATATATAGCTCAGAAAAACTAAATTTGCTTTTAAGTAATCAAAGAGCCGTATTTGATAAAGCTCGTTAGGATATAAATCACACATGAAACAAAAATATGCCAACAAATTCTTTATAAAGAAAAATGATATTTCATGTTATCATTGCAACAAAAAGGACATAAATCTTATGAATGCAATTTTAAAAAAACTAATAAGAATTTAAATATTAAAGGTAAGAAATATGGGTTCCAAAAGAAATAATCTTTATTTCTACTAACCATGAAGGACCCAAGAAAGCTTGGGTACCTAAACATAAGATTCGATTATCTTGCAGGAGTGTCTTATGGCCGAAGGATCAAAACGAAAGTGGTACCTTGATAGTGGCTGCTCAAGATACATGACGGATGACAAAGATCAATTCATCACCCTTGAAGATAAAAGAGGAGGAGTTGTTACTTTTGGAGATAATGGCAAAGGCCAAATTATGAGATTTGGTAAAATTCAAATAACTCCATCCACTTTTATAGAAAATATTTTATATGTTATTGGTTTAAAGCATAATCTAATTAGCATTAGCCAATTATGTGATAAAGGTTTCAAAGTTTCCTTTGAAGCTTCTATCTGCACTGTTTCTAATCCCATAGACAATAGCATTATATTTGTTGGAAATAGAAATGGCAATGTATACTTAATTGATCTAGACAATTTGTCTACTAGTAACCATTGCTTAATTGCTGATAAGGCTAAGGTAAATGAGATTGGATGGCTTAATTTCAAATTAATTAGAATGGATTTAGTTAAAGGACTTCCAAAACTAGATTTTGAAAACAATAGAATTTATGATGCATGTCAATTTGAAAAACAAACTAGAAATTCTTTCAAATCTAAAAATACTGTTTCAACTACTAGGCCACTCGAACTACTTCATATGAACCTTTTTGGACCTACTAGAACCACTAGCTTAGGAGGAAAGAAATATGGTCTTGTAATAGTAGATGATTACTTTAGATATACTTGGGTTTTATTTTTGGCTCACAAAGATGAGACTTTCTCGATATTTCTGAAATTCTTCAAGAAAGTCACAAATGAGAAAAATAACACCATAGTGTCTCTTAGAAGTGATCATGGCACAAAATTTAAAAATAATCAATTTAAAATTTTTTGTATTAAAAATGGCATTCATCATAATTTTTCTGCATCTAGAACACCACAACAAAACAGAGTCGTAGAAAGAAAAAATAGAACATTAGAAGATATGGCCCGTACCATGCTATGTAAAAGCCAACTCCCAAAGTACTTCTGGGCGGAAGCTATAAATACAACATATTACATCCTTAATAGAGCTTTAATTAGGTCAATTCTTAAGAAAACTCCCTATGAACTATGGCATAATAGAAAACCTAACATTAGTTATTTTCATACATTTGGTTGTAGATGTTTTATTCATAATAATGGTAAGGACAATCTTGGGAAATTGACACAAAATCTGATGAAAGAATATTTTTAGGTTATTCAACATCTAGTAAAGCATATAGAGTATTTAACAAGAAATATTTAATTGTGGAAGAATCAATTCATGTACTATTTGATGAATCTTTAGCATCAAATTCTTAAAAGATTGATGATGAGGAAGATAAAATTTTGCTTGAAAGAGATATTGAAAAATTGAATATAGATGTGTCTTTAGACCATGAACAAAAGCTAAAGATGATGACTCACCTAAGGATGATGTTATTGATACTACTCGTAATGATGTAGATCTACCTAGAGATTGGAAATATGCTTATGGTCATCCTAAGAATTTAATCATAGGTGATCCATCTCAAGAAGTAAGAACTAGATCATCAACGAGGAACATCAATAATCATCTTGCATTTGTGTCTCATATAGAACCCAAAACTATTGAAGAGGCTGAAAAAGATAATAATTGGGTGTTAGCTATGCAAGAGGAATTAAATTAATTTACTATGAATAATGTATGGTCCTTAGTTGATAGACCCAAAGGTCATTCTATTATAGGATCTAAATGGGTATTTAGAAATAAATTAGATAAAAATGGCATAGTAATTAGAAATAAAGCTAGATTAGTTGCAAAAGGATATAATCAGGAAGAATGAATAGATTTTGATGAAACCTTTGCACCTGTTGCTAGATTAGAAGCAATTAGACTATTATTTGCATTTGCATGTCATATGAATATTAACTTATTTTAAATGGATGTTAAAAGTGTATTTTTAAATGGTTTTATAAATGAAGAAATTCATGTAGAACAACCATAAGGTTTTGAAGATCATGAATTTTCAACTAATGTTTTTAAATTACACAAAGCACTTTATGGTTTAAAACAAGCACCTAGAGCTTGGTATGATAGATTAAGCAAATTTCTAATTGAAAATAATTTTTCTAGAGGAAATGTTGATAAAACCTATTTTTGAAAAAAAAAGATAAAGATTTATTGGTAGTACAAATTTATACAGATGATATTGTATTCGGTGCTACTAACAATCTTTTGTGTCAAGAATTTGCTAAGTTAATATAGGGTGAATTCGAAATGAGCATGATGGAAGAACCCAACTTCTTCCTAGGACTTCAAATCAAACAAGAAAGAGGGAAAATTTTCATCAACCAAACAAAGTACATAAAAGAAATTCTCAATAAGTTTGGTATGGAACAAGTCAAACCTCTCAGAATACCAATGAGTCCTTCATGCAAGTTAGATAAAGATGAAGATGGTAAGTCTGTTGATCAAAAATATTATAGAGGTATGATCGGTTCATTACTTTACTTAACAGCAAGTAGAACTGATATCATATTTGCAGTTTGTTTATGTGCACGATATCAATCTGAACCTAAAGAATCTCACTTAATTGCAGTAAAAAAAATACTTAGATATTTAAATGGAACTACAAATGTAGGATTATGGTATTCTAGAGACTCAACATTCAATTTGATTGCATATACTGTTGAGAAATTATTGAAACATAATTGCCCCAACTTTATTGATTTTGATGATTTCCAAAAGCCATGAGTACCTTAAAGAATACAATGTGATTATCTATCAAAAACCTTGAGCTTATTCAAATTGAAAGGAATGAACTATCATGGTTATATTAAATGAATTTTGAATCTATTAGAAAAAGGAGTTTCAAGCTCTATGCTTAAAAGGATTTCAAAAAGAAATTTTTATACATTATAATTCAATCGATGAATTCTTGGAACATGTCTTGGATCCATGATAAACGTCATATTTAATGTATTCAAGTCAAATTTATATTTTAAATTTAATTGGGACAAGTTTTAAAGTCAATCAGAACATTTTTCTGATTTTTGTATCGGTCCCGAGCCGACTCAAGGGTTTCCGAGTCGACTCCCCAAATTGTCTGAGTTTCTCGAGTCGACCCTTGGTTTTCAAGAGTCGACCTCTGAATTCTTGCGAGCCGACTCCTGTCTGTGCGAGCCGACTCCGCTCAAACAACAGAACCCATGTTTTTTGAGCACTTCTCGAGTCGACTCCCCATTTTCCTCGAGTTGACTCCCAACTTTCAGGAGCCGACACTTGTGTTTTCGCGAGTCGACCCCTCAATGGTTAAAATGTTTCTATTTTTGGTAATCGACCTCGAGCCGACTCCCTCAGAGCTCGAGTCGACTCCACGAAATCTGGGCGCGATTTTTAACGATGACACGTCAGCCCCAACGGTAAGATTTTTGAATAACGGCTATTTTTCCTTGTCTCTAACGGATATATTTTTGCAGATTCTATAAATAGAGAAGCTCTTTTCAACTCAGAAGAATCGATTTTGAAAATCAAAGAGAGAAAAGAATATCTTTTGAAAAGAGGGAAAAACAGAGCATATTGGAAAAATCATTTAGCTCAAAGGAGAGTGATTCAAAAGGAGAGAAATCCAAGAGGAAGTTTCGTCTACTCCTTCTCATCAATCCACAAGAGCCAAAAGAAAATCCACAAGCATTTCAAAGGTCAAATCGGAGGATTTTCAAAAGAGGAAAAAGCTTCATCTCAACTCCAAAGACTTCAACGGTCAAGAATCTTGCTGAGGCGTGATTCAACGTTTCAAGAGGAGTTAAAGAGAAGAAGGAAGAAAGCCCAAGCATCTACCATCTGCAAAACTATCAGGCTTTTCTAACCTTATATTATTTTGTACTTCATTTGTATATTTGCTCAAGGGGAGCACATTATTGTTCAAACTCTATCATTATTATTGTTTGCTGATTCAATCAGTGGATTGAATTAGTGGAGGTTGGTATACCTCGTTACAAGCCGGAGTGCTTGTGTTGGGTTAGTTGTGAGCCCTAGAAAAACAACGTGTAGGGTTTTGTGCTGGTAAGCCCGAGTAAAACCAGCTGGGTTCGTTGTGCACCCGGTAAAACAACAAGTTTGAGTTGTGAGCTTGGAAAACAACTCGGCTGTAATCTAGAGAGATTATAGTGTGGACCCAAGTGAATCTTGGGAGTGGACGTAGGTGTTGATTGCACCGAACCACTATAAAAATCTTGTGTTTGCCGTGCCTTATTTTCTCTATCTCTATCTCTCTTTATTTGCTTGTGTATTAATTTTAGTTAGCCTATCACTTGCACATCTTGCTAACTAATCAAGTAAAGTTAAAAAGTCTTAAATTTTTAAGAACCCAATTCACCCCCCCCCCCTCTTGGGTTGCCATCTGGGCCAACAATTGGTATCAGAGCAAGTGCTCATTTAGAATTTGATCTCACGATCAAGGGCTAAAGATCCATATGGCAACACAAATTGGTTCAAGTTTTGCTGAAGGTCATTCCACGAATCGACTCCTCTATTTAATGGAACCAACTATTCATATTGGAAAGCTAGAATGAGAATATTCATTCAAGCTTCGGACTATGAATTGTGGGGAGTAATAATAAACGGACCTAGTACACCCACACACCTTATTGATGGCACTATTGTTCCTAAGCCCGAAAGGGATTGGAATGATAATGATAGGAGAATGGCACAACTAAATGCTAAGGCCATTAATATTTTATATTGTTCCTTAGACTCAAATGAATTCAATCGAATCTCAACTTGTAATTCCGCCAAAGAAATTTGGGATAGGTTGGAAATAACTCATGAAGGAACAAACCAAGTAAAAGAATCAAAGATAAATATTTTGGTTCATAAGTATGAATTATTCACTATGGAACAAACTGAAACCATCACATGCATGTTCACTAGATTTACTGATATTGTGAATGGTTTAAAAAGTCTTGGTAGAGTTTATACTAATGCTGATCTTGTGCGTAAAATTCTTAGGTCACTACCAAGATCGTGGGAAGCGAAAGTCACTGTTATCCAAGAAGCAAAGGACCTCAATGCACTACCTCTAGAGGAGATTCTAGGATCCTTAATGACCCACGAGCTAACAATGAAGCAGCATGTTGAGGAGGAAACAAAAAGAAGGAAAACTTTTACCCTCAAGACTGCAGAAATGGAAGAGAGCAGCAGTGAAAGTAATGATGAAGATGATGAGGAAACTGCTCTCTTGGCCAAAAAATTCAGAAGGTTTATGAGAAAAAGGCCATTCCATAAAAAGAAATTTGGAGCAAGATTTGAAGGAGAAAAAGATAAGAAAAAGGACAAGGAGAAAGAAAAAGAAAAAGAGCCCTTAGTTTGTTATGAGTGCAAAAAGCCAGGGCACTTTAAGTATGATTGTCCTTTACTAAAGAAGGCCTACAAGAAAAAGAAGAAAGCATACATGGCAACATGGTCTGATGAATCTTCCTCGTCGGAAGAAGATGAGCAAAAGGAAGTTGCCAATATCTGCTTAATGGCCAACGATGACGACAAAGACAATGAGGAATGTCTTGTAGCCAAAAGATCAAAGAAAAAGTGGTACCTTGATAGTGGCTGCTCAAGACATATGACGGGTGACAAAGATGAATTCATCACCCTAGAGGAAAAGAAAGGTGGAGTTGTGACGTTTGGCGACAACGGTAAAGGTCAAATTATGGGCCTTGGTAAAGTTCGCATAACTCCATCCATAGTAATTGATAATGTACTTTATGTTAATGGTTTGAAGCATAATCTAATTAGTATAAGTCAATTATGTGATAAAAATTTTAATGTTTCATTTAAATCTTCTGTATGCACTGTAACTAATTCTATTGATGATAGCATTGTATTTACTGGTTATAGACATGGCAATGTTTACTTAGTTGATCTAGAAAATTATCTTTGAGTGATCATTGCTTAATTGCTGACAATGCTAACATAAATGAATTAGTTGGTTGTGGCATCGTAGATTAGGTCATGCAAGCACACACCTTATTTCAAAACTAATTAAAATGGATTTAGTCAAAGGATTACCTAAGCTAGATTTTGAAAAGAATAAAATATGTGATGCATGTCAATTTGGAAAACAAACTAGAAGTTCTTTTAAATCTAAAAACATTGTTTCAACTTCTAGGGGACTAGAGCTACTTCACATGGATCTTTTCGGACCAACTAGAACCACAAGTCTAGGAGGAAAGAAATATGGTCTAGTGATTGTAGATGATTATTCTAGATATACTTGGGTAATGTTTTTAGCTCACAAAGATGAGACTTTCTCGATGTTCTGAAATTTTTCAAGAAAGTCACAAATGAGAAAAACACTACTATAGTATCTCTAAGAAGTGATCATGGAACAGAATTTGAAAATCACCTATTTGAAAATTTCTGCACTGAAAATGGAATTAATCATAATTTTTCAGCCCCTAGGACTCCACAGCAAAATGGTGTAGTTGAAAGAAAAATAGGACTCTAGAAGACATGGCCCGTACCATGCTATGCGAAAGCAACTTACCAAAGTACTTTTGGGCGGAAGCTATTAACACAGCATGTTACATCTTAAATAGAGCTTTAATAAGACCAATATTAAAGAAAACACCTTATGAATTATGGAATGAAAGAAAACCAAATATAAAATACTTTCATGCATTTGGATGTAAATGTTTCATTCATAATAATGGTAAAAACAACTTAGGAAAATTTGATGCTAAATCTGATGAAGGAATTTTTCTAGGTTATTCAACAACTAGTAAGGCATATAGAATCTTTAACAAGAAAACCTTAGTAGTTGAAGAATCCATTCATATAGTTTTCGATGAGTCTTTAGCATCCAGTTCTGAAAAGCTTGATGATGAGGAAGATACAAACATAATTGAAAAAGATCTTGAAAAACTTAATATTGAAGTATCTTCTGATCATGAGCAAGAGCTAAAGATGATGATTCACATAAGGACGATGATGTTAATAATGATCATAATGATATAGATCTTCCAAGAGACTGGAGATATGCACATAGTCATCCCAAGGAATTGATTATAGGCGATCCATCTCAAGGAATAAGAACTAGATCATACATGAGAAATATTAGTAATCATCTTGCATTTGTATCACAATAGAACCTAAAACTATTGAAGAAGCTGAAAAAGATAATAATTGGATGTTAGCAATGCAAGAAGAACTAAATCAATTTACTAGAAATAATGTTTGGACTTTAGTTGAAAGACCTAAAAACATTCAGTAATAGGAACAAAATGGATTATAGAAATAAACTAGATGAAAATGGCATAGTAATTAGAAACAAAGCTAGATTGGTTGCTAAAGGATATAATCAAGAGGAAGGTATTGATTTTGATGAAACCTTTGCACCTGTAGCTAGATTAGAAGCCATTAGGCTATTACTTGCATTTGCATGTCATATGAATTTTAACTTATTTCAAATGGATGTAAAAAGCGCATTTTTAAATGGATTTATAAATGAAGAAGTTTATGTAGAACAACCACCAGGTTTTGAAGATCACGAGTTTTCAAATCACGTTTTTAAATTGCACAAAGCTTTATATGGTTTGAAACAAGCACCTAGAGCTTGGTATGATAGGTTAAGTAAATTCTTAATAGAAAATGATTTTACAAGAGGAAATGTTGATAAAACTTTGTTTTTGAAAAGAAAAAGTAAAGATTTACTTGTAGTACAAATATACGTAGATGACATTATTTTTGGTGCTACTAACGAATCTCTTTGTCAAGAATTTGCAAAGTTAATGCAGGGAGAATTCGAGATGAGCATGATGGGAGAACTCAACTTCTTCCTTGGACTCCAGATCAAACAATGCAAGGAGGGAATCTTTATCAACCAAACCAAATACACAAGAGAACTACTCAAAAAGTTTGGTATGGAAACAATGAAACCCCTCGGAACTCCAATGAGTCCTTCATGCAAGCTGGACAAAGATGAAGAAGGTAAAAAGGTTGATCAAAAGTATTATCGAGGTATTATCGGATCCCTTCTTTATTTAACAGCAAGTAGACCAGATATTATGTTTTCAGTATGTTTATGTGCTAGATTTCAATCTGAACCTAAAGAATCACATTTAATAGCTGTTAAAAGAATACTTAAGATATCTAAATGGAACAAAAAATGTAGGTTTATGGTATTCTAGAGACTCCACATTAAACCTAATTGCATATTCAGATTCTGATTATGCTGGATGTAAATTGGATAGAAAAAGCACAAGTGGTGCATGCCAATTCTTAGGTAGTAACTTAATCACATGGTTTAGCAAAAAGCAAAATTCAGTTGCATTATCAACTACTGAAGCTGAATATGTAGCAGCTGGAAGTTGCTGTGCGCAAATCCTATGGATTAAGCGACAACTTGAAGACTATGGTATCACACTTAATAAAACACCCATAAGATGTGATAACACTAGCGCAATCAATTTAACTAAAAATCCAATTCAACACTCAAGAACAAAACACATAGAAATTAGATATCATTTTATAAGGGAACATGTAGCTAATGATGAAATTTGTTTAGATTATGTAAACACTGAAGAACAATTAGCTGACATATTCACAAACCTTTAAGTGAAGAAAGATTTTGTTATCTTAGAGGAGAGTTAGGAATTTGTAATCCTTTGAATAAATTTTGAAACCTCTAAGGAAATTTATCTAGAGTTCTTTCAAATTCTCAAAATCTTAAGGAAATTTTATCTAGAACTCATATCAATTTGATCTCTCAAAGTCCATGATTTTTAATCATACTCAAAGATCAAATTCCGGACTCATTCGGATTCTCTGAATCCTAATCTATTTTTTACTCTGAAATTGTCCGGGAGCCGACTCGAGAGTATCGGAGTCGACTCGAGTTTCTACTGAAACTCAGGAGTCGACCCTCCTCTGAGCGAGTCGACTCGAGATCGTGTCCGTGCTCTGTGACTAGTCGCGAGCCGACTCCACACTTTGCGCGAGTCGACTCGACGTGGTCCCAGTCGATTTATTTAGGGCACGAGTCGACCCGACGGACATTTCATCCTTTCCAAATCTTTCGAAATCCTCTCCAAAACTTTCCCAAAACCCTCCAAACCTCAAATAACCTCTGATTAACCACTCCTTGAAGATCAATGGCACCCAAAACCCGAGGAGCTAGCTCGAGTGGCGCCGGTGTGAAGAGAAAGAGGACCGTTCGACGACCCGTCCGCGAGCCGTCCACGGATTCTCCTCCACCCCTTCTGCTAGTGAT
Source organism: Calamus simplicifolius (assembly GCA_900491605.1). Classification (NCBI taxonomy): domain Eukaryota; kingdom Viridiplantae; phylum Streptophyta; class Magnoliopsida; order Arecales; family Arecaceae; genus Calamus; species Calamus simplicifolius. The sequence goes on from UESW01004878.1 coordinate 299,664, forward strand.
CCTCCTGCTCTAGCTCCTACCCCTCAGGTAGATCTTCTAGCCAGTAGGATTGTCACCACAGGAAGAAAGGTGGATTTTGAATTGTTTGAAAATGAAGGATTCATGTTAGGAAGACAACTAATTGAGATGGGATTTGAGTGTATTTGTTCATTGGATTGTCCAACCTACCCAGCTCTAGTCAAAGAGTTTTACAAGAATTTATCTAGAGGAGATGATGGCTTGGTGAACAAGGTTAGAGGCATTGGTTTAAACATCTCATCCACTATTCTATCTAGATTATTGAAATTACCCTTGTCTGGACCTTCTACATTTGCCCCCGAAGATAGATCTCCAGCTCTCACTCGTCTACTGAACCGAACTTTTGAAGGTTTTGAAGAAGTTTGGCTAGTCAACTGCCTTTGGAATTAAGACTTCTCACAACATCTGTAGCAGGATTTTGTTTCCCAAAACCGGCCGATTTGACTATGTTTCTGAGCGAGATATCTTTGTTATGGATGCGGTTGTTTCTGGGAAGCCCATCAATCTACCTAGGATGATAATTTGGTATATTGCAGATTGTGGCGGCAAAAAGAAATCGAGCTTGCCCTATGGCATGGTATTAACTAAATTATTTCTAAGCCAAGGGATTGTGTTCAGTGATTGTGAGCCAAAGAAGGAGTTAAGACATACAGATTATTACACTTTGGCTACCATTCATCGCATGGGGTTTGTTAAGAAAAATAGAAATTGGGAGAGAAAGACTGTTACAGAGGATAGAGACATAGATGCTGAGGCACCCTTACCTTCCTTGAGACATTCATCACCGGAGCCTCCTCAGTGCTCGTCTGTTCCAGAGTCTATTCCAGCTCCTGCTTCTGATTCTACCCCTGCACCTACTGTTGCTCCTACTCTGTCTTCCACACTTTCATCTGGGAGTTTTTCTGATACACAGTTAGATCAGCTTCGATCTTTATTCAAGTCTGAGTTAAGTGATCATGAAAACAGACTGAAAGGAGAATTTAATGAAAAGTATATGAACTTAAAAGAAGCCTTATATTCTCTCAGTGATCGAGTTGCATCGATTGAGTCAACTCTCAGTTCATCTACCGGGTCCTTAAGTGAAGATTTAAAGAATATCTTTGGAGAACTTAAGGACATCTGCGGTGACTCGGAGACATACTCCCAATGCAACGCTGAGCTTCAAGTAAAAATTACTTCTGCTTGTACTTTTGTTGATGAAAAACTCAAAGACTATGTTAGACTTCAATGTGAAGGGATGAAGCAGATTGTAGATCACTTGAATAGAATTACTAGAAGAAATTTTTAAGTTTTTCATGTAATCTCTTTTTGATGTAATCAAATTTACTTTCAATGCAATGAGCAAGTTTACATTTCCATGTACTTTCATTTTGAAGGAATGAGAATGTTTGATGTTTACTTTTGTCTATTTCAATTGTAAGTATCCTTGAATTTCTTTGAATGATAATCCTCAATTGATAAGTTAAATGAAAAAGATAAAGAATGTTATTGAACTTCCTAACCTTTTTGTTGATTACAAAAAAGGGGGAGAGTTTTTATTTATTCAATCAATCGTATATGCCTTGCCTTCAATTCAATTAAAGTGTAATTTTGAAAGAGGGGAGAGCATAAGGGGAAGAGATAAATTGAATTTCATAAAGGAAATGCTTAAGGTTCTGATTTTGAAAATTTTGAATGATTTATAAAATTAAGGTTCATAGGGGGAGCTACCTCATTGAGGGGAAGCCTTTCCATGAACACGATAGTTGATTTTGGAATCACAAATGTTTTCAATTTTATAATGCATATACTCGATGTTTTTGTCATCATCAAAAAGGGGGAGATTGTTGAGAAATTATTGAAACATAATTGCCCCAACTTTATTGATTTTGATGATTTCCAAAAGCCATGAGTACCTTAAAGATACAATGTGATTATCTATCAAAAACCTTGAGCTTATTCAAATTGAAAGGAATGAACTATCATGGTTATATTAAATGAATTTTGAATCTATTAGAAAAAGGAGTTTCAAGCTCTATGCTTAAAAGGATTTCAAAAAGGAATTTTTATACATTATAATTCAATCGATGAATTCTTGGAACATGTCTTGGATCCATGATAAACGTCATATTTAATGTATTCAAGTCAAATTTATATTTTAAATTTAATTGGGACAAGTTTTAAAGTCAATCAGAATATTTTTCTGATTTTTGTATCGGTCCCGAGCCGACTCAAGGGTTTTCGAGTCGACTCCCCAAATTGCTTGAGTTTCTCGAGTCGACCCTTGGTTTTCAAGAGTCGACCCCTGAATTCTTGCGAGCCGACTCCTGTCTGTGCAAGCCGACTCCGCTCAAACAACAGAACCCATGTTTTTTAGCACTTCTCGAGTCGACTCCCCATTTTCCTCGAGTCGACTCCCGACTTTCAGGAGCCGACACTTGTGTTTTCGCGAGTCGACCCCTCAATGGTTAAAATGTTTCTATTTTTGGTAATCGACCTCGAGCCGACTCCCTCAGAGCTCGAGTCGACTCCACGAAATCTGGGTGCGATTTTTAACGATGACACGTCAGCCCCAACGGTAAGATTTTTGAATAACGGCTATTTTTCCTTGTCTCTAACGGATATATTTTTGCAGATTCTATAAATAGAGAAGCTCTTTTTAACTCAGAAGAATCGATTTTGAAAATCAAAGAGAGAAAAGAATATCTTTTGACAAGAGGGAAAAACAGAGCATATTGGAAAAATCATTTAGCTCAAAGGAGAGTGATTCAAAAGGAGAGAAATCCAAGAGGAAGTTTCGTCTACTCCTTCTCATCAATCCACAAGAGCCAAAAGAAAATCCACAAGCATTTCAAAGGTCAAATCGGAGGATTTTCAAAAGAGGAAAAAGCTTCATCTCAACTCCAAAGACTTCAACGGTCAAGAATCTTGCTGAGGCGTGATTCAACGTTTCAAGAGGAGTTAAAGAGAAGAAGGAAGAAAGCTCAAGCATCTACCATCTGCAAAACTATCAGGCTTTTCTAACCTTATATTATTTTGTACTTCATTTGTATATTTGCTCAAGGGGAGCACATTATTGTTCAAACTCTATCATTATTATTGTTTGCTGATTCAATCAGTGGATTGAATCAGTGGAGGTTGGTATACCTCGTTACAAGCCGAAGTGCTTGTGTTGGGTTAGTTGTGAGCCCTAGAAAAATAACGTGTAGGGTTTTGTGCTGGTAAGCCCGAGTAAAACCAGCTGGGTTCGTTGTGCACCCGGTAAAACAACAAGTTTGAGTTGTGAGCTTGGAAAACAACTCGGCTGTAATCTAGAGAGATTATAGTGTGGACCCAAGTGAATCTTGGGAGTGGACGTAGGTGTTGATTGCACCGAACCACTATAAAAATCTTGTGTTTGCCGTGCCTTATTTTCTCTATCTCTATCTCTCTTTATTTGCTTGTGTATTAATTTTAGTTAGCCTATCACTTGCACATCTTGCTAACTAATCAAGTAAAGTTAAAAAGTCTTAAATTTTTAAGAACCCAATTCACCCCCCCCTCTTGGGTTGCCATCTGGGCCAACATATACTAATTCTGATTATGCTAGTTGTAAATTGGATAGGAAAAGTACAAGTGGTGCATGCCAATTTTTAGAAAGTAATTTAATCTCTTGGTTTAGCAAAAAGTAAAATTCGGTTGCATTATCAACTGCTGAAGTTGAATATATTGCAGTTGGAAGTTGCTGTGCTTAAATCCTTTGGATTAAGCGACAACTTGAAAATTATGGTATAACACTTGATAAAACACCAATTAGATGTGATAACACTAGTGCAATTAATTTAACTAAAAATTCAATCCAAACAGAGCATATTGAAGTTAGATATCATTTTATTAGAGAACATGTAGCTAATAGTGACATTGGTCTTGATTATGTTTGTACTGATGAACAATTAGCTGACATTTTTACAAAACCCCTAAGTGAAGAAAGATTTTGTTATCTTAGAGGAGAATTAGGAGTTTGTAATCCATTGGAATGAATTTTAAATCTCCTAGGAATGATTATCTAGAATTCAATCATTTTTCCTAATTTTTTTATAATTTTAAGGATGATTTATCTAGATATTTGAACCCCTTGATTCATCACATTCCAAAGCTGATTTATCCAAAATTTGAAGACTTTTCGGACAAGTTTCAGATCCTTTGAAACTCTTTTATTTTTTTCTGAAACTATCTTGGAGCCGACTCCTATGGTATCGGAGTCGACTCCAGTTTTGTCTGAGACTTTGGAGCCGACACTTGCTTTTTTCTAGTCGACTCTACTTCGGGCGCTGATTGTGTTAGCGACCTGGAGCCGACACTTCGCTTTGCGGAAGTTGACTCCAAGTGGTCCCAGGTTGACTTATTTAGGGCAGGGTCGACTCCTCCCTCATTTTAATCGACTCCTAACCTTTCCAAACTCTCTCCAACTTTTCCTAAAACCCAAGATTTCTCAAATTAACTATTCCTTAGCACACAATGGCACCCAAACGTAGGGGATCTTGTTTGGTGGAGCGGTGATGACCGAAAAATGAACCATGAGGCGTCCGGCGAGGTAGCCTTCAGCGAGTTCTTCATCCTCTTCATCGGCATCCACACCAAGCGCTGTTCCATATCCTTCCTCGCCTCAAATCGACACCCTTGCTGGCCGTGTGATCACTATGGGCAGAAAGGTAGATTTTCACTTCTTTGAGGAAGAGGGTTTCTCCATTGGGCGGCAATTAAAAGAATTAAGTTGGGATAAGGTATGTTCTCTTGATGTACCCACTTACTCTTCCTCAGTCAAAGAATTTTATTTCAATCTTTCAAGAGGAGATGGAGGTATAGTGAGTTATGTTAGAGGGAAAATAATTCATCTAACTTCGGAGATTCTAGGAAACCTTTTAGGGATTCCTGTTATTGGACTAATTGCAAATATCCATAGTGAGAGATCAAGTCCATTATCAAGAATGCTAGGAAGGGAGGTCACTGAATTCGAAGAAGTTAGGGCAAACCAGTTGCCCCTTGAGTTAAGATTACTTCATAATATTTGTGGTCGGATTTTATTCCCAAAGATCGGCAGATTTGAGTATGTCTCGGAGCGAGACATTGTTATAATGGACAGTGTTCTGACAGGTCAGCCAATTAATTTAGCTGGTATGATGATCTAGTATATGGCTGAAGCTAGTAGCAAAAAGATATCAACTTTGCCTTATGGCATGGTTTTGACATTAGCATTTCAGAGCCAAGAGATAGTTATTTCAGACAGTGACCCAAAAAGAACTTAAGGCACACTGACTATTATAGTTTAGCTATTGTGCATCGGATGGAGTTCGTGAAGGTGGATGGCAATTGGGAAAGAAAGGGACATCTGGAGGACAGGGCAGCTGATATTGGAGCTGCTGCACCATCGGTGGCTGGCCCATCAGCGAGGCATCCTTCACCTGAGCCTAATAGATCATCATCACCACCAGCACCTACTCCAGCACCTGCATCTGTTTCTGTTCCTTCATATGGCTTTTCTGATGCTTAGTTAGTACAATTAAAGGAACACTTTGCTAGTCATAAAGAAGATATGAAGATTGAACTAGATAGTAGACTTATGGCTTAAGGGAGATGTATTACTCCTTGGAAGATAGAGTAAGCAGAATTGAATCATCCTTTGGAACTTCTTCAGAAGCCTTGAAGACTAATCTTATGCACATTTTTGAGAAGATCAAGGACATTGGAGGAGATTCTGATACTTATTCTAAGTGCAATGCAGAGTTACAAGAGAAAATTACAATTGCATCTGCTTTTATTGACAAAAGACTAAATGATTTTATCAAAATCCAAAGTGAAGAAATGGGAAAGATCTTAGAAGAGCTCAAAAGACTTCTTAGATTTTGATGTTATATTAGCTTTTGATGTTTGATTTACATTTTGATGTACGTACTCTTTGATGTTTAGATTATATGAATGATGTAATGAAGTATTTTGTTATAGTTGAATGATGTAATGAAGTTTAAGTGAAATGAACATTTTGTTGTAATGTTTCAGTATTAAATGAATATCATACTTAAATTTTGATATTAAGCTTGAATTTTAAGTTAACCTTTGATTTTGATGATTGAATTACTCAAACTCCTTTGATTGATGTTAATTTAAGTCTTAATGCACCTTTTAAACCTTTTTGTTGATTACAAAAAAGGGGGAGAAGAGATTCTTGTATATGCATAAAAATAATGAGAGAAGAGGTATATATATATGTATAATCAATTAATGAATGAATGGTACTTATATGCATGTTAAATAGAATTAATACCACATGGAATTAAGATAACTTAACATATGCACACACATAGGGGGAGCTACCTCATTAAGGGGGAGCTTAACCTTAAATGTAAATACTTTGACAATTATGCATATACTCAATATTTTTGTCATCATCAAAAAGGAGGAGATTGTTGAGAAAATTATTGAGAAATTATTTATCCAATTATTGATTTTGATGATTAACAAAAGCCATGAGTATATTCATTGTGTTTCTGATAGATTTGATAAGTGTTTCAAGAATTAAGATTGGTTATTTATTCAAATGGCACTTAGAAATCAGTTTTGAATTGAGTTTCAATGGAATTTATTTAAGTTCAGAACTTGGAGCCGATACCTAGAACCATTGGAGCTGACTCCAGAGTATATCAGAACAGTTCTATATTTTTGGCACGGTTTGGAGTCAACACCTAGAGTTTCGGAGCCGACACTTGAGGTTTCAGAGCCGACACATGAAAAGGTGGAGCCGACTCCAACCTGAGATACAGAGAAACTGTTTTCTACTTCAGAAGCCGGAGCCGACACATGGATTTCGGAAGCCGACTCTAACATGAGTTACAAAGACTGTGTTTTCGGAGGAATTCTTGGAGCCGACACTTCAGAATTCGAGAGCCGACTCCAGTCAGCGAGGAGTCAACACTTTGCAAAGTCGGAGCCGACTCCACGTTAAATCGATTTTTGCTATTTATGGAAACACGATCTGGAGCCGACTCATGAAAAGTTGAAGCCGACTACAACCTGTCAAGGATGATTTTCAAAAGTGCCAGATCGGATCCTAATGGATATATTTTTCTACCTAATTCTCAACGGATACTTTTCTTTGCGTGGAGAAGCATTCAAGGTACTTTGTAACAGCTATTTTCTCCCCTAATCTCAGATTAAGACTCTATGAAAAGGGGATTCATCCGTTTGAAAAGAAAATTGAAAAATATCGAGAAAAAGAGAGAAAAATCAAGAGAAATCCCCAGTAAAAAAGAAAGAGAAAAATCTATGAGTCCAAGTCTATCAATCCAAGAGAGATTCAAGAGAAATCCAAAGCCCTAAAAGTTTAAATTCGGAGGATTTTCAAAAAGGGAAAGGAAGAAGAGAAAAAGCCCTATTTCCTCAATGAGCTGTGTTCAAGATTCAACGATTCAATCCTTGATCATCCATTCAAAAGAGAAGAGGAAAAGAAGAAAAGAAGAAAAGCTCAAATCTACTTGGCTTCAATCAGGCTTTTCTTACCTTTGTTTATTTATATTGCTTATTTGCTCATTTAAGGAGCTTTCCATTGTTGTAAACATTAAATTGATTTGGTATTTACTAATTCAATCAGGAGGATTGAATTAGTTGAGGCAGTTTACCTCAGGAACAAGCTAGTTTAGCTTAGGTTTTGGTTTTGTGCTGGTGAACCCGTGAAAACCGGCTGGGTTCGTTGTGACCCCATGTAAAACAACAAGTTGGAGTTGTGAGCTTGTAAAACAACTCAACTGTAATTAGTGGATTATAGTGTGGACCCAAGAGTTGCTTGGCAGTGGACATAGGTGTGGGATACACCGAACCACTATAAATCTTTGTGTGTTTGTCATGCTTTTGTCTCTATCTTTCTCTCATTGTGCTTTAAATTATTGCATCACTTCACTAGTATACTTAATCCTTGTGAAATTTAGTTTTAAGTTTTAAGTGTTAAATTTTTAAAGAACCCAATCCACCCCCCCCTCTTGGGTTGCCATCTGGGCCAACACTCCTGCCTCCTTTTGTGTAAGGCCACCTTCAGCTTCTTGGCGGGCACCTCATCGCTGCACAAAGAATTAGCAATCAATAAAGGAAAAATTAGGCCGAGGACGTGAAGGGCGGGTCTCTCGCTCACCAACCACCGGAGCCAACTCGGCCTCATAGAGATTCTCCTCGGCCAGTAATTCTTTGTAGGAGGGGATCTCGGAGGACGTCAGGCGATCGTAGAGCTCTTGATCCCTCTCGTCCATGGCGGAATTTTTGTTGGGGCCGACGTCGGGTTTCCTTCAATCCGCTCTCACTCCTTCCACATGGGCATACAAAAAGTGAGATTTCCATCCCTTGACTTTGGAGGGAAGACGAAGAGATAGGGCCCGACCCGGCCTAGAGGTAAAAACCCACCATGTATCCTCGCTGTGATGGCGGAGTTTGTAGAAGGCTCGGAATAAGAAAAGCCTAGCCTCTGAGCCCTGAAAGAAGCTAAGGACGACGGACGCACAAATGATCCGAATCGAGTTCGGAGTCAACTGCGTAGGAACTAACCTATATCTATCTAGCAAGTTTAAGAAGAAAAGATGAAAAGAAAAATGCAGTACGCACCTAAAGAACTCCTCGTATAGAGCAACCCGATCAGGTAGATCAGAGGTTACTCTGTCCTTGGGTCCTGGCATAGACAACCGGATGAAGCTGGGGACCCTATACCTACTCCTAAGGCTCTCTATCTCTTCGAAAGTCGATGGAAGCCACCCCTTAGTCCTGCCAAATCAGAGCTAGCTGCCGAAGGAGGGACCGGACGAGCTGAGGGCGGAGGATCTGCCCTAGCAGAGGACACTCGAGAGGACGGCTGAGCACTGGCTGCTGAACGATCACGGATGGTGATTCCTTCGATCGGTCGGGGCACGCGGCGGACCAATGGGACATCATCCTCATCATCAGAGGAGCAAGGAGAGTTCACCATGAGTCTTTTACCCTCTCTAATGGCACGACGGTCCATGGGTTTCAAGAAAAGAAACAAAAAGGGGGAACTGACTTGGTGTTAAGGAGGAAGACGAAGACTGGAGATTTCGGGCTTCAAGGACTCAGGGCTCAGAAGAGGAAGAATAACGAAGAAGACAATGATGGCATAAAGGTCTCCATCGAGCGCGAGGGACGGTTTTATACCATGTTTTTGAATCGCCTCACCCGAGACCTCACCACGTGGTCTGCGGCCATTACGCAAGGTATCCAGCTGTCGACAATCTCGCCAACACCCAAGGTGCAATGCCTCGATTCTGCCCAGAAAGCGGGATTTCCGACCAATGATAAGACATAGGGAACAGTAAAATAATGATGACGCCCACCTTTTTCCCATCCTTCGGAGGTACTCTCTTAGTGCGCCCGATGCTGACGTCATCCCCCACCTTTTTGCTTGATTACGAAAGATTTTTGAAGCAACATCACCTCGGGAGAGCGCGCCGCACTTCCGACGGTTAAAGGCACGCAAAAGCCAGCCATTATTTTCAATTTTTGCTCTCCTTTCGCCCAAGGGTCAATGGACACGTGGCCCCTCACGCTCAGGAGCGGGGGCGCATCTGATGTGGCCAGTGGTGCACGTGGACATTAACGACAAAGCTGACCGACGGCGTGAGCGAAAGTTGACGACCGCGCTTCTTCAAGTCGGCCCCGACTCTCCCAAGTCGGCCCCCAATGGCCACACCTCTTCAAGTCAGCCCCCAGCGGCCCCAACTCTCCCAAGTCAGCCCCCAGCAGTCGCGCCTCCCCAAGTCGGTCTCTAGCGGCCCCGACTCTTCCAAGTCGGCCTCCAACGGACCCAACTCTTCCAAGTCAGCCCCCAGTGGCCCCGACTCTTCGAAGTCGACCCCAAGTGGCTTCTGGCAGGTCCACCTACCATCTAGCCTGCGTCACCTGACATAGCCAGGTCCACCTACCACCTGACCCATGCAATTTGACACAGTTAGGCCCACCTACCACCTAACCCACGCCGTTGATGGGACCAAGTCCACCAACCGCCAGGCCTATGCGCTCGATGGGACAAGGCCCATCGATTAGCTTCTATTCACGTAATAGCTATTATCCCAGCAGACATTTCTTTTCACGGAATTCTACGTAACTAATCCCAGGCAGATGTCAAGGGCCTATAAAAAGGTAAGAGAACTTAGTATCAAGGTACGTGAGCGCGGGCATCCACACGTTCATACTCACATTCACTTACACACTTCTCTCTCCTAGAAGGCATCTCGACCCCTGGGGTCTTCTTTCTCTAGGAAGCTTCTTTAAGCTCTCTCTCGACTGTGACCTCGGTTGCTAACTTGACCGTCGAAGGGTTTTCATCGGAGTTTTCTCTGATAGCAAAACTTTTTGCAGATCACTCGTTTCGAAGAGGATTACATCAGCAGACGAAACTTCACCCCGATGTTCAGTTCCAGTGACCAAGTGTCAACAAGAGGAGTGGCTATAAAGTCATTATTGATGTGAAAGAAGTTTATTATTCTATCATGCCTTACCTCCAAAGTCCATCGATCACTGGCTACGAAGTTGGATGTGGCCTATCGTCTTTTGGTTTTCTTATAGCGAGTTGTCCATGGTGGTATTTCTACTACGACCCTACTTGTAAAGAGGATTTTATGTTTTTCTTCGATATGCCACATGTATGGTTCAGCTTGAGACTTTGGAACATATTTTCCTCGTGTGTATTCGATCTCAATAGATTTGGACTTTGATTAGTGATGAGTTTGGGTCCTTTGACTCTATTGGATTATTACTCTCGCATATTTGTAATCCTTCAGCTTCATTACGAAAGTAGAGAAGGAAGCCTTTCCTCCTTCACGTTCTCTACTTTTTTATGGCTAGCTAGGAATGATGAATATTTTCAACATAAAAGGTAGAGTTCCCATGGTATCATTCCGAAGGTGAAATGTCTAACGTTCTTCGAGTTCTTTTCAAATTAACCCTTGCTCCACCTTACAATGGCATCCGGAGATCCTGTTATTCTCCTGGTATTCATCTACTTCCTTTATCTCTTGGGTTCCCCCACCACTACAGTGCCTGAAATTAAACTTTGAGGTTCTATTCATCAAGAGTCGGTAAGAGCTGGGTTTGTTGTTTAGAATGATAAGAGAGAATTTTTGTCCGTTAGAGCCATACCTTTATCTCTTACCTCTGTCCTTAGGTTGAACTATCTGCTTGGTATGGGACTTGCTAGTCGACAAACAGAGCCCAGTCTTGTTCGTTTAACATGTAGCTCCTCATCCATTTCTTTTTCTCCAAACAGGTCCCTTCGCCCAACATCAGTACTTTCGGTTGCCTTTAAGTTTTAAGCATTCTTATCCTTCTTCCTTCGCAAAGAGTCACGAAGAAAATATCAAAACAATGGATCGGATGTTAAATTTTTGATCGAGAGATATGGTTCAAAAAAGTTTCATTCCTATTAAACTCTTTGGTTTGGCAGAGTCTTAGCAAGCTCTCTGTCGTCTAGCCATGGGGGAAACGAAGCTTGATTCTTGGTGTCTCCCAACCATTTGGAGTTATGGCATCACAAAATTACACCATAAGGCCCCGGCAAAGCCGACGGTGAAGCAAAGGTCAGGAAGTCCAGATCGTCACAAGACTACCGGACCATCGACGAGCCATCATCGCCGCCTGAACGAGAGACGAGACCTGCCCACCGTCATCGACATTCCTGTCACGGCTCTGGGCGTAGAGCTCAGGTTGAAGGAGCTCGGGAATTGCCTCAGTGACCAAAGTGCGCTCATGATCGGCATATGGGGGCCGGCAGGAGTTGGCAAGACAACTCTCATGAAAGCATTAATTCAACAACATCTTCCTCAGCAGCAGTCATAATTTCGATGTGGTCATCTTTGCCTCGGCTTCCCTGGACTCCAACGTGGGGCGCCTACAGGCGGCCATCGCAAAGAGGCTGGGCTTGCCATGGCAAGAGAGTGAGAGCAAAGAGTGGAACGCTGCATGCATATCACTTGCACTCGAGAAGAAGAGGTGCTTGCTCATCCTGGATGATATCTGGAATGGGTTGGATCTCAACGAGGTCGGGATTCCCCTAGGCCTCCCTGATACCGGAAATAGCTGCAGGGTGCTCTTCACCACGAGACGCCAAGAAGTTTGCAGAGAGATGGGTGCTAGTCGGACTATGAGGGTGGATCCCTGGAGCTAGCCAGAGGTGGCATGTGGCAGCTATTCCAAACATTTGCCGGCGAGGCAGCCTCAAGTCCCGAAATAATTAATAGATGTCGCCAAGGACGTAGCCCGCGAATGTGATGGGTTGCCGCTTAGGTTTGTTGAACACGCGTGATGATGCTCATGATTGATAAACAGTTATCTCACAAAGCCCACGAAGCCATGTGTCGTAGTTATCCACGTATGCCATGATAAATAACTTCACATTACCGTTTTTAATGATTCTTTTTTAAATTATTATATTTAACCATTTTTACCTATAAATATAAATTAAATCATAGGAAAAAATAATAAATACATTTTTTTTCTTTTTTTTTTTCCTACAAAATATGTTATAGAAAAGTTATATTTATTCTATTTTAAATTTTTTAATATTTTAAAACTATATTTCTATTTTAAAATTTTTAAATTTTGTATATTTTATTTAAATAGAATATAATTTGTTTGTTTCATATTTTTTTTAAAATATTAAAACTGTATCAATAAAAATAATATATTCTTACATACAATATCCATTACATATACAAAATTTTTACATAATGACAACAAAGGATAAGCATCAAAATAACTAATAAATAAAAGTCAGTAGTCCATATCAATTACAATATCCATAACTAACATAAAACATCAAAACACATAATGAGACAACGGTCCTGGACACTTCATAAAGGTCCCATTCATAAATGACTTCCCTAGTTTTTTAGCTCTCTTTTAAACATTACTAGAGTAAGTGATAAACGCATAAATAATTATCATTAAACCTATTAATCAATAATTTAATGTACCTATTATTATTTAATATTCTAATATTTTATATAATATTTTAAATAAAATCTTATCAACTTAAAGAGCTCGATTTTAGGGATTTAATGACGCAAACGGAACTCAAATCGGATTTAAGATAAGCTCGAAATTGATTTTTCATTGATTTATCTGTTTTAGTACGGATTTTAAAGTGAAGTCGGCAAACCAAGTGCCAACTTCATCGTTTTCTCAGCCCAATTCTCTGTTTCCGCCAATTCTTCTTCATTCAATTTCTAACTGTTTCCTCCACCAATTAAGGAATAAATTAGATTAGAAGTTATAAAATTGAGAAAATTAAATTCCTTTAAAAGGAATTTAAATTTTATTGGTTATTTATCTAGATTTCTCTTGTTATTTTTCTTGCTTCCGCTGCGTTCTCTGTTTTGAAACAGACTCCTTGCCGCGTCAAGGTCGCGTCCGGGGCCTCTACAAATAGCGCAAAGGGAGTCCAAGGAAGCCATCCATCCAGCGCGCTGCATCCGGGGAATCCAGAGAGGAATTCGTGGTTCGTGAAGCAGTCATCCGTGGGTTCCGCATCCGTGGAGTTGCTCTGTTCCAAAGAGAATTGCCTCTGCTCGTGCCGTGGAGAATTGCCTCTGTTCGTCCGTGGAGTTGCTCTGTTCCAAAGAGAATTGCCTCTGTTCGTGCCGTGGAGAATTGCCTCTGTTCGTCCGTGGAGTTGCTCTGTTCCAAGGAGAATTGCCTCTGTTCGTGCCGTAGAGAAGGAGGCCATCCGTGCCGTAGAGGAGGAGGCCGTCCGTGGTTTGTGGAGATCGGCTGTTCATGTCCGGATGTTCTCAGGAGCTCTGGATGGTGGGTTTATTTTATTATTATTTTATTATCTTCTTCATATTTAGAAATTAAAACTCTTCTATTTAGATTTTAATATGCACTTTTGGATGTTATTGAAATAAAATTTCTATTCATGTTAAATTGTTATTAAATTCTATTTAAGTGAAAATAATTTAGACTGATTTATTCTTAAAAGAGACGGTCGTGATCTACGGGTACGAGCCGTGCTCTAATAAGATAAACCATATCTTATTATTTTGCACTATTAATTATCTACTTAGTTATCTATTTAGTTAAATTTATAAAAATATTTTAAGATAATCGCTAAAGTTGGAATTGATCCATTACTCTCGCAGTAGTGAAATTAAGGTGTTTAAATCGTTGCGCTACAACACCATCAGATTTTTGGCGCAGTTGTCGATAGGTCTAAAAATGGATTGGATTTTATCCGATCGTATTCGAATCCATATTCGAATTATATCAAATTCAAATATTTATTTTATAGTTTAATCGAATTTAAATACGGATTTGGATATCTAAACTAAAAATTATTCGAATATAGATACGGATATAATTTTACGTATATTTTTAGATTCGAATACGGATATCCGTTAAAATAAAAGAAGGCAACGAAATCTCGCTTTTCCGGAAATTCTCGCTTCCCAGCTATCCTCATCCAAACATTTCAACCAATTGGAGGAGAGCTCGCGGATTGTGTGTTTCTTCAAACCCATTCTTGCCCGTCCGATCCCCCAGCAACGACCCCAAATCCTTCCTCCCGCAGCGGGTAACCTCCCTTCGCATGCCTCTCCTATCCCTCTCTCTCCTTGTAATCTCCCCATGGCCCTCGCGAGGGGAAGGGTACTGGACCTTCGCGAAGCGGCGGAACGGGCTGCTCAAGAAGGCCTACGAGCTCTCCGTGCTCTGCGACGCCGAGGTCGCCCTCATCATCTTCTCCAACCGCGGGAAGCTCTATGAGTTCTGCAGCAGCTTCAGGTAGTGGGCAGCGGACGAGAACTTGGTAAAAAGCAGCGAGGTGAAAGCTTCTTCTTTTATTTATTTATTTTTTGTTTGGATGTTTCGTTCTCTTTCTTGGTCTTGATCTGTTTCCGGTTTTAGATCTCGGGGGAAGGGGCTGTTCCCGTTGCTGTTCTTGTGTAAAAGCTTCTTCTTTTATTTATTTGTTTTTTGTTTGGATGTTTCGTTCTCTTTCTTGGTCTTGATCTGTTTCCGGTTTTAGATCTCGGGGGAAGGGGCTGTTCCCGTTGCTCTTCTTGTGTCCTTTCTGGTGAAACAATAAAAAGGAAGTCAGATCTGCTGAGAAAAGAAACTAGTGATCTATAAAATTCAGAACTTTCTGGTTTTTGATTATGTTTTTCTTCCTCTACTCAGGATCGGAGCGATCTACAATTCTTAATTAGTTAGAGAAGGATCTACAATTCTTAATTTTTGGCCATGTCGTTTTCTGGGCCTTGTGAATCAATTGAGACAGAACCCTTTGTACCTTGCCGCTGATGTATTTTACTTTCCGGCTTCTGGCTTGAAAAAACAAATCGATCACACTGAAAAAATAAGCCGATATATTAACGTTTTTATCAACAAACCACTAGCTAAAATCCCTAAAAATATTTTATTTTTTTTAATTCAACTAGTAATGGTATTATGTCACAAAACTTGCTGACCATCAAAAATTCAAATTATAACCGAATGACCCCGCCTTTATATTTATTTATCATCAGATAAATAATAATAGGAGATGGAAGCTAATATGCCAGGATGCCAACTTATATTCTTTGCATGAGTTTTCTCATACTGTTTATTTAATCTAGACAACTAGTTAAGTCTTCATCCTTCTGTTTAAGTTTCACTAATTAATTAGTAGGGAGTAATTAGTTAGGATAGACTATAGAGGTAAACTTTATTGAATCTAAAGATTAGTTCTCAATTTTCTTACTATAACAAAAATTAGATTAAAAAATAAAAGTAATTGCCAAGAAAAGATATCTATGAGTGATTGCTGAAAAATAGCTTTTCATGCTTTGCAAATATAAATTTTAGAATGCGAAGGTAATAAATTTCATGATGGTGTTTGTTTCATGTGTTGGGCGTTTCACACTTTGTATCTTGGCAAATTTAGTTAGACAATGTCCTTAATTCATAGTTTGTAATTTTTTAGGAATTTTTATTTTATATCTGCTTATGAAATTCTTTTAAGTTGAAGTGGACTAATTATACTTGCAGCTTGTTTTCGCTATTTCTCTAGAAATTTCTATCTTACATCTGCATATAGAATTCTTTTGATTTGATTTGGAATCGATACACTTGCAGATTGTTTCTTCTTTTCAAGGCTTTTATCTTGCTTCCAAATTAGCCGGAATTAGTTTTGCATCTGTGATGTTATTTATATATAGAGGTCCTAGAGGCCAATTCTCTTCATGGTTGGTAAATAAATGGACTAGATAAGCATTGAATGAGCATTCTGAGAAAGAGATACAACATATGTTTGTGGTGTTGAAATATCTAGTAAAGGTATTTTTCACTTGACCTTCTTTATTGATTCATGCGATCCTGTTGTATTTATGCATTTTTTTTTGTATTAGTGAACTACAAATTCTTATATATGTCTATATTTTTGCAAAAATTCTTGTCTCAATGCTTAATGATTTTCATCTCAAATATTTTAGGTCCTAATACAATGTTGCTTAGTTTGATTTGTTGTGGATTTCAACCTCTTTCAAGTTTCTTAAGAGAACATTTAGGTAGCCATATTCTTATTGCCTATGTTTTGCTCTTGTGGTAGACAGTGAGTTTAGTGACTTTTAGTATTCCTCTATTTATTAACTCTTTCATAATTATTCATCATATAACACCATCATAAGATCAGAAGTTTTTATCTTCATATCCGTATCCGTATATAACATATATGGATATTCTTGATATCTAATTCGTATCCGTATCCGTATATAATAAATATGGATATGCTGGATATCCGATTCATATTCATATCCGTATATAATAAATATGAATATACTTGATATCCGATTCTTATCCGTATCCGTTTAGAAAAAATATGGATATGAATTTTAATATTCGTTTAGTATTCGTATCCGTATTCGTATCCGTTAAAAAATATGGATACAAATATGGATATACTACTATCTGATCCATATCCGATCCGTTTTCAGCCCTACGTCTAGCGTAGCATGTAGGGGAGGGGGGGATTAAGTTTTTAAAAAAATTGTCGTCTAGCGTAGCATGTCTTAGGCGCATGTCTTAGGCGGGGGGAAATTAAAATTTTCTAAAAAATTTTTCGGTATAAATAAAGGCTCATCGATTGAAAGAAGACGGCACCGCGTAAACTTCAGAGCTGAAGGATGGCTTTCAAACGCCTGTCGGAGAAGGAGCAGACCGCCACCGAGCCCAGAAACCGCTTGATGTTCTTAACTTTGAGCCTCCCTCCTCCACTCCCTTCACCAATGGTTGCTCTTCCGATCCTTCATTAACGTCTCCGCCGGTCCCGCTCCATTCCGGCATGTCCCTTCATCGTCTTCGTGAGGGGTTTGTCATCGCCTTCTTACTCGTGCCTCCGTATTACTTTTCATGCCCTGCTCTACCCCATCCCTCCGTCGCTCGACCCCATCTCCCTGTTGCCGGCTGTCAACCGACGCAACCGAGATCGGTGCCCAGATCCGATCTCGGTTGCGATGGTTGACAGCTGGCGGCGGGGAGATGGGGTTGAGCGGCGGGGAGATGGGGTTGAGCGGGGCATGGAAAGTGGTACGGAGTGATGGTAAGAAGGCGGTGATAAACCCCTCATGGAGATGATGGAGGATGTGCCGGAATGGAGTGGGACCGGCGAAGACGTTGATGAAGGATAAGAGGAGTAATCATTGGTGGAAGGAGTGGAGGAGGGAGGCTCAAAGTTAAGAACATCAAGCGGTTTCTGGGCTCGGTGGTGGTTTGCTCCTTCTTCGACAGGCGTTTGAAAGCCATCCTTCAGCTCTGAAGTTTGTGTGGTGCCGTCTTCTTTCAATCGATGAGCCTTTATTTATATCAAAATTATTTTTAGAAAATTTTAATTTCCCTCCTCCGACATGCTACGCTAGATGATAATTTTTTTTAAAACTTAATCCCCCCCTCCCCTACATGCTACGCTAGACCGCGTCCGACATGCTATGGTAGACGAATCGTGGGACATGTTTAGCCGTTTGGCTGGCGACCTGACGTGGAGACTAGCAGCGTTGAGGCAATTAAAAGAACCAGCGCTCTTCCACTTTGACTACAGTCTCAAAAGACTCACTACAATCGTATATTGTTTCCTTTTCCCTAAAAATCATTCCATCAAGAAGAAAGAACTTGTCAGCTACTTTCTGGGAGAAGGCTTCTGGGATGATTCCTGTGGCGTGTGGCGCACGGATAGAGCCCATCAAAAGGCAGAGGACCACAGAGGAGCTGAAGGCCATGGGCATGTTGAAAGACGACGACGATCCTGATTTGGAGGTGGTGATGCATGACGTACTTTGAGATCTCATCTTAGACGTAAAGAAGGACGAGTTCCTGGTTCGGGGATTGGACTGACATCCATGCCTAAGATGCAGAATTGCGCAGAGGCCGAGAAATGATCTCTGATCTACAACTAATTAAGAGGCAGTCCCAAGCTTAGAACACTCATGCTCAAACGAAATGCTCATTTGAAAAAGATAGCAGACGATTCATTCAAGGCTGCGGCAGCTCTTTAGTTTTCTCGCACAAACTGAAATAATAAATAAATTTTATTTGCACTTTTGTTTTTTTTAAAAATAAATTTTAGAAAAATAACATTTTAAAATATAACCTGTCATAAAAATAATAAATAACAACAATTATAAGCATGCTTTTATTGTCACATTAAAAAAATAAAAAAATAACAGTCATTCTAATAACAAAAAATAAAATGAGAATTTTTATTTTTAAAATTTTGTAATAAAGAGCGACAGCGATGCGAAGTTGGACTTCTACGTCTCCCGAGACTGCCTGCATAACATATACGCGGCCAAAAAAAAAAAAAAGGAAAAAAAAATTGGAGACCCAACCGTGCCAGTGCCACCCGGTCGCTTGGAGCTCCACATAATACCACAAATCAAGCATTCGTCCAACCTCTTTCCATCCCGATGTTCTCTCCCAAGATGATAACCAGCGAGTCTGAAAGAGCGAAGAAATTAAACTGATAGCTTCCTCGATCTACATAGAAAAACTGAAATTAAAAGGTGGTAAAGCTGAAATTAAACTGATAGCTTCATGTAGGAGCGCTGGCGACTGCCTCGCGTTCCTCAGATCTACATATAAAAATGATAGCTTCCTCAATTTTTATCCTTCATGTAGGTTGTAGACAATCTATCCCCAAGGTACAACGACTCGGCTCCATCCTAACCTCCTACTATGAGCACGATCGCATGAAGGTACAATCATATGCCCAAAGAAAAAATGATAAATATAAAATAATAAGAAAATAAATTAAAAAGAAAGAGTTGAGAGAGTCCTTTTCTTTTCTCCATGCTTTTGAGAGAAAAAGACACTAATTTATCCCGCAGAATCTTAAAATCTATAGAAAAATTTCTTTTGAGAGAAAAAGACACCAATTTATATAGTTTTGATCCTGTTTGTATTTAGTGATTATTTCGTAAGAACATTCGGTTGGAATGGCTTTGTCAATAGGAAAGTAAGAAGTCATTTTTTTCTAAGGATTATCCTAGTGCAGGGGAAATTTGTCTAGCTCCAAACATCCTCTCATCTTGTCCTTTTCGCTTCCAAGCATCACAAGACGTTTGGTTTCCACGTTGGCCGCTTTGGAGCCGCTCGCAAAAGAAGTATTGAGCCACAAAGATGCTATGGACGTAGTAGAAGCGCAGGGGTGGCAACATGGCTCTTTTCAGAAATATCCACTCTTGTCAGTCTCTGTCTCTATCTTGAAACCGTTTGCATGCACCCATCAAATCGTCCTTCACAATTTCGTTCACGGAGTCATGACCTCGTTCTCTACCAAATTTAATTTAATTACAGGTTGACAGGACAATCAACGATGAAGGTATGCTACCTATCTTGAAATTTATGGCAAGAAAAATACTCTGTTTTTTTTTAGAATTTATGGCAAGAAAATTTTATGGCAAGAAAAATTACGGATAAAGCATGCTAGCATCTAAAAAAAACAGAGTATTTTTCTTGCTATAAATTTGAAGATAGGTAGCATACCTTCATCGTTGATTGTCCTGTCAACCTGTAATTAAATTAAATTTGGTAGAGAACGAGGTCATGACTCCGTGAACGAAATTGTGAAGGACGATTTGATGGGTGCATGCAAACGGTTTCAAGATAGAGACAGAGACTGACAAGAGAGTGGATATTTCTGAAAAGAGCAATGTTGCCACCCTTGCGCTTCTACTACGTCCATAGCATCTTTGTGGCTCAATTCTTCTTTTGCGAGCAGCTCCAAAGCGGCCAACGTGGAAACCAAACGTCTTGTGATGCTTGGAAGCGAAAAGGACAAGATGAGAGGATGTTTGGAGCTAGACAAATTTCCCCTGCACTAGTATAATCCTTAGAAAAAAATGACTTCTTACTTTCCTATTGACAAAGCCATTCCAACCGAATGTTCTTACGAAATAATCACTAAATACAAGCAGGATCAAAACTATATAAATTGGTGTTTTTTCTCTCAAAAGAAATTTTTCTATAGATTTTAAGATTCTGTGGGATAAATTGGTGTCTTTTTCTCTCAAAAGCATGGAGAAAAGAAAAGGAGCTCTCTCAACTCTTTCTTTTTAATTTATTTTCTTATTATTTTATATTTATCATTTTTTCTTTGGGCATATGATTGTACTTTCATGCGATCGTGCTCATAGTAGGAGGTTAGGATGGAGCCGAGTCGTTGTACCTTGGGGATAGATTGTCTACAACCTACATGAAGGATAAAAACTGAGGAAGCTATCAGTTTAATTTCAGTTTTTCTATGTAGATCTGAGGAACGCGAGGCAGCCGCCAGCGCTCCTCAAATGGAGGTCCATGGCTTCCGCCAACGCGTCTTCTTCTTCCTCCTTCGCCCCCTCGTTGGAGTCCGCCTCCGATGCACCCTCCGCTGGCTATTCCACCGAGAAAAACCCCGCCGGTGCCGGGTATTCGATCCCTTAACCCTTTTCTCCTTTTCAGATTTCCCGCAGTCACGAATTACATTTGGGTTTGTTTTCTTGCTTCCTTTTAGCAGCCTGGTTCTTGATGGTTTTCTTTCTTTCCCGATGGAATGATCTGTGCCCTGTGTGGGATTGGTTTGCATCTCTTGGTGTTTTTTCTCTTTCTCTTTCTTTTTGGTGTGCATATCTTTGATTTGGTTCAAGACACGGCCGCATCGCCATACTGTTCTCCTGTTCTCGCATGGCGCATCGTCATACTGTTCTCCTGTTCTCGTTTAAAATTAAGCTCCTATTCTGGTGTGATTGAAGCATGTGGCGTCATTTGATTATCATGGCCATAGACCTTTACTCGTTTCATTGTGATTCCTGATTTTAGATCTTGTTAATTTGACTATGTGATTTTCTTTGAACTTATGCAGGTTTTGTATCATTGAAGGACCTGAAACGGTTCAAGACTTTGCTAAAATGGAATTGCAGGAAATTCAAGACAATATTAGAAGCCGTCGAAATAAAATCTTTTTGCACATGGAGGAGGTGAGTTTTTGTTAGTGTCAATAAGTGATGATGGATTCAATGGCTTGGATCTAGTTGATTTGGTCACCATTAGCTTTTGTTAATGGGTGGCATATTGTATTGATATGAACTTTCGTTCTTGGTATAGAAAGTTATAATTCTAGTCTGAAAAAGCATAATGGAATGGATGTAAAGTAATACTTCATTGTCTCTATTGATAAACTAATGGATTCATCTTGAACATATAATGATCTAACATGCATATAACTAGAAAATTACTATGAATTTACTGATGTGTTTATTAAGCAAAGTTGATCTCGACCGATCCAATAGTATTATCCATCTTGAATATCTAGAATATCATGTACTCTTTCTGTGAGTTATATATTATGCCCACCAAAATCTTCACCAAAACTGGTCAATGCCTAGAAGAAAGATTCAACAATTAGTCTTTTCACTTAATTGAAGTAGATGGAATCCGAAATTCCAAATTAATTGTTTAGATCTAGGTTTTATGATACTCTGAGTAGACAGAGAAATGAATGATTGTAGAAAAGAAAATGCTTGGCCTAGTCCAATCACTGGTGCAGCTCCCATCTTTTTAACTTTAGGGGATTTTTTCATGACGACAGTTAGGTAATTTACTTGAGTGACTGCAAAGAAAAGAATAGATTATTGAGGTTGCTTGAGTGACTTAAAGGAAAAGAAAAAAAATAGCTCCAATAGCTCCACTCATAATTAACACAGAAATAATGCCTGAACAATCAAGCCGAAAACTCCATTCTTTTTCATAACTGTGAAAAATAATTGGTCCATCAGCTTCGAGGTGAATGCATTTACTAAAGTTACAATATTTAAAGATGTCTAGTAAAATTTGCACATTCTAATTTGCATATCTTAACATCATGCTTCTTCAATGTCCTTCTTTAATTCATTTCAGGTTCGCAGGCTAAGGATACAACAGAGAATTAAAAGCGCTGAACTTGGAATATTAAATGAAGAACGAGAAAATGAACTTCCTGATTTTCCTTCTTTCATTCCATTTTTGCCTCCATTGGTGAGCTTTTCTGCTTCTCCTAGATGCAGCTTAGTTTCCGACTGTGTTTTATACTTGATTTTGGAGGTTGAATGCTCTTTGTGGTTGATAAACAACCAATTTGATTTCTTAAATGAAGAAAGAGAAAATGAACTTTGTGGTTTTCCATCGCTCATTTCATTTTTGCGTCCCTTGGTGAGCTTTTCTGCTTCTTCTAGGGGCAGCTTAGTTTCGGACTGTGCTTTATACTTGATTGTGAAAGTAGGATGTTCGTTCTGGTTAATCACAACTAATTTGAATTTATAACTGCTGTATTTAAAACAGACCCCAGCAAATTTAAAGATGTACTATGCTACATGTTTCTCTCTCATTGCTGGAATTATCATCTTTGGTGGACTTCTGGCACCAACTGTAAGTCTCAATCTTAGCTCAGTTGATCAATAATACTGAGTCATACAAGATATGGAATATGGTTAGTTTTACTTTGAAATCTTGTGCTTCAAAATCCATGCCATCTAGTCTTGGGATTACCATTGTTTTTATTTAGATTATACACATTCTGTTGATCTTGGACATGCCACGGTTTCATCTATTCCAAAAGTCAAAGGTAATTGAGTAGGAGAAAAATTATAGGAAATCATCAGCAACACCCAACCAGTTGCCAACTTCAACTTTTTTTTCGCATCACCTCAATTCTTCTTTGGTCTCCACCACGAACCCATCCTTGTTATCTAAACCAATGTACTATGTCAGCCAGGTGGTAAGCATGTTAATAAAAGATGTTGGTGGCAAGAGAATGATGGCAGTGAGAAGGGATTGGTGAAGGGAATGGAATGTGCTTGTAAATTTGATAATATGGGGAGTGTCCACCCGTTAGCAGCCTTGTACCTTAACTTCAGAAATAAAATATCTAGTTCTATGAAGTGATTGATGGATGAAGTAGAAAATTTCAATCCTTTTTTCTTCATGTTAACAATCACTTTTCTATAGCAGACAACATCTATGGATTCTTTTAGCTATTTAAATTTTTCTTTTTTCTTTTTCCAGCTAGAGCTTAAATTGGGATTAGGAGGCACATCTTATGCAGATTTTATTCGTAGTGTGCATTTGCCAATGCAACTGAGGTACTCCCTGTCACATGGTAATCTATGTTAGTTAACTTATTCTCATATGGCTTTGTATACGTGCATACACACTCCTTCAAGAATGTTGATAATTAGAATGTGCTATGCATATAGATTTTTTTTAGATAACATAAATTGTAATTTGCTGATAAACCATATTCCAGTTTCAAACCAAGGTTATTCTCATAAGTGGCAGAGTTTTTATTCTGTCCCTTATCTCCAAGATTTTTTACTGCAAGTACATATATTCTCTTGTTCCAAAGCTCTTGGTCAAATGATTCTAGTGATACCATTAAAATTTTATAATGGCTGTGAACCAAAACTATAAGGTCTGTAAAATTTTATAGTTTGACTCCTTTTGAGCAACATAAGGGAATTGGATATTAATTATTTTGTCATGTCAACTATTATTTGCCATATTAACAGCGTATAACACTTGCCAAAGCAAAATAATGATGTTGGGGATATTTTTCATTCTAAGTAACATTATTTATATTTAAATATTGATATTAGAAATAAGAAATGGTATAAGATTCTTTATCTTACCGTAGTTATATGGTTCTATCACATATCAATGGCAATTGTCATATTATAACCATGTCTAAGATGAATGTTGGTTGTCTAAAGCCCCGTTTGGTAGAGCTCTTCATAATAAAGCTTTTGAAAAAAAAGCTCTACTAAAGTTTGGTAACGATATTTTTAAAATGTATGAGATTTTAACTTCTGTTTGATAATTAAACTAAGAAAGTGGTTTTAGAATAAAAATAATAAAAGGCATTGCATATAATACTTTAAACCATCTAACCTTTTAAAAATTATTATTATAAATTATTCTTAATGTATAAATTATTCTAACAATATTATAATATGAGTTGGATTTAGCTGCATTCAAATGCAGCCAAATTTTGGATCCAGTTATCCTTTCCACCCTTAGATTCATGTGAATCCTGAAGTCACCTAATCTTTTCCACCTTTTCACCTTTGGGATCCGTGATTCATATGAACCCAAGGGTAGAAAGGGCAAGCAACCATCTATGGACTTAGCTATATTTGAATGTAGCCATGTCCAACTCATTATAATATAATAATATTATATTCTAATAATATTAAAATATATCAAATTATAGTATTATAGTGTGGTATAAGAAAATATAAAATATTCTAATGAAATAATGATTATAATTAACATTATTATAATCTATTAATTTCTTACTATTTAAAATTATATTATAATATATTATTAAAATTATGATAATTATTATCTAATGGTATAAAATCATAATATTATGATATATTTTATACTAATAGTACAAAATTATAGCATTATACAATATAATAATACTATATTAGTATATTATATTATAGTATTCTATAGTCAACTCATCTAAGCCTTTTTTTCAACTAATTGGGGTTGGGCTACATGAATCTGCTTCCTCCACTCTGCTCTATTCAGGACTAAGTTGACATTTAAATTACAAATAATTATATCTTTTTTAATTATTTCTATCCATGTTAATTTAGGTCAATCTCTACCTCTATCATTACTGATATGGATGACAATAAAAATAGCTAAACTAAATAAATAAAAGACGTCCTGGGCGGCCCCCAATCCTGGGCGGCCCCCGTTCTGGGGCCCCCAATCCTGGGCGGCCCCCAGTCTTAGGCGGCCCCTAGAACTGGGACGGCCCCCGATCCGGGCGGCCCCCAGTTCTGGGCGGCCCCGATCCGGCCCCCAGTCTGGGCGGCCTCCAGTCCTGGGCGCCCCCGATCCTGGGCGGCCTCCAGTCCTGGGCGGCCCCCAATCCTGGGCGGCCTCCAGTCCTGGACGGCCCCCGGCCCTGGACGGCCCCCAGTCTTGGGCGGCCCCCAGTTCTGGGCGGCCCCCGATCTGGGCGGCCCCCAGTCTTGGGCGGCCCCCAGTCTGGGCGGCCCCGATCCTGGGCGGCCTCCAGTCCTGGGCGGCCCCCAATCCTGGGCGGCCTCCAGTCCTGGACGGCCCCCGGCCCTGGACGGCCCCCAGTCTTGGGCGGCCCCCAGTCTGGGCGGCCCCCGATCTTGGGCGGCCCCCAGTCTTGGGCGGCCCCCATCTTGGGCGGCCCCCAGTCTAGGGGCGGCCCCATCCTGGGCGGCCCCCAGTCCTGGGCGGCCTCCAGTCCTGGGCTCCTGGACGGCCCCACGGCCTCTTGGGCGGCCTCCAGAGTCTAGGCGGCCCCCGATCCTGGGCGGCCCCCAGTTCTGGGCGGCCCCCGATCTTGGGCGGCCCCCAGTCTTGGGCGGCCTCCAGAGCCTAAGCGATCCCCCGGTTTAAGAACAACCCCCACGACAAAACGATTAAAAAGAAATAAACCGTCACATCCGGAACAGAAATCGAGGGATGCCAAAATCATCATGCCTTAATTGGTTCGCATAAGACAAACCCCCTAAAGGGGACATTGAACCTCTATTTTAGAGCCAGATCCCTTTTCCCTCACCCTGACGTCTCCACTACCTCTGACATTCCTTTGGGATAATCAAGATCATCATGAAAAGGATTCCTTCATGAGCAAGTTTCTTAATATCCTTATTAAGAATTATCACTGAATAACCACGTAGTGCAAGATGAATACCTGCCCTACACGTGGACGTCCATGATAATTAAAAATAAAAAGTCAAAAGTAATAATAAAAAAAAAGAAAAGGAGAAGGAGGATAAAAGGGGACGAGGGGAGGGGGGGAGGGGGCATCTTCTTCCAGAGAAAACAAAAAGAGAGATCCTAAGAAAAATCCTAAACAAGAAAATCTGGTGATCCAGCATCAACAGATTGGCGCGCCAGGAAGGGGAAAAGCTTATCGTCGGAGCAGTGAGATACGCCTGTCCGACGGTTCCACAAAGATGAGCTCCAGATCTCTGGAAGAAGATCCTACTGATTGGTCTGGGGGGCATCCTTCGCCCCCCAATGATGATCTCGCACCTCTTGGCCCTTCTCAGACGGTGAAGTCGACTCCTCCGGCTTCTTCCTCACCACTACCGCCTCCGGTTATTCCCCAGGACCAATTGCAAATCCTCACTCAGCAGGTCCAGACTCTCGTGGGGATGGTTCAGCGGTTGCAAGAACGACACTCTCAAGGGATTCCACAACGGCTCGAGCGGCCTCTATCGCCTAGGTCGGCTACTCCTGTTAGCCGACAGTCAGCTCGGGGGAGATCTCCTCCGACGAGGCCCCTCCGTTCTTATTCTCCAGGAAGGCGGCGGTCCCAGAGTCTCCGAGACGGTTCCCGCTCCTTATCCCATTCCCCCGACGGTCTGTCTACCGGTCGGCGACGGGGAAAGGAACCTTATGCGGGGCATCGTCGACAGCGCCATCGAACTCCTTCCAGTTCTCCTGAACCGGCTGAAGGAGGCGTGACCGACAGAATGGAAAGGCGCCTTGAAGAGCAAGACCGTCGGCTGGAAGAACTCAGTCAAAGAATCAATAACCAGCCAGGATCAGATTACGATGCCCGCCCTCCTCTTTCTCGGCGTATCATGGGAGAACCCATTCCAAGGAGGTTTCGATTTCCTCAGCTTGATCCCTATGACGGCACCACTGATCCCCTAGATCATTTGGAAAGCTATAAAGCTATCATGCAGGTCCAGGGGGCAACAGACGCCCTCTTATGCATTGCCTTCCCGGCCACCCTCCGCAAGGCGGCTCGTGTCTGGTATTCTCGTCTGCCCTCACGAAGTATCGACTCTTTTCGGCAGTTAGAGAGGTCTTTTCTGGCTCACTTCGACGCCTGTCGGAAAATTCCTCGGGTGGCAGACAGCCTATTTTCAGTGCAACAGCAGGAAGAAGAATCCTTGAAGGATTTTGTAACTCGCTTCAAGGTGGCGGCCCTGGAGGTTTATCATCTTGAGGACGCTGTGGCCACTCTAGCTTTAAAGCGGGGGCTCCGACCCTCCCGTTTTACTTACTCTCTTGATAAAAAGCCTCCTTCTTCTTACGCCGATCTCCTGAGCCGCGCGCAGAAGTACATCCGCGCCGACGAAGCTGATTCATCCAGGAGAGGTGTGCAGGGGAGGGCTAGCAAAAGACCCGCTCGCCCGGAATTGGTCGGACCTCCCCTCAAGAAGCCTGAGCTCTTGCATCGACCGACTGATCGCCGCAAGAATCAAGCTCCCAGGGAGGACCATCTTACACCCCTCTTGGCACCTCGAAGTCATATCCTTATGGAGATTGAAAACGAACCTTATTTGCGGCGTCCGCCCCCGTTGAAGAAGGGCACTGCCCGCGATAGAAGTCGCTACTGCCGTTTCCATAGGGATTATGGCCATGATACTGAAGAATGTCGGAATTTAAAGCAGGCCATCGAAGAGCTGATTCAGAGGGGATATCTAGGGCAGTATGTGCAGAAGAAGGAAGTTCCTCCTGTGCCGGCCCTGATGGGGCCTCCTCCTGCTCAAGCTAGCATTGACAACGCCCCGACAGAGAAGTTGGTGGGTATGATCTCTTGCGGAAAGGCTTCATCTTCCAAAAGACCAAGGGGAGTAGAAGTATTAGATGATGTAATCCTTCCTGAGGGAAGTGTAGCAGGGGGTAATCTTGTAAAGGATGATAGCGTCGTCGTTTCAATGACAATCGCTAGGCATCCTGTAAAAAGAATCTTAATAGACAGCGGGAGCTCCGCTAATGTGCTTACTTATGATGCATTTCTTCGGATGAGTCTATCTCTGGATTCCCTCCGACCCGTAGCCATCCCTCTGGTTGGTTTTACTGGGGACTCCATCCGGGTGGAGGGCGAGATTACTCTGCCAGCTACGGCGGGTTCGCCACCATGTCAAAGCACGGTTATGATGGATTTCTTGGTGGTTCGGGTTCCCTTGGCTTACAACGCCATCCTTGGTCGTCCCGGCTTGAACGCACTAGATGCAATTATATCTACCAAGCGCTTATTGGTGCAGTTCCCTACCAAGCGAGGGGTCGGCGTGATGCATGGAGAGGTGGACTCGGTCAGACCTTGCTATCATTTAGCCCCTAGTCCCCAAATGGCTGGCGTTCCTTCGATGACCGAGTCGTTCGACCCCAGGGAAGCTGAGC
This sequence comes from Calamus simplicifolius, assembly GCA_900491605.1. Classification (NCBI taxonomy): domain Eukaryota; kingdom Viridiplantae; phylum Streptophyta; class Magnoliopsida; order Arecales; family Arecaceae; genus Calamus; species Calamus simplicifolius. The sequence goes on from UESW01004878.1 coordinate 328,362, forward strand.
GGAGAGGAGAGCCAGCGGAACTTCTGATATCTTACCCACTGGAAGGTGACCCCACTAAAGTCGTGCAGATCGGCGAGCTCCTTCCCCTTGAGGTCCGGGACCAGCTCCTGGCTTTCTTATCAATGAATGCGGATGTCTTTGCTTGGAAAATAACGGATATGGTCGGAATTCCTCCAGAGGTAATTACTCATCAACTTAATATTAATCCAAGCTGCCGCCCTATCCGCCAGAAGAAGAGGAGTTTTGCTCCTGAGCGGCATAAGGTCATTGATGCGGAGGTTGACAAGTTGCTTATGGCCGGTCATATCCGAGAAGCACGATATCCTGATTGGCTAGCCAATGTTGTTATGGTTCGGAAAGCCAGCGGAGGATGGAGAATATGCATCGACTACACAGATTTGAACAAAGCCTGTCCTAAGGACAGTTTTCCGCTGCCCCGCATCGACCAGTTAGTAGATTCGACTTCTGGTCATGAACTCCTTAGTTTCATGGATGCTTTCTCAGGGTATAACCAGATAAAGTTGGACCCCGCAGATGAAGAGCATACTTCTTTTATCACTGAGAAGGGTATTTATTGTTATAAAGTAATGCCCTTCGGATTGAAGAACGCGGGAGCTACATATCAGAGGCTGATGAACAAGGTGTTTAAAAGCCAACTCGGTCGGAATATGGAAGTGTATGTAGATGACATGTTGACAAAAAGCACATATGCCACCGACCATGTCACTGATCTGCAGGAAACTTTCCACAACCTCCGGCTCCATAGAATAAAGCTCAACCCCCGCAAGTGTGCATTTGGAGTTACAGCAGGGAAATTCTTGGGTTTCTTGGTCACCCGGCGTGGGATTGAAGCAAACCCAGAGAAAATTCAAGCCATCCTCAGTATGAGACAACCTATGTGTAAGAAGGAGGTGCAACAACTCACCGGGAGGATAGCAGCGTTAAGCCGATTCCTGTCCAGATCGGCTGAGAGATGTTTGCCCTTCTTTAAAATCCTGCGTAAAGCAGATAGCTTTGAATGGACAGATGAATGCCAACAAGCTTTTGAAGAACTCAAGGAGTTCTTGTCTACACCACCTCTACTGTCTAAGCCGGAGGAGGGAGAGAAGCTTTTTCTTTATCTGGCGGCTTCTTCGGAGGCCGTCAGTTCTGTTTTAGTGCGTATCGGCGACCATGCCATTCAACGACCTGTATATTATACCAGCAAAGTACTTCATGGTCCGGAGGAGAGGTATTCTAAAGCAGAGAAAGTGATCTTCGCTCTATTCGTTTCTGCCCGGCGGCTCAGGCCTTATTTCCAAGCTCATCCTATAGTCGTCCTCACTGATCAACCTCTCAGAGCTATTTTGTCGCGGCCCGACACTTCTGGCCGGCTAGCCAAGTGGGCCATCAAACTGGGAGAGTTCGACTTATCATTTCAACCCAGGGCATCTTTGAAATCTCAGGTTTTGGCTGATTTCTTAGTAGAATGCACCTGGTCTGAACAGCCTCAAGAAGAACTTCCCCGAATTTTGTCGGATAATGAGGTGATGGATCATGAAGCCTGGGTCCTCCATGTTGATGGGGCCTCTAACTCACAAGGCAGCGGAGCTGGACTCATTCTCGCTAGCCCGGAGGGCACGATAGTAGAATATGCTCTTCGATTTCTCTTTGAGGCCACCAATAATCAAGCTGAGTATGAGGCTTTGCTGACCGGAATCAAGCTAGCGCATGGAATGGGAATCAGAAGTCTTCGAGTCTTCACCGACTCACAGCTCATTTCCGCTCAAGTATCAGGAGAGTATGAGGCCCGTGACCCTATCATGTTTCAATATCTGAATAAAGTTAGATCACTGGTTCCCTTATTGGATCACTTTGTTATTAATTATATACCCAGAGGCGAAAATGCTAGGGCCGACATGTTGGCCCGATTAGCTACCTCCGTGGATAGTTCTATGGGGAAGACCTATATTGAGTATCTGGAGGCGCCTAGCATCGAAGCTACTGAGGAAGTCCTGCCCATTATCCAAAAAGAAACCTGGATGGAACCTTATGTCCGGTATCTAAAAGACGGCGTTCTCCCGGTTGATCTTGAAGAAGCTAAGCTGCTTAAGCGGAGGGCTTCTAAATTTGTACTATTAGAAGGTCAACTTTATAAAAAATCCTTCTCTCAGCCCCTCCTCAAATGTGTTAGTTCAGTAGATGCTGATTATGTCCTTAGGGAAATTCATGAAGGCATCTGTGGGAATCATTCTGGAGGACGATCTTTAGCACGCAAGGCTCTCCGACAAGGATACTACTGGCTCACCATGCAAGAGGATGCAACAGAATTAGTGAAAAGATGTGATTCATGCCAACGGTATGCCTACATTCAACGGCAACCGTCTTCTCAGCTAAGTTCTCTTTCTTCCCCCTGGCCCTTCGCTCAGTGGGGTATGGATATCCTCGGCCCTTTTCCCCCTGCAACAGGACAGCGCAAATTTCTACTAGTGGCCATTGATTATTTTACTAAATGGGTCGAGGCTGAAGCACTCGCCAGAATTACTGAGGCTAAAGTTAAAGCCTTTTTCTGGAAAGCCATTATTTGTCGCTACGGCATCCCACACACTCTTATTACTGACAATGGCCGACAGTTTGACAACAACGCCTTTCGGACTTTCTGTGCTGACCTCGGTATCGTGCAACGGTTCACCTCCGTCGGCCATCCGCAATCTAACGGAGAGGCTGAGGTCACAAATCGCATGATATTACGAGGGCTAAGAACTAGATTGGATACATCCAAAGGAAGATGGGTAGAAGAGCTCCCGAGTGTACTCTGGGCATACCATACGACACCCAGAGTACCGACAGGGGAAACACCATTCAACCTGGTTTTGGGTCCGAGGCTGTTATTCCCGTTGAGATCGGCTTGCCAAGCGGCCGAGTGGAGGCATATAATGAAGCGGACAACCTCCTCAGCTTAAGAGCCAGTCTTGACCTCATCGATGAAGCAAGAGACCAGGCTCGAATTAAGAATGCAGCGTACCAACAACGGGTAGCAAGGTATTACAATACCCGCGTCCGTCCGAAGGGCTTCCATCAGAGAGACTTGGTTCTAAGAAGAGCTTCGGTGTCCAAACCTATGGAAGGGGGCAAACTATCCCCTAACTGGGAAGGACCCTATCGGGTAAGAAAGGTTCTTCACCGTGGAGCATACCAACTGGAAGATCTAGACGGACAACTAATTCCCCGAACATGGAATGCGGACAATCTTCGGCAGTATTACCAGTGATGTAATGTATTCATGTAAATGTTGAATAAGTCTGTACTTTTAAATACATATCTTTCAATAATTACTCAGGGTGACTCGACGGCCCTGCGGTCTAAAAGGACACCCCCAGGCCGGTGTAACTCACCCCTGAGGAGGTTCAAGTCCTTGACTTAAGCGGCCTCGACCACGACAGGCGGCTCGACGGCCCTGCGGTCTAAAGGACACCCCCAGGCCGGTGTAACTCACCCCTGAGGAGGTTCAAGTCCTTGACTTAAGCGGCCTCGACCACGACAGGCGGCTCGACGGCCCTGCGGTCTAAAGGACACCCCCAGGCCGGTGTAACTCACCCCTGAGGAGGTTCAAGTCCTTGACTTAAGCGGCCTCGACCACGACAGGCGGCTCGACGGCCCTGCGGTCTAAAGGACACCCCCAGGCCGGTGTAACTCACCCCTGAGGAGGTTCAAGTCCTTGACTTAAGCGGCCTCGACCACGACAGGCGGCTCGACGGCCCTGCGGTCTAAAGGACACCCCCAGGCCGGTGTAACTCACCCCTGAGGAGGTTCAAGTCCTTGACTTAAGCGGCCTCGACCACGACAGGCGGCTCGACGGCCCTGCGGTCTAAAGGACACCCCCAGGCGGTGTAACTCACCCCTGAGGAGGTTCAAGTCCTCGAATTAAGCGGCCTCGACCACGACGGGCGGCTCGACGGCCCTGCGGTCTAAAGGACACCCTCGGGCCGGTGTAGCACACCCCTGGGGAGGGTCAAATCCTTTACTCGATTAGTCTCAAATTAATATGGGCGGCCCCAGTCCCGGGCGGCCCCCGGTGTTGGGCGGCCCCTAGGGTTTGGGCGGTTCAACGGTCCTACGGTCCAAGTATAACTCATTCCTAAGAAAGTTTAGGGTAACTTCGAGCTGCGCTTCAAGAATAGTCAAGTACTGGCAGGCTATCTAAATCAAGCAGCACCATGTCTTGATCAGCAAGCGGGAGCCAAAAATAAAGCAAAGGAAATATTGAACTAAACTAGATCGATAAAAAGTAACATTCATTCATTTGGAATTAAATCTCGTCAGCAGACAGATTTTTCACAACGAAGAGGTCCCTAAAGGGGACCGAATTTAAGATAAAAATCAAAATAAAACTCAACATTCTGGATCAGCTTTTGAAGGCCCTTTCTCAGCGTCAGGGTTGGCGGCCGGCTCCTCGGCAAGAGGCTCTTCTGCAGCGAGAGTCCCAGTCGCCGCTGCTTCACCCACCACGTTTTCGACCTCCCTATCAGAAACTTCTTCGTCATCCACGGGTCGGAAGCGCTCGAGGTCCTTTAGGTTGAACTGCCGGGCCAGTATCCGCTTACATTTCTCAAAGCCCTCCACGAAAGCGTCCAGGGCGGCCTCCTGGAACTCCGCTTCAAAATCTGGGGAGCCCTTATATCTTTCAATAGCATCCTTGGCTATAGCCTCAGCTGCGGCCACCCTTTCCTGAGCTCTGGCCTCGGCCTCCGCTATCTTTTTCTGAGCTGCGGTCTCGACTGTGGCCATTTTCTTCTGTGCCTCCGCCGTTGCTGCTGCAGCTTTATCAAGAGCATTTTTAGCGTCCTTCTCGGCTAAAATCAGCTTTTCCATAGCATCACGAGCAGTGGCCTCCGCGCTATCCGCTCGATTCTCTGTATGTTCCAGCCTAAGGGAAGTCTCCTTTAACTTTTCTTCCGTCGGTAGCAACCTTGCTCGAACCTCACACAGCTGAGCGTCTAAACTCCGCAGTTCTTGCTCTGCCCTTCCTCTCCAGGTTCGATAATCTTCCTGCATGACCCGAAGGTCATGCAATGCTTTTGATTCCCGGGCCCTAGAATCCACCAACTCTTTATCTAGACTGGCATTCCGGGACTTAGCTTTGTCTAAGTCTTCGCGCAGCACGAAGAGACCATTAGCCGTCTGCGAAACGCGCTCGGTCAGTATCTAAGTTTGATAACCAAAAAGAAGCAAAAATCAGACTTTACCTGCAGGGTAGCGGTAAACATAGTGTCGAAGGCCTCCGCCTGTGTTGCCTTCCTCAGCTTGTCTTGAAATCTGGGTAATATCGCGAGCTTAAGGATCATCTCTGATAGATTGCTCTTATATCCGATATTCCCGCTGGGTGGTTGGGAAGCTGAGGGAGGAGCCCTTGAAGTACCTGGTGAGGCGGGAGTGGTGACATCCGCTTCCGCCGGTAGCGAAGGTCCTGGCAAATCAGCCTTGGCTGCTTCTACTTCTCTTGTGGACTCACCGACGCTTTGGGCAGGAGACGAAATCGTCTCGGAAGATTCCCCCTCGGCGGGACCTCCCATAGGGCCCCCCGTCGGAGGACTCACATCCCTGTCACTGTCTTCTACTAAGGTCACCTCAGGAATCATCGCCGGAGGTTGGACCTGACTGTCCGATCCTGATTGGCGGGGTCTTTTAGATTCACCCCCCGCTGGCGCGTCATGTTCACCTCTCTCCCTTTTTCGAAGCTTGGACACCAAGAACTCTCGAGAGAACTTCATCACTACAAAGTAACAAACAATAGGTTAGCTAAACCAGCACGAACAAAGAAAGAGAAGATAAATTCTGTGAAGCTCACCGGGCGCTGCAGCCAGCGACACCGGCACGAATGAAGCCTCCCGGAGATTACTCTCCGATAACAACTCCCTACTAGGAGGGATAATTGTAGAGATTAAGGTATTGAACAGCTCGCGGTCCCTTTCTTCAATGCTCGCATTTTGGTTTGGACTAGTATCCGGAGTGCCCCAATCCGTGTCTAACCCCTCCAAATGCGCGTAAAAGAACCGCGACTTCCATCCTTTAATTTTAGAAGGAAGGTTAAGCTTTAGAACTCTCTTAGGTCTCGAAGCAAAACTCCACCACCCATCCCTAACTGGGTTGCGGACTCTATATAGGGACCTAAACAGAGAAAGTCTAGCAGGGGCTCCGTGAAAAGAACAAAGAACTAAGAACGAAAATATAACACGGATAGAGTTGGGGGTGAGCTGTGCCGGAATAAGGTGGTATCGATTTAACAGATTTATGAAAAAGGGGTGAAACGGCAACCGTAGACCGCTCTTAAAAAATTCCTCGTATAAAGCGATCTTACCCGGTTGCCCTCGACTAACCCTGTCCTCTGGAAGAGGAACAGAAAGCTGAATATTATCCGGAACCCCAAATTGAGCCCTAACATTTCTAAGGTCCTGTGAGGACATTACTGAAGCAATGTCCGCCGGCCCACCTAGTTTGGAGACAGCCACAGGAGGCTCCACCTCATGGCCGGCAGACGAACCAGGAGCCCTAAGAGATTGAGGTGATGACCTAGATACGGGTTGGGCGGATTGAACAGCGGGTTGGTCCCCGCGGATGATTACCCCTCCCAAGGTCTCTCGCCGTGTCCGGAGAATCTCCTCTCGGGAGGGCTCTCTCATGGGACCCTTGCCTTTTCTATCTACCGAGGGGTCCATAAAGAAAAAGGAGGGAGGAAAAGCCAACTAACCTGGGAGGAAGAAAAAGCCAACTACCCTGGGCTGGAGAGGATAAGAACTGAGGAAGACACACAAAATCGGGGACTAAAGGAAGGGGACGATCTTTTCAGCATATATAAAAGCCAGACACGACGCTTCGAACACCGCGAGGGTACATGATAACCCGTCAGTATAGCCGGACGAGTGAAAAGACGCCGTCCTTTCAGAGACGCGCACCTCCCTTCTTTTTCCCTTTTTCCCAAAATGTCACTTATTACAAGCGGAGCTTTCGAAATTCAAATTTTTCCGCCCTTCTCCCTTGCATGTGCGTGCCTTGCACATATACAAGAAATATGGGCGAGGGGCATATGATATGGATGACAATAAAAATAGCTAAACTAAATAAATAAAAGACGTCCTGGGCGGCCCCCAATCCTGGGCGGCCCCCGGTTCTGGACGGCCCCCAATCCTGGGCGGCCCCCGATCCTGGGCGGCCCCCGTTCTGGGCGGCCCCCAGTCTTAGGCGGCCCCTAGAACTTGGACGGTCTCCGATCCGGGGCGGCCCCCAGTTCTGGGCGGCCTCGATCCTGGGCGGCCTCCAGTCCTGGGCAGCCCCCGATCCTGGGCGGCCTCCAGTCCTGGGCGGCCTCCAGTCCTGGGCGGCCTCCAGTCCTGGACGGCCCCCGGCCCTGGACGGCCCCCAGTCTTGGGCGGCCTCCAGTCCTGGGCAGCCCCGATCCTGGGCGGCCTCCAGTCCTGGGCGGCCCCCAATCCTGGGCGGCCTCCAGTCCTGGACGGCCCCCGGCCCTGGACGGCCCCAGTCTTGGGCGGCCCCCAGTTCTGGGCGGCCCCCGATCTTGGGCCCCCAGTCTTGGGCGGCCCCCAGTTCTGGGCGGCCCCCGATCTTGGGCGGCCCCCAGTCTTTGGCGGCCTCCAGTCCTGGGCAGCCCCCGATCCTGGGCGGCCTCCAGTCCTGGCAGCCCCCGATCCTGGGCGGCCTCCAGTCCTGGGCGGCCCCCAATCCTGGGCGGCCTCCAGTCCTGGACGGCCCCCGGTCCTGGGCGGCCTCCAGTCCTGGACGGCCCCCGGCCCTGGACGGCCCCCAGTCTTGGGCGGCCCCCAGTCTGGGCGGCCCCCAGTCTTGGGCGGCCCCAGTTCTGGGCGGCCCCCGATCTTGGGTGGCCCCCAGTCTTGGGCGGCCTCCAGTCCTGGGCAGCCCCCGATCCTGGGCGGCCTCCAGTCCTGGGCGGCCTCCAGTCCTGGGCGGCCCCCAATCCTGGGCGGCCTCCAGTCCTGGACGGCCCCCGGCCCTGGACGGCCCCCAGTCTTGGGCGGCCTCCAGAGTCTAGGCGGCCCCCGATCCTGGGCGGCCCCAGTTCTGGGCGGCCCCCGATCTTGGGCGGCCCCCAGTCTTGGGCGGCCTCCAGAGCCTAAGCGATCCCCCGGTTTAAGAACAACCCCCACGACAAAACGATTAAAAAGAAATAAACCGTCACATCCGGAACAGAAATCGAGGGATGCCAAAATCATCATGCCTTAATTGGTTCGCATAAGACAAACCCCCTAAAGGGGACATTGAACCTCTATTTTAGAGCCAGATCCCTTTTCCCTCACCCTGACGTCTCCACTACCTCTGACATTCCTTTGGGATAATCAAGATCATCATGAAAAGGATTCCTTCATGAGTAAGTTTCTTAATATCCTTATTAAGAATTATCACTGAATAACCACGTAGTGCAAGATGAATACCTGCCCTACACGTGGACGTCCATGATAATTAAAAATAAAAAGTCAAAAGTAATAATAAAAAAAAAGAAAAGGAGAAGGAGGATAAAAGGGGACGAGGGGAGCAGGGGAGGGGGGATCTTCTTCCAGAGAAAACAAAAAGAGAGATCCTAAGAAAAATCCTAAACAAGAAAATCTGGTGATCCAGCATCAACAGGCATGACCATGGATACAAATGTCATTAGCAACTATATGATTCGCCTGATGCTTTGGGACTTGTCTAACATAAGGGAAGACATTGATTATTATTCCTAGTGGGAGCATAGATCATGGGTCAGGGCCCACCTAGACCTTTTTTTTTTTTTTGTAACAAACGGGCGATCACACAAGTCTCATGTGAATCAGCCCAGATACATCAGATAACAAAATATGCTTAAAAAGAGTAGGACAGTGATCTCCAGCCCTCCAATTCCATGAGCCAGAGTGCTGAGCCATAAAGGAAGCTGCTCAATCAGCAGCCGCATTAGCTTCTCGAAATATATGACGAATCAGGACCAAGTCGTTCCCTCGCAGAAGGTAATAAATATCCCTCAAGATTAGATTAGAGGGACCATCAGAATAATTCTCCTTCTGTATCCAAAAGATGACCGTCTTAGAATCTATTGTTCGGTCATAGAAGTCAAAACGTTGCTAAATTGGATCAGAATTGCTGTGCATCCATTGTAGGTTTTTGGTTCCAGCCGCTCCATACTGAGAACTTTAATATCATGTCACTTTGACTAGTGTGGATTTTTTTTTTAAAAATTTCCTTTCCTTGTTTAGACATGCTTGTATCTGTCCCCGTCCCAACTATTGTCTTGGACTGTGGGCCATGGGCCATGGGCCTTGGCTATGGCTTTGTTTTTGGGCCATAGGCTTGATCTGATCATGGCCTGCATCTTGGCCCATGAACCTAGGGCACAGGTGGGTCTGAGGCATGACTTAGAATGGAAAAATCTTTGTACACCGTTCCGATGCAGGATGGTCTCGACCAAACGCAATGATTCACCTACCGCAAGCCCGTGCCAGAGGGTTTGCTCATCGGTCCTGCATCGCTGATGTACGGATCTATATGCAGGCGAATCATCATGTTCAGTGTAGTCTATCATGCACCAGGGTGGTGTACAAAGACTTTTTCAACTTGGAATTGGCATGTTGAGCTCAAACTTGGAGCATAGCTTTGCCTCGGCCATAACACTGGTTTCGATTATGGCTAAAACGTGACATGCAGTGGACTTACAGTCCATTATTTTCAATTATAATTTCATTCTTTGATTTTCATGCAACTAATGATGGAGAATACTTGTTTCAGCTTTTCATGGGTCAGGGCATGTTTTGGGCCTCCATTTGAACTGGGCCAAGGCCTAGTTTGAGCCAAGGCAAATAGGGGTAAGAAATGATTTGATAATGTTAGGCTACGACTTGTTTTGAGACCTATCGTGGGCTGATTTTTGGCCAAGGCTAATAGGAACCAAAGCCCAATTTGAGTTTAGCTTTGTCACACCTTGATAATTGCTATTATCTTTACATGCATATTCTATGTTTTGATTATGCATTATTATTGATTATTTTCTTGAAATTTATGTGCATATTCTATAAGACTATTTGGTTATAAACTGTTTTATATTCTAGGAGCCTAAATGCAGTTGTTCTTTGCTTGCTTGAGTTTATGGTTTATGTACTCTCAATTTATAAAATATATGTATGAAGTAAAACCATTGTTAGATTCAAGACTTGTTGTTTGATACAATAATAGTTATTTTGTGATTCGAGGAGTAGAGGTAGGCACTAGGTCGTGCCGCCCATGGGCTGGCACGGCCTGGCACGAAACCGGGCCGTGTCGCATGGTCCGTTAAACCGGGCCGTGTCGAGCTCGAAAAATTCTTTTTTTGAGCCCGGCACGGCCCATGATGGGCCCGGGCCGGCCCGTCGTGTCGATCGTGCCAGCACGGCACGCCCTATCATGCCGGCCCATCGGGTCAGCACGATCCATCAGGGCCTAATAATTTTTTTAAAAAATATTTTTTAAATAAATTAAAAAATTATTGGGATATGAAGCCATAATTTAATATGACACCATCTTAATGGTGGAGGGTTTGGCATAGACCCCTATCAGTTTATTAATTTAAAATTAAAATGGTATATGAAGGGAGTGGGGCTATACCTGACCTCCAGAATACAATAAGAAGAAAAAAATAGAGATGACTCACTTTAACAATTAAAAAAAATATACATTATTAGAAGTGAAACCTATATTATTAGAAGTGACACCAATTCAAGCCTCAGGAAGACATAAGGCCCATACAAAAGGCCTTGTTAAAGCATACTCTATGCTCCAAGAGCATCAATCTTAGCTTCTCTCATATTAAAAAAGACTTTGTGCATCGATCTTCAGTGCACAAAGCGCGCACGGATGCGCGGTGTTTGCAAGTCAGGCTAGTCCATAAGGTGATTCCTGGGCCTACTGTGCTCTTTGGCTGGTTTTGCTCAACAAGAGCACGGTTAACGTCAAGAGACCAGACTTTCTTGCTTGACTCGTTCATGATGATTATAGTGCACCGGATGACCTAGTTTTTCTTATAAATTTGAGTCTTTATGAGAATATCTAAACTTAGTTCGTCTTGTTCCTATTTGTTGTTTTTTTTTCCTTTTGATGTTGTTAAATTATGAATAAATGGATATAAGCTGGAGAGGATAACATTCAACCGTGCAGCATGCTTTAAATATAATAATGCAAATGTAACCAAAAAGATATATACTAGTGATGTATTACTACAAATGTGACTCACAAGTTATAGTCAATTACATACAATAGTTAGAACTAGACTTGCAGACTTTAACACAATTAGAAGATTGGACCAGTAGCTCAATGATCCAATAGATGGATCAATGGTTGAATAGTATAAATAATCAAAAAAATAAAACTAAAAAATGATTCATAAGGATAAATAAAGATAATTTCTTAATAAAATTTAATTAATATGATAGCTAAAAATTTAAATTCTTAAAATTAAATTATTTAAACCCTAAATATCCTCGTCTGGGTCATGCCTGGCATGGCTTGGCACAATGCGTGGCCCAAATGGGCCACGTGTCGTGCCAGGCCGAACTTTTTAGGAAACGGGCCGTGCCTGGCACGGTCCATTAATGAACGAGTCGTGCCAGGCATTCATTTTCTGAAGCACCCCCACGGGCCTGGGCCGTGCCGGCCTAGGCACGGCTCAGTGCCCACCTATACCGAGGAGATACATATAGATCAAGTATCTCATATAGAAAGGTCATATATATACATTTGGTTAAATATGTATGTTGTGAGTAGGTTGATATGGGTGCTTGGCTGCCAAAGTGGCTTACCTATTGAAGCTCATGAAATTTTTCTTCATGTCGGTGTTATAAGATTCTGGGTTACAGCATATAATCGCCTGCTTATAGGAGTTTATTAGTGTTATAATTTTAGGGGCTAGACATGCAGCATTGAGTTAGAGGATGCATTAGCTTAGAGAATCTATCTGTCCAAAGGGGATAGTTTTCTTGAATGCTAGAATATTCTCATAGCTTGCTCCATGTGTTACAATATTCTGAATTATGGCATATAATCGCCTATCAAAAGAGAGTTATTGTATGTTGTAATTTTAGGGACCGGATTTGGAGATTGTGTCAGAGGTTGCATTAGCTTAGAGGATCTATCTGCCCAAAGGAGATAGTTTTTTTGAAGGCTAGGATATTCTCATGGTTTACTTCATGTAAAAAGATCTCACTAGCATATTAAATTATCTACGTAAAAAAGAGTTAGAGTTTGTGATGATACATCAGGAGTCTTTAATATATATATATATATATATATATATATATATATATGTGTGTGTGTGTGTGTGTGTGTGTGTGTGTGTGTGTGTGTGTGTGTGTGTGTATGATGTATGTATGTATGTATTAAAGATTCCTGATGTATCATCACAAACTCTCTTTTACGCATATAATTCAGTATTGAGACTATTTTATTGCCGACATATTCATATATTTTACATTCTATGGCTTCAATAGTCTCCTTTAATGTGAATAATAATCATTCCATAATCAATACCGCCAAAGTTTTCTTAATAATTATGGAATAAAGATATTAAGTATGGGATTGAAAAATCTCATAAGTCTATAGTTCATCATGCTCTCAATTTCTTATTTATTAAGTTTAACCAAATTAAAGCTACCTAAATGCTTGAGATAAAGCTAAGTATTGATAATAATGTTGAAATTAAATTTACATTCATGTGCATTGTTAGTTAAATTTAGAGTCTAATTTTCCTTTTATCACATATTGTCCTTTAAAGGGAATTTAGTTTCAATTTTTTCTTTGGATAAAAAAGAGAGATTATATCTAACAAAACTCTAGTTAAAGAAAAGTTTTCAATCCTATGACATAAATATTTAGGTCACACTTTGAGAAAGAGAGAGTTAGAACATTTATAAATGATGATAATTTTACTCTCTTTTATTTTTTAAAGAAATAGAGACTTGTATTGATTGTATTAGGAGTGTGTCAATCAAGTCTATGAATTAGGACGCAACTCATAGTTCGAATCTTTTTGAGATTATACACACTAATTTAGTGGACCTTTGTTCTCTTATTGATAATTTATTCCTACATGATTATCTTTATTGTGAAGATCTTTAAAGTTGAGGTTTAAAAATGATTAGAAAAGGGCATTAAAATTGTAAGGAATTATTAAAATAGTAATTATTATGATAGGCATAGTGCGGGCAGTAAATGGATCAGTTTGGCAAATACTTATGAAAAAATGGGATTATAACCTACAATATCATGTTTGATTGTCTTGACTAAAATGGTGTAGCTAAAGAGCACAATTGCGCCTTTAAGGACATGATGAGGTGTATAATAATTAGGTTTAATTTTTTGAGTTTGTTTTAGTGTGAAACTATTAAAACTACTTTAAGTACGCTCGATAGCGTATTTAGCAACTCTATTTTCAAAACCTATTTTAAGTTATAGATAGGAAAGAAACCTAGCTTGAACCACTTTTGTGTCCAAGGTTATCCTAATAAGGGTAGGATTTATGATCTTTTTGAGAAAAGACTAACCTTAGGACTATACATTATTATTTCATTAGATGTCCAGAATATTTTAAGGAATAAAGATTTTATTATCCTACATATAGTATTGAAATTTTAACAACTAATATTTAGAGTTTGATATTATTTATATTGAATGTTGTTAGCCTGTTCATATGAAAGCCTAATAGATATGTGGCTATTCCTTGTATGAGAGTGTTATGCCTGCACTTATAAAGATGGTAAATTGTGAATAATAGGTTAATGAACATTCTATGCTTAATCTTGCTTCTATAATGCCTCATTCGGAAGAGCCGACTGTAAAGGCACTTATGATAAGATCTAATAGGCATAGAAAATATAATTTTAGATAATTTGAATGAGGCCCTCTCACCTATTTTTACAGGTTTCTTTTAGGACTATTATGGAGCTAGTGGCTCATTTTGATTTAAAATTTCACCAAATAAATGCAAAATAGCTTTTAAATGGTTAGCTTAGATAATTATGTTAATCGGTGCCTATACCATTGCTCAGTGGGAGTAGATTCATCTTTTTTGTATTTTATGTTAATGATATTTGACCTATTAGTGGTATTTTTTTATTACTTAAAATTAAGCAATTAATGTCTAAGACTCTTGATATAAAAGATCTTAGTGCCTTATCTCAATTTGTTCTTGGAATTGAGATTAATATAGATAGAGCTCATGACATGTTAGGGCTCTCTTAAAGAACCTACATTAATAACATGTTTAGTAGGTTCTATATACAAAATTGTAAGTTAAGAGATGCACCTATTGTGAAAGGTAATAAGTTGTTTTGAGCTAATATCCTAAAAAATTTGTAAGAGAGAGTCTATGAAAAATATACCTTGTACTAGGGTAATTGATAGTCTATTGCATACATAGGTTTATACTGGACTGAACACGACTTATGCAGTAATTATTTTAAATAAATATTTATCAAATATTAGTTTAAACATTGAAATGTTGCTAAGATAGTGATAAGATAGTTAATAAGAACAAAAGGTTTTATGCTAGTTTATAGGAAGATGAACAATCTTGAGTAATTGATTACTTAGATTCAGATTTTAATGGTTTTAGCCGAAGGAGCTATATTTTATAAGTGTTGAGAGATATATACTTACGATTTCTTATATTATGTAGGCTATATTGGTTGCATGTTACAGAGTTGCAACATTGGTCATATATTCTATCTCTAGACCACTAAAAATTTAGTGTGATAATAATTATGTTATTTCTTTTCAAAGAACAATAAATACTAGTGAGTTCAAGTATATGAAGATTAAATATAATAAAGAAAGGAATTGTTATTGTTATGTACATTTGTGCAAAAAAGGCATGGCTATTGATTTATTGACCAAGTAATTAACCCATTCATATATGAAACATATTAAAGATATGGATGTTTTAGGATTTTTGATATACTTGATTAGTGGGAGTGAATTCTGTTTATTGAACTCTTATAAGTTGACTTATTGTATGGGCTATTATAGAACCCATTTTATTTTCTCAGTACATTTATTTAATATATAATGATCATCAATGTTTTATTGATGGCATGTTTCTTTTATTTATATGCACATTGTTGATATATGATATGTCATGTAATTGAAGACTTAAAACTTGGTGCCAATCTTGAATGTTAGTTATATATATCTATTGGTGACAACATAAAAAACACTTCAAGGTATTATATTAAAAACATGCTAGACATATTACAAATGCCGTATGGGATTTCTCTAACTTCAGTTAAAACATAAAGTTTTATGAGAAATCATTTGGTAGACCCATAGTGAGAATAGCACTTACAAGATAACAGTTGGCGTGCTATTTTCTTACTACACTACCATATCATGATCCATGTTAGTAGGAATTATTAGCAATTATAACCATGGATTGAGCCTATGTCAATAAGGGTTATAACGACTGCTATGATTCAGTATTGGTAGCTTTAACAGGGTCGAATTGTTTTCTAAAGTATTGTGTTGGAGGACCAATTAATTATTTTCAAAAATTATGGCCACATTAAGTTTAACTATTCAACATGAATATTAGTTTTTCAAACAAACAAATGTTTTTAAAACTAGATCAACTACAATTAATATTGCTCAAGTCAGAGAATGCTAGAATTTTTTCATATGTGGGCTACCATTAATTGTTATGATTTTAATTTTATAAAATTGGATGAACAAATTTGATCCAATAATATAAGCTGGATGAACCTAATATTGTTTAAAAAATGATCCATATAATTTGTGCCTAAGCACATTTTTGTTAAGTGATGTGATTGGTGGTGTGAGCCTGAAGCCCAATAGTGATCTATGATAAAAGAATTTATTAGGATTTCGTTATAAATAAGTGAGGTTTCTTTTCTCTCCTCATATCATATGTGATGATTGATTTTTTTCATTTGAAGGATGAGCAAGAGGGAAAATCTAGCTTTAAACATTTTTGGTGAGCATAATTTTTGCATAATGCAGTCTTTACATAAATCATGATATAAATGCAAATAGATATGAGAATAAATTTTATGTTATTAGAAGTTTAAATATACGATCATATAGAATTTGCATATGGATCGAAGAGATGCCGATCATCGGTGGTGCTGGCATCGGTGGCAAAGTGGTATGAAGAGAGTGATGAGGAGATGAAGAGAGTGTCCAATGACAGGGACTCGCACGTCGGCAACTAATGGAGGCTCCATTCTGCACCTGCCTCCTTCGGAGAAGCGCTTGGGAGGAATGCTATACGGTGTCATGCATGGCAATTTTATTTGAAAAAGTCTTGCTGCATCACGAGCGGTGCAGAATAAGTGCATCACTGGCGGTGATTGATGCGTGATCCATGCGCACGTGCTAAGGATAAAAATATTTTTTATCCTTGGCACGCGCACATATGCACCATGCATCAATCACCATGCATTTTTATCCTTGGCACGCGCACGTATGCACCATGCATCAATCACCATGCGCGGTATAGTTCTTGCTGCACCAGTGCAGCAAGACTTTTCCTTTTTATTTCTGTTCTAGTTCTTTATTGATGGGCTAACCTCCTTGTATGTTTGAAGGAAGAGTCTTGCTACACCACATCCAATGTATATGCACATGCATGCCAAATGCAAAAAAAAAAAAAAATATTTGTGTTCTTGATACATGTATATGTACCGCATATTAATCATCATGCATAGTATACTTATTCTGCATCTGGCGCCATGCAACAAGATTTTTTCATGTTTAAAGTCCAGTCCAACGTCCATACAACGTGGGCCAATGTTGGCCTCCCGAAAGATTTAAGCTTTTGAAAGGTGCACTGATCCCTTGCGCGGCATACTTTGCACCGCAGGATGTTGTACGTGGTTCGATGGCCATCATGTAGGCATGAATGATTATGTTTATTTTTAAAAAATAGCATATGAAGTTATTAATGCTTATGTATGTATAGATTATGGATGGAGGATGAATGTTTATGTGGCTGTCATCCAAGCATACAAAACATGAGGATCCCATTACTCTGTGAGGAGGCTGCTCTTGAACTTTGACCGGCAAGGAAAAGTCAAATTTGGGCATGTGGAATTGTCGATCCCTTGCTTCACGACCCAAGAGAGAGAGAGAGGAAGTCACCTTGCAGGTACCTTGTAGAAGAAATTTGATGATCTGATCAACGACTAGATACTTCAATGGCATCAAAGGTTTCTTTCATTCCTCGAAGGAAGAAACGCAATAACAAGTTGACATTTGTTTTATTAAGACCAGCCTTTCTCTTGACAAATTCGATCTAGAATAGTGACATCACGGCTGACGTTTATACTGCTAACGATCGTCGCCTGGATTTATTTCCTGACCACCGAGAGCCAGGTCAAACAAATCTACAAGGGATCTTCCAAAATTATGGGCTAAGACCAAAGTCAAGGGACTTCTCTTGGGTTGAATGTTCGAAAAAATATGTTGCTCCGCGGCCTTCTATACTCAAAACTGGAAAATGTTAGGTAGAGAGAGTGGTTGTAGATTTTTGTAGTTGCTAGAAGCCATGCATGGCCTTCCATACTCAAACATGAAATTTCTTATGCAAAAATGTCCCCCTCGTTTGTTCTAACTTGACAGGTATGCAACACGAAGCTTGACAACCTTGCTTGTTGATGATATTATATTGGGAATTGCCGCATATTGATAAGAATGAGTAAGATTTAGACAGCCATCACAGATGTGTTTGGATAAGGCTTTCTTTTTTTTTTTTTTTTTTTTTTTTGGTACAAACGGTGATTCATACCACCCTAGGTCGAGTTAGACCCGATATATCATAAGCTAATAACTGAGACAAAATCAAAGAGCAAACATCTCCCGGTTCCCATTTCCAATAACCGAAGTGAAAGGCCACTCCTGCAGCAATCCAGTCCGCAACAGCATTAGCTTCTCGGTAAACATGACGAATCTGGATGTTAGGTACCTCCAAAGTCATAAAGCGGATGTCACATAATAAAGGGATAGGAGGCAGATGGGAACTGTGCTCCTGACGGATCCATCGAATAACAGTACTGGAATCACCTTCAATGATGAGACTGCGGACGCCCAGGGTTCGAACAGCATAAGATATACCCGCCCATGCCGCATAGAGCTCGATCATAGGCACCGAGGAATCAAGAAGACCAAAACCACCTGCCGCCAGCATCCTACCATCCGCATCCCGTATAACATAAGCTGATCCAGCACTTCTGCCGCGGATACTCCCATCAAAGTTAATTTTAACAAACCCTAGTGGAGGGGGCTCCCAAGAAATAAAAACTGTAGGTCGGTTCGCTGCCGCAGCAACAGGGGAGCCCCAGTGACCAAGGTTCGCAAAATCAAAGGATCCCTGATGGGAGGTATACTCAGCATAAAGAGAAGTCACAGCCCTAAGAACCCTGCGAGGAGGAAGAACCATGTCCGAGAACAGAATCTAATTCTGGGATAGCCATATCTGATAAGCAATATAAGCCCATAAAGGACCCCGTTGATGAGTACCCCTCCCAATTCGCTGCTTCAATAGTCTCACGAAAGAAATACGGTGGGAGTCAGAATAGTCCATCCAGATACAAGCACCAGAGAGTTGCCAAATCTGTCTAACCCTGGCACAATAGAATATAGCATGATCGATCGTTTCCTCCTCAATACCACACACTGAACAAGTGGGCAATATACTCAGACCACGATGAGATAGAATGGAGCATGTAGGAAGAATTTCCCAAGCCAGCTTCCAGATGAATAGTCTCACTCTAGGGTGAACAGGCAGATGCCAAATCCAGTCCCCAGCCATCGAATCCTGAGGGTAGTCTCTGAACATAGACAGAAGGTCACTCATGGGAGCACGAGGCAAGCAAGATCTCCTCCACACCCTGGTATCAGTACTAGCACCCAGAGAAAGAGGGATAGAGAGAATGCGCCGACAGAGCGCAGTCCCGAAAAAGCTGGACACTCGAGAATGCGACCAGGTAGAGCAATCCGAGGAAATAAGGCCACTAACACATACCATAAGGAATGTCTGGGCAAACAAAGGTCGGCCACTGAGACAGGGGGAGGTCGGCAATCCATGTATCCTGAATGGCGTCCACTGAGGTACCGTCACCAATCATCCAAGAGGTACAATTCAAGATAGTCGGAGCATATCAACAGACCTCTTTCTAATAAAAGGAATGCCCCTGATTAGACTGAGAAAGAGTAGAAGAATTTCAACTACCGTACTTGGCTCGCATGAAGGAACTCCACAGGCAATGCAGATCAAGCAGGAACTGGGAGGCATGCCTTGCTGTCAGAGCCTCTCTTCTGACCAACAGCGACTGGATGCCGAGTCCACCCTCAGCCAATGGCAAACAAACAGTGTCCCAAGCCAAGAGATGAATATTGTGGCCATCCAGCATCGATGCCTAGAGAAAATCCCGAAAGTATCTCTCAATCTTCTGCAGGCATGCCATCGGAATGGCAGTATTAGATAAGAGATAGCAAGGCATCAAGGAAAGCACAGAACGGATCAATGTAATCCGTGCCATCATATAAAGGCTACCAGCCATCCAGAGGATCATGGATCCGTCTCACCATAAAGCTAAAGTCCGAGCACCACGGCCATCTCCCAGTAATCGATATACCCAAGTAGGACATCCGATCGGACCGAGCATGTATCCCCATAATCTGAGATATAGACCTCTTCATAGCAGAGGTCGTCCTCGGGCTGAAGCAAATCAGCGACTTGCTGAGATTGACACACTGACCCGAAGCTCAGCAATAGGAGAGAAGAATGGACGCAAAGATGGTGGCATTACTGGTAGAGGCCTTCCCCAGCAGGAGACAGTCATCAACAAAAAGTAAATGAGACAGCGAAGGTCCATGGGGGCTCGCAGCATATGGGTCAATAGCAGAAGTCCGCGTCACCATAGCAAGCTCCCGGGACAGAGCATCAGTAGAGAGGATGAACAAGAATGGAGAAAGAGGACATCCCTGCCTCAAATCAATCGCCGAATGGAAGAACTGCGTTCGATCCCCATTAATCAGAAGAGAGAACGACGGCCTCTGGACACACTCCATCACCCAGTCAACAAAAGTCCCATGGAATCCAAACTCATACAGAGTGCTACAAAGAAAGTCCCACCTCAGTCTATCATAAGCTCTTTCCATATCAAGCTTGATAGCCATGAGGCACTGACGTCCCGAGGCTCTCTGAAGGTCATACATAAACTCTTGAGCCAACAGGGCGTTGTCCGTGATACTATGCCCCTTAAGAAAAGTACCCTGCTCCTGAGAGATGAGACGAGGGATAACCGAAGCCATCCGGGTAACCAAAAGCCGAGCACAAATTTTATATAATGTGGTACACAGACTGATAGGCCGGAAATGCAGGGGAGAGGAGCATCAGTACGTTTAGGTACCAGGGTGACAAGAGTCCGCTTCCAGTCAGAAGGCATATGAGTGGCCTGAAATACAGACTGGATAGCCGAGACCACATCCAAACCAACTATGTCCCAATAATGGCGAAAGAATAAGGGCGGGTACCCGTCAGGGCCCAGGGCCTTGTCCGGACCCAGCTCCCATAAAGCAATACGAATCTCCTCCGTAGAGAAAGGCCTGATAAGAATATCATTCTCCACATCAGAGACCTTGCAAGAAGGCTGAACAGGATAAACCGGGAACACATCCCCTGACATCTTGGTCCATCTGGACTTAAAGAAGTGAAGAAGTTGATCCCTGATCGCCTTCGGATCATCCACTGAGCGGCCCTCATCATCATCTAAACACCTGATGCGATTCACCGAACAGTGCCGTAAAGTAGTCTGATGAAAGAATCTCGTGTTGCGATCTCCCTCCATAATCCACTGAATGCGAGACCTTTGCCTCCAATAAGTTTCCTGTTGCAATATAAGAGAGTGGTGGATGGCTAAGGTGGCTCTGAGGGTGGTCAGATCCGTATCATGAAGAAATCCCTCCTGATCCTCCTTGGTTTGTAAAGAAGAGATAATAGACTCCGCTTATTCTACTTGCCTCATAATATTCCCCACCTCCCTCCTATTCCAGCTAGAGAGCCTACGGCTGGCAAGAAGTAGTCGCCTAGAAAGTCTGTATGTAGCACTACCTCTGACCGACATCCGCCAGACCTAAGAAATAATATGACTCGCTGAAGAATAAAAGGTCCAGAACTTTTCAAACTTAAACTGTCGAGACCGCTGAAGAGATACTTCAGTAGAAATAAGGATAGGACAGTGATCAGAACCAATCCGGGGCAAGTGAGTAACCGTAGCAGATGGAAAGATCTGAAGCCAATTAGCAGAAGCCAAAGCTCTATCCAGTCTCTCCCAGACTCTAGCAGAACCCTGAAGGTTATTGCACCAGGTGAACTGGGGTCCAGCAAACCCCAAGTCCAGGAGACCCGTCGAGGCAATAAAATTCTTGAATTCAATAATGTCCGAAGAACCAACAAACTGTCTACCTCTCTCTTCTCAGAGGCCCCCATAATACAATTAAAATCACCAACAACAAGGGAGAGAAAGCCCTGGCCAAGGAGCAAGAGAATCTCATCCCAAAGCACACGGCGAGCCCTAAACTCAGTACTGGCATAAACTCCAGACAACAACAAGGCGCAGAGGATCCTTCTGAGACAACCAAAGCCACCTGCTGGCCACAGCCGTGGAAGGCATCGACACGGACTTTATCCGGTCTCCAAAGCACCAAAATACCTCCAGAAAGCCCAATTGAGTCAATAGCATAAGAATTCCACAGTCTAAAGATCTGCCTCCGAAGGAGAGTCAGACTGCCCCCCGATAGACGAGTTTCCGTCAAAATGCATATATCAAGATTATGAAGCTGCTGAAGCCTCCCGAAAGAGGACCGAAATGAGGGTTTCAGAGCCCCTCGAACATTCCAAACAAGAATCTTCATTTGGAAAATTGAGATAGAGGGACCCCAGTAGAATCCCCAGTCACCTTGTCCTCATGGTGATCATTAAGCAGTATGGGACCCACTGGTCCCAGGTCAGTACACTCATCCACCCTGAAGGAGTCCATAGCCTCCACAATACGATCCTTCTGGATGGCATCTTTAAGAAGGCTAACCGCTGCGTCGTGGTCCGAAACGATCGAACAAATCGACTGGGCTGACCCTTCAATAGAAGCTGGGGTCACACTGTCCTTACGATGGGTCTTTTGCTTCCTCATCCCGACAAGACCCGGTGTACCACCAGGGGACTCAATAGAAGCCAAAAATACAAATGACCCTTTCTCAATGGACTTATCTCTGAGGAGTGCTTTCCCTTTTCCTTTGGAAGCCTTGGATACGACTCGCTGCACTAGAGGCTCAACAGGCCGAGCCCTCTTCGACGGGCCAGAGAGGCCACCACCGCAAGACTTAGCCAGGCCCCCCAATACCAAAGGAATAGAGCCAAAGTCCTCAGAATTCACTGAATTCACTGAAGCCACCGGGACTGAAATCAGGATTTCAGACTTGGACTCCTGAGCCCTCCAACCCAATCCAATCGGCACGCAAGCAAGGGACTGGCACGCTGGAATAATAGCCAAAGAGGGAGAGCTTGGGGGATCAGAAGCCTCATTCTCCTGAAAGTGCATCGTAGAAGACCCCGTGGACACCCCCCGGCTCAGCATGCAACTCACCATCAACTGCAGACACCGTGGGCGGAAAGCGGCAAGCAGGCTCTCCAATCACAGGAGAAGACTTTAGCCTTTGGAAGGGCAGAGCCACAGACCTACCATTCGATCCTTTGCTCAGATTTCTACGCGCAACTTTCTTAGGAGTTTTCCACTGTTCTGTCAAAGCAAAGGAAGGGGGGAAGCAGCCATGCCCGGAGCAGGGGAGTCCTAAGACGCTGGTTGCATCTGAACAGGGGGCTTCTGCCGTCTCACCGCCGCCATCCAAGGACCGAACGGAGGAGTCGAAGAGGAAGAAGAAGAGTCCGGCCCAACTCCACAAGACCCAGAAAAATGCAAGGATCCACATAGCTCGCAAATACCATCAAGATGCTCAAAGGTGAATTGCTGCCAAAAAAACTGCCAGAACCTATGATTCGAGCACCCGAAAGAAGCGGCTTGCTGAGGTCGACACTGACACAAGCGCGCATGAAACCTCCCCGCTTGCGTTCCTTGGTCGATGCATCAGAATACATGAATCTCCCAGTAGCAGATAGGATTGAAGCTAGAGCCTCATCTGCCCAAAATTCGATAGGAAGCATTGGCAATCAGATCCAAAGCAGAGCCTGAAGCATAGAAGTCTCAGATGGAATGAATTCCGGCTTCCACTCAGAGACAGCAAAGACTTGGTCATTGACCACCCATGGTAGACCAAGGAGAAGCTCCGTTGCATGATCATCGGCAAACCGAAATAAGTAATGTCGGTGCACCAAAGCCACGGATTCAATATCCCCCAAAATGTCGGCTCGGTGGAATTCACGAACCAGAGCATCTGGAGGATAAAAAAATATTTTACCATAAGAATAGCTTTATTTATTTATTTTTTTTGGTACAGAGGATGATCACACCATTCTAGGGTGAGTCAAACCTGATATATCAAAATATAATATTTGGAAAAGGATATTAGGATAAGGATCACCCTGCTTCCAACTTTAAAAATCAGAGTGATAGGCCACCCTGGTAGCAAGCCAATTAACAGCTGAATTAGCTTCGCGATAGATATGCCGAATCTGGGCACTATAAATGCCCTGAAGAATAGATCGGATGTCACAAATTAAGGGAAAGGAAGGCAAGTGGTCGCTAGAATCCGGACGAAGCCAGCGGTTCACAGTCATAGAATCTCCCTCAATAATAAGTCTGCAGGTGCCTAGGCATCGGATGGTACAGGAAATACCAGCCCATGCAGCATGCAACTCAGCAAGTGACACCGAGGAGTCAAGAAAGCCGAATCCTTCAGCGGCCAACATCGCACCATCCAATCCATGGATCACAAAAGCCGATCCATCACATCTATCGTGAACACTCCCATCAAAATTGATTTTGACAGTCCCTAGAGGTGGGGGCTCGCAAGATATGAAGACCATGCGCCGGTGTGCTACCGAAGCAGCAGAAAAGTCCAGAAACCAGTGCTAGCAAAATCAAGAGCATTCTGATGGAGAGTATACTCAGCATATAAGGCGAAAGCAATCCTGACAACCCTGGAGGAACGAGAAATCTCGTTAGTGAACATGAGCAGATTTCGAGATAACCAAACTTGGTAAGTTGTATAAGCCCACAAAGATCCCATCTGATAGATACTCCTTCCCATATCCTGCCTAAGCCGGCTCAAAAAAGAGGTATGCTGGGAAGCAGAACCATGCACCCAAGGCCAGTTGCTTGAAAGCTGCCATATTTGCCTCGCTCTAGTACAAGTGAAGATAGCATGGTCTACTGTCTCCTCCTCAAGACCACATAGCGGGCACATAGGCAGAATACTCATATTTCTCCCAAAGAGCAGGGAATAGGTAGGAAGAACGTTCTTTACAAGCTTCCAAATAAATAGCTGTACCCTAGGGTGAATGGAAAGATGCTAAATCCTTTGAATGCTGTAGCTATGGCCTGTAAATATTTAGGAGGTCCCTTATAAAAGCATGAGACATACAAGATCTCCTCTAGACCCTGATGTCAGCAGGAGGGCTCGAAATGAGAGGAATAGTTAGAATGCAATGATAGAGCTCATCCCCAAAGTAGCTGGACACCAAAGAGGAAGATCAGGCAGTGACTCTCATTTCATTAGAAATGTCTGTGCAAACAAAGGTCAGGCAACGAGACAGTGGAAGGTCTACAATCCATGTGTCATGAACAACATCCATGGAGGCTCCATCACCAATCATCCATAAGATGCTATTCAGAATAGTCGAAGCGTGCTAACAGACCTCTTTTCAGAAAAAAGAGTATCCACGAGTAGATTGAGGAAGAGTGAAAGAATTTCAGTCTCCATATTTGGCATGTATGAAAGAGCTCCATAAATAATCCGGATCAAGTAAGAACCGCATGGCATGCCTAGCAGTCAAAGCCTCCCTCCTAACAGTGAGAGACTGGAGCCGAAGCTCACCCTCAAAAATGATAGATAGCTGATGTCCCAAGTCAGAAGGTGAATACCATGACCATCCTGCCTCAAAGCCCAAAGGAAGTCCTGGAAGTATCTCTTGATCCTCCTCAAGCAAGTCAATGGGATGATAGTATTAGATAACAGGTAGAGAGGAATAGAAGACAACACCAAGCGTAACAGGATAATCCTTGCCATCATAGAAAGCCCAATGATCTGCCACCCATCCAGACGATCGTGGACCCGCCTTACAAGGTTGCTGAAATCGAAACTTCATGGTCATCTCTCTGTAATAGGTATCCCTAGATAGGACAGCCGATCAGTCTGAACTAGAATACCCATGATATACGAGATGGTCCCTCTTAAAAAAGAATTCATCTTTGGGCTAAAATAGATCAAGGATTTACTGAGATTATGTAATATCCTGAAAATCTTATAATTTTGATAATATTAATGGCATTTTCATTTGAAATGATAATCGGATGGTTTTAATGATGTATGGGTGTGTTGCCACTTGAAAAATGTAAGAATGAAAGATCTATGGTGTAAATGAGTATATTTTTTTGTGCTAATAACTTTGATTTAAGAATTTGAGAGATTTGAGTATTAACATGCTTAAATTTTAAGAAAAATCAAGTTTGTTTGAGTTTTGCCCTTATATGATGTTTTTAGTAATTAGAGTCGACTCTAATTGGTATGGAGTCAACTCTGGCATGGTTTTAAACTTCTGGCATACTTTAGAGTTGACTCCTACAGAAGGGAGAGCCAACTCTAATTAAGAAATAGAAAGATAGCATTTCTGCATCATGTTAGAGCCGGCTCTAATTTCTGTAGGAGCTGGCTCTAAGTCAGTGGATTCCTGGGTTAAATCTTTAAAATTCATATTTATTCCGTTTTAAGTCCGATTTGAGTGTCGTTTGAACCATTGGATTCCTAAAATTAAGCTCTTCAAGTTGACAAGGTTGTTTCTTAAAAATATTATAAAAAAGTATTGAATTCGAAAGAATATCAATAAATAGCTATCAGGAGCAAAATGAGGATTTGTTAAGTCACTGTACATGCCTTGCCCCCAAGTCACTGAAAAATATAAGAGAGAGAGAGAGAGAGAGAGAGAGAGAGAGAGAGAGAGAGAGAGAGAGAGAGAGAGAGAGAATCAGCCAAAAAGAAAGAAGAACGAAAGAAAAGAAAGAAAGAGTGAAAGAAAGAAAGGAAGGGAAGAGAATTGGCCAGGGAGGAAGAAAAAGAAGAAGAAGAAGAAGAAGAAGAAGAAGAAAAAGAAGAAGAAGAGAAGGAAAGGAAAAGCTTGGATAGGATCTTAGTGGCCGTGTTAGCTTCTGAGGTAAGCTCTAGTTTCCCTAAGCCCCAGTATAGCATGGATCTTACTTAGATTTGTTGTTATGAAGATAATAGCAGGTGAATCCTTGATGGATAAAAGAGTGAAAGAAAATCATGAGATATTTAAGGATTTAGCATGTATATACACAGTGTTTCAAGGAAACCTTCTAAGCATGAACGTTGATGATGTATGTGTCTATTTGTGATGGCATAGTTCTGAATGGTGGTTCCAGAAAGCTGAAGCACAAGAGTTGAGTATCAGTTGGTATGCTAGCAGCTAAGGTGAGTGGGTTTCTCATCTAGCTAGGTAAATTATTTTTGAGATATTGTATGGATATTTTGTTATAGATGTATATAGTGTTGTGTTGAGCATGATCTGGTGAAAAGAGGAGTTTTTGGAAATATGAGACAAAGAACAAAAATTTTGTGTATTTTTATTTAAGCATGAGTTTAAAAGAAAGGAATAAAGGTATAGCATACCCTAAAGCATCGTATGGAAGTACTTGGAAAACTTGAGTTTAGAAAGATTCTAAATATTAGAAAGATATGAGATTTAGGAAGATTGTGAGCTTTCTAAGAGATTAAATATATACTTGGGAAGAGAACATAGGTTTCATACAAGAATCTAAAAATAAGAAAAGGTACGAGTATGAGAAAAGAGTCCAAGATCCATAAGAAGAATGTGAATGTCATAACAAGAGTAACAAACAGAGTAAAGAATAAGAGTTTCACGATAAATATGAAATAGGAGAAAGAATATATGGCTTATAAGAGAGCATGAATGAGAGGAAAAAAATATATATATATATATATATATTAGATATAATAAGGAAAGAATATGAGATTAAGAAATGAACATAGGGGTCATAAAAAGAGCATAGGTTTGAGGAAAGACTGTGGGTTTCATAAAAGAATATGAGATTGAGGGAAAAGCATGAGTAAGAAAAGAGTATGAAATTGAGGAATGGATATGAGTTTCATAAAGGAACCTAGATCTGTGGATAGATCTCAATCTTCTGGATAAATATAAGGTTGAAGAAAGAGTAAGGGCTGAGAAGGGACCCTGAATTTGAGGTAAGAGTACTAGCTATGAAGCAGAAAAGAAAAGTATGAATTTAAGAATGTCATGAGTCAAAGCATGAGGTTAAGGTTGAGTTTATAGGCATGGGTTTATGAATTGATAGTTGAATTAGAGCATATCAAATTATAACAAGAAAGAATATGCATTGAAGAGGTATGTGTGGATACCTATCAATATGCATGGATGATTTGAGCCCAGTTCATATGTTTAATAGCATGAGTATTGATGAAAAGTATGAGCTAATAGTATATGTTAAAGATATGAATCATGGTAATATGATAATATTATGATGTAAGCCTATGAAATGAAAGGCTTGGTCTATTGATGTATATGGTGTAAATCTAGAAGATGAGAATCTAGTATGTAGTATAATGAAAACATATGATAAGCATGAGTTAAAGGAAAAAGATATAGCATGCATTGAGAAGCATGAGTTAAGACATAAGTTAAGGCATGAATCAAAGAATGTCTGGAGGTACATTATAGGTAAAGTATAGCATGATTTCAAAACAGGAATGAAAAGCATGAGTTTCAGGAATGTTATAGCTTGAGGAAAGCAAAGTATGATCTTGTAACTTGAGTTAAAGTGTAACAGAAGGTTTAGAGATGATGTGAATTGAGAGGCATGCATGGGCATGTGTATACATATATTATATATGTGCATATATAAATATAAAGTGCATTATATAATAAAATATGAGCGTAAGCCTGGGTTTAAAAGCATGAATTGAATATGTTTATAGCATGAGTTTAAAGCATGTGTTATATTATGAGTTTTAAAAGCATAAGTTTTGAGCATGAGTTGTAAAAAGCAAAAGAACTGAGCTTGAGTTTTGATGCATGAGTTTTAGATGCATACATGGCATATATGCATGAAAAAATATTAAAAAGAATATGTTTTGATGCATGAGTCATACAGAGCATTCAGGCAGCTATAGGGCTAATCACCCTATAGACTGTGCTGTAGCATGAGCATTGCACACAACTATTGAGTTGGCACCTCCTTGCGATTCGATCGTACGATGATCTCGGAGCCAGGGGTGAGTACAAGTTAGCCCAGGCCCGGTGGGTAGGTGATAAGCAGCCCATGGGGGCAAGAATCATAGCTCAATGGAGCTGGTTATTATTATAGCCTGTGAGGGCATAGAAAAACCGAGGTTCCAGAGTTAAGGAACAAAGCACTTTACTGGGTGAACCGAATGGGTAAAGGGTGAGATCCTATTGCTAGTTCACGCACCCGATGAGAGTACACCTGCAGGAGGACGATTATAGGGTGGTATCTCGAGGTTTTACACACAGCCCAGCATTATAAAGTTTTGGAAAAATCTTACTTTTAGTTTTATAAGGGCCAGTGGGCCAAATGCATATCCCAGTGGGATGAGATTAAAAGAGAAACCAGTGGGCAAAGATAGATCCCAATGGGGATCAGAGAGTTGAGCAAAGAAAGTTTGGGCTGTATAATGAGGATATATATATATATCCATATACCTGCTTTATAAAGTATTACATCATGCATAGATTTTTATATAAATGAGTTATTGAAAGAGCATTTTAGTATAGGTATGATACTTCAGTTAAGATGTATATTATTTAAAGAATAAGCTACAATTTACGTTATCAGATATCATGTTAAAAATGTACCTTGGTTTATACATGCTATATAGTATCAGCTTACTGTTGAAATTATGATTTATTATGATTCTATTTTTTTATGGTTAGATGGTTATCCAATCAATAAGACTTTGGTCTCACCCCTCTATGGTTGCTATATTTTTATTGTAGGACAGCGAGCTGATTGACAAGACTAAGTGGTTGGCCTTAGCTTTACTCCCGGTCTAAGAGTTGGTAATGGTACATCAAGAATATGATTAAATTGAAAGAATTTAGTGTGGATGTTAAAAAGGTAGACAGAGTCTTAATTATTATGAAAATGAGAGTTGTGCATGTAATTGTGTACGTGTGTTTATATGGTTGATACTCGGTGTTGTATCATGGACACTTATGAAACGAGATAAAGTCTTATTCTAGAGGAAATTATGAGTATGATCTATGTATTGGTGCGACTTGTATGTCGATTGTGAATGTGATCTTATAAACTGCCTGAGAATTACAGGATATTATATATATACATATATATATATATATACATACATACATATATATATATATATATATATATATATATATATATATATATATATATATATATATATATATATAGATATATATATATATATATATATATATATATATATATATATATATATATATATATATATATATATATATATATATATATGAGCATGGACATATGATACTGTGATATGATGTCATGAATGAATTAAATGAATAGGTATGAAAAGTTTTTTTTTAGGATAGATTTATGAGCTAATGATTTTTAGCAATTAGATAGAGTTTACTAATACTTTATAGTGCGCAATATAAAGGCTAGTAGAACTCTACCCAATTTCCATAGGTTACTAGGTTATGTCAGTTATCCTAGAGAGAAAGAGGGACCTGACAGATTAACTTTCTGACCAGAAGCCCGATAATAAGACTATAGAATGGTTGCAAAAGTGGTAGCATTACGGATAGTAGCCTTGCCCAGAAGAACACAGTCATCAACAAAAAGAAGATGAAAAAGCGAGGGCCCAAGGGGACCCGCAGTGTAGGGAACCAGAGACGAGCCCTGTTGAGCCTGAGATAGTGCTTTGGACAAAGCATCAGCAGAGAGGATGAACATAAATGGAAAAAGACGACATCCCTGTTGCAGGCCAACCTCAGAATGAAAGTAATCAGTCTGACCTTCATTAATAAGGAGAGATAAGGATGGTCGATGAACATACGCCATAACCCAATCAACAAAAAGCTCATCAAATCCAAACTTGTGAAGAGTACGTCGTAAAAAATTTCAGCTCAATCTAACATAAACTCTCTCTATATCAAGCTTAACAGCCATGAGGCACTGACGGCCAGAGGCTTGCTGAAGGTCATGCATGAATTCCTGAGCTAACAGGGCATTATCAGTGATACTATGTCCCCTAAGAAAAGCCTCTTGCTCTAGAGAAATAAAGCGAGGGATCACCGAACACATACGGAAGATCAAGAGACGTGCACATACCTTATATAAGGTAGTACAGAGGCTGATAGGCTAAAAATGCTGAGGAATAGAGGCATCAGGGGATTTAGGCACCAGGGTAATAAGATTATGCTTCCAATCAGAAAGAATAGAATTAGACTAAAAGACAAGCTATATGGCCTGCACAATATTCTGGCCCACAATACCCCATTAGTGATGAAAGAATAAGGGTGGAAACCCATCAGGCCCAGGACCCTTATCAACTCCAAGGTCCCATAAAGCTTTTTGAATATCGTCCGCAATAATTGGTCTGATAAAAGGTCATTCTCCTCAGCTGAGACCCTATGAAGGGGCAAGACAGGGAAAATAGGGAATCCCTCACCAGAATGCTTCATCCATCTAAATTGAAAGAAATGAAAAAGCTAATCCCGAATCACCTGGACATCCTCCTGAAAGTTGCCCTCGTCGTTTGCTAAACGCCTTATTCGTTAGCCGCTTGACATTTCAAAGTGGCTGATGAAAGAATCTAGTGTTGCAATCCCCTTCCTTAATCCACTGGATTTTGGACCTTTGCCTTCAAAAAGTCTCCTACTGCATCAAAAGAGAGTTGTGAATGGCCAAGCTGGACCTGAGAGTCGATAGATCAGAATCGGGAAGGAAGCCCTTTTGATCCTCTTTGGTCTACAGTAAAGAGATAATAGACTCAACATGCTCAACTTGCCTCACAATGTCCACCACCTTCCTTCTATTTCATCTAGAGAGTCTGTGTTTAGCAATAATCAGACGCCTAGATAATTTGTAGGTAGCACTCCTTGACTGGTAATCACCAGACCTAAGAGATGATGAATCTCGCAGAGGAATAAAAAGTCCATAACTTCTCAAATCTAAACCGCTACTCTGCTGAAGAGATTCCTTAGTAGATATAAAAATAGGATAGTGATCAGAGGCAATTCTAGACAGATGAGTGACAATGGTGAAAGAAAAGAGCTGAAGCCAATTAGAAGTGGCCATGGCACTGTCCAGTCTTTTTCAACGCTAGTAGATCCCTGATGATTGTTGCACCAAGTGAATTGGGATCCAACGAACCCCAAATCCAAAAGGTCAGTAGAAGATATGAAGGTCCTGAACTCAGTAACATCTAGAGATCCAACAAACTGCTTATCCCTTTTTTCTCATTGGCCCTCATAATACAGTTAAAGTCACCTGCGATGAGGGAGGAAAAACCCTAGGCAAGAAGTGAGAGAATCTTAGACCAAAGCTTGCGGCACATCCTAAAATCAGTACTGGCGTAAACACCCAAAAGGAGCCAAGGACCAGAAGTCCCCTCAGAAATGATCAGGGCCACTTGCTGTCTATAACTGTGGAAAGCATCCACTCTGATCTGATTATGTCTCCATAGTACCAAAATACCATCTGAAAGACCAACTGACTCAACTGCATTAGAAGCCCAAGATCGGGATGTCTATCTCCAAAAACATGCCAAACTGATCCTAGACAAGCGGATTTCTAGCAAGACACAGATATCAAAAGCATGAAGCTGCAAAAGCCTCCAAACGAAGAGCGAAACGAAGGTTTCTAAGCTCCTCGCACATTCCAAATAAGAATCTTCATCCTGATGCTTGAGAGGGGGGACCCCAACCCTGTCCCCAGTCAACACCACATCAGTATGACCACTGGTTGGAATGGGACCCTCAGGCCCTGACCACTGCAATCCTGAGGCTAGGATGAATCCATAGCTTAACTGTATCATCCCTCTGAATGGCCTTCTTGAGCAAGAAGACCGCAGACTCATGATTAGGCCCCACCATTTGGGTCGGCAGGGAGGCCCCTGAGGCTGACCCCAGGGCAGGTCCATCCTTTGACGAGCCTTCTTAGTTCCAGCCCAGTTAGGGTAGCAACCCCCCAAGAGGAGTCTAGAGATGCCAAAAAAGTGAAGGAAGCCCCCTTACTACCTTTTCCCTTGAGAGGGGCTTTTCCCTTAGCTTTAGTGGACTTAGATGCCACACGCTGCGACATAGACTCCACAGGTCAGGCCCTCTTAGATGGCCCGGTATTGGCATCATGACGGGACTTCGGTCGGCCTAACCATTTATCAGAGCGCAAACAAGAAAAGGGGTTGAGGTCTTTGCTATTTGAATTCTCAGTTAGCAGTGATTCAGAGTCCATAGGATCAGACTCAGGCAACTACGACCTAGCAACAGTGTCAACCGGTACGCACATAGCATCCCGGCACTCTGAGCCTTCCTCCCTCAGTGGCGGTTGCAGCGGCTCCTTCCCCTGAATCAGTGAATCCACATAAGGAGAATAGGCCTGAGAACCACTAGATCCTCTGCCAGCCATCCATCGCGTCAGCTTCTTTGGAGCTTGCCACCCTTCTGACAAAACAGCGGAGGAACTAGGAGCTGCCTTACCCACTTGAGAGTGCTCCCTGGGAGGCAAAGGCAGAACCTAGGGGGGCTTCCACGTAGGATCGCTGCCATCCATGGACCAAATCTGGAAGCCGATGAGGAAGAGGAGGGATCCGGCACTCGCAACTCCAGCAAGGTGCAGGGAACCACACGAGACACAGATGCCATCAAGATGCTCATAAACAAATTGCTACCAAAATGGATCTTTGTTCCCTCAAATCCTTGCACTTGGTTGGAGGGGTTTGCTTAGGTCGATGCGGATATAGGCTCTAGCAAAACCCCCCTGTTTCCTCTCCATGGTTGATTTATTAGAGAACATAAACTGCTCAGCCACTGATAGGATTGGGGACAATACCTCGTCAGTCCAAAATTTAATCCAGAGCTGAGGCAGATGTAACCAGAGCAGAGCATGGAGGAGAGAGTTCTTCGCTGGGATGAACTTCGAATGCCATGCTACAACGGTGAGGGGTTGATCATTGACAACCCAGGGCCTTCCGAGAACAAGATCCAAGGCTTGGGAGTTTGAGAATCGGAAGACATAGTGGCGGTGAGCCAGAGTTAGTGAATCAATTTCATCTGGAACCCCCGCTCGATGAAATTCTTGAATTATCACCTCCAGCGGAACCCAGTGAGCAAGACTTTAGGCAATGATCGCTTGATTCATCCATCTAGAAGCTTTCTCCTCTAACGATTGCACAGGGAATTGGACAATGTCTGGGAATAGCCTCTTCAGCTATGCAATCACAATCAAAGAGGAAAAAGGCGAAACCCACTTGAAACGGCCTTCGTAGGGCTCGATGCCAAGGCATACCAGCACTTTTGGCTCAATCGGGCATAGTCGGAGTTGGTGAAGACGAGTTTGCCATTGATCGGAGAAGCTTGATCGGAACCGAAGGCAGAGCACACCGGAGATCAGGGAAGAACTAGTTCGCGCATAAATCTTAAAGCACTCTATCGGCACGCTCACTCTAACTAGCTTTATTTGAACAAGGAATACAAGGTATGATTGATATTTAAATGGACACTACATTTATTTATTAAGACTTATAAATTAAGCAACATAAGACCCTTAGTTTTTTGGAATTAAATCTTCTCACGTAAAGCCTCATTATAAGTTAAACTTATCTTTAGTATCTAGGATTAAATCTTCTCACGTAAAGTTTCATTATAAGTTAAATCTGTCTTAACTATTTATTAGCTTAGACCATTATCATTTTTGATTGAATATATCTTTTTCTTTAACAAAAGCTTCTGAAACTAGATTAGACAGAACAATCAATCAATGTATATATACTCAACTCAACTCATATGAAAAACTCAACTCAACTCATGTAAAGTTTCAACCGATGTATATGTGTGTGTATATATATATATATATATTGCTACATTCAAATATGGTGAAAACTAGATCGAGTAATCTCTTTCATTGCTTAAATTTATATAGTTCATAAATTTCAAAGATAAAAAAATAAAAAAGATGAAAAGGCTCTAAGATCTATATGAATTAAAGGAAGAAAAAGATGGTTGAATTTTAAACATGGCTACACTTAAATATAAGTGAGCTTAAATCTGATCATCTTTTTCGTTCTTGAATATACACTATTCATAAAATATATATAAAGATGAGAAAAGTGAAAAAAATAAAATGATTTTGAAATCCTTATGAATTCAAGAATAGAAAAGATGATCAAACCTTATACTTAGTTAAATTTTCTTTTCTTTTTTCTCTATATATATATATATATATATATATATATATA
>UESW01004878.1:376357-462857 GCA_900491605.1 Calamus simplicifolius
TGTATGTGGTCCTATCACATGCAATATAAGGTTTTTTTACTTCATCACATTTATAGATGACCATAGAGGTATGGTTATGTATATCTGATGAGCACAAATCTGAAGCCTTTGAAAAGTTCAAAGAATTCAGATCCGAGGTAGAAAAACAAAGTGGCAAAAGAATTAAGATACTTAGATCAGATTAAGGTGGGGAATACTTAAGCCATGAGTTCTTAGAATATTTGAAGGAGAATGGGATCTCTCTCAGTGGACTCCTCCTGGTACGCCACAGCATAATGGCGTATCAGAAAGGAGAAATCGCACATTATTAGATATGGTTCAATCAATGATGAGCCTTGCAAATCTTCTAAAAATGTTTTGGGGTTATGCCCTACACAGCTGAATACACTCTAAACTGAGCTCCGTCTAAGTCAGTCAGCTCCACTCCCTATGAGATATGGTGTGAAAAGAAACCAACCCTTAGTCATCTAAGGATTTGGGGTTGCTACGCTAATGTAAAGCGTAATGAGTTGGACAAGCTGGAAGCTAGATCCGACAAGTGTAATTTTTGTGGGGTATCCTAAAGAAACAAAAGGATACTACTTCTACCACCCACTCGAGCAAAAGGTTTTTGTCTCAAGGCATGCCATATTCCTAGAGAATGAGATTTTCTAAGAAATGGCAGTGGAAGAAATATTGAGATTAGTGAAACTCAAGAACCATAAATTGGATACAATCGATTAGATGACATGGAGAAAATGTCAAATGCAATGGGAGTTGAGTAGGAAACTCAACTCACATTCAAGCAACATTTACGTAAGCCTCTATTAGAAATGATGGAGCAACAGGTAGCTCCAAGTACACATCAGCTACGTTGGTCTAGTAGAACACGTCATATTCCTGAGAGATATGGATTTCTTATAGAAGATGATGAGCCTACTAACTATGATAAGCAATTTGTGACATTGACTCCAAGAGATGGCTTGAAGCCATGAAGTCTGAAATGGACTCCATGTACGACAACCAAGTATGGACTTTGGTTGATCCATCTGAAGGGATAAAACCCATTGGGTGCAAATGGTCTTCAAGAAGAAGAAAGACATGGATGGTAATGTGATTACCTATAAGGCGAGGCTAGTTGCAAAAGGTGACAAGCAAAGGCAAGGTGTTGACTTTGATGAAACCTTTTCTCCTGTAGCCATGCTTAAATCCATAAGGATTTTACTTGCGATTGCAGCCTATTACAATTATGAAATATGGCAAATGAATGTCAAGACCGCTTTCCTAAATGGTAATTTAGTGAAGGATGTGTATATGACACAACCTGAGGGTTTTAAGTCCATTGATTCTCAAAAGGTACGCAAGCTGCAAAGTTCATTTATGGACTTAAGCAAGCCTCTAGAAGTTGGAACATCCATTTTGATGAAACAATTAAAAAGTTTGATTTTATCAAAAATGAGGATGATCCATGTGTGTACAAGAGGGTTAGTGGGAGTGTTATTATTTTCCAGATTATATGTAGATGACATATTATTGATAGGAAACAATGTATCCTTACTGCAAGAAGTGAAGGAATGGTTGTCCAACAAGTTCTCCATGAAAGATTTGGGAGAAGCAGCCTACATACTAGGTATTAAGATCTATAGAGTTAGATTTAGCAGGTTGCTTGGATTGTCCCAATCAACGTACATAGATAAAGTGCTAAAAGTTTTAGCATGGAAGAATCAAGAAGGGATTCCTGCCGGTATGGCATAGGATACATCTCTCCAAGGACATGAGTCCTAAGACCCAAATGGAGAGAGAGCACATGAATAGGATCCCATATGCCTCAGCAATCAGATCCATCATGTATGCGATGCTATGTACGAGACTTGATGTTTCTTGCATTGA
Organism: Calamus simplicifolius; assembly: GCA_900491605.1. Taxonomy (NCBI): domain Eukaryota; kingdom Viridiplantae; phylum Streptophyta; class Magnoliopsida; order Arecales; family Arecaceae; genus Calamus; species Calamus simplicifolius. The sequence continues at coordinate 378,227 of UESW01004878.1, forward strand.
GTATCACTAGCAGATACCAGGCAAACCCTGGTGAGAAACATTGGATGGCCGTCAAGAATATCCTTAAGTACTTACGAAGGACTAAGGATATGTTCTTGGTTTATGGAGGACCCGAACTCATAGTTCAGGGTTATACGGATTCTAGTTTTAAGTTTGATAAAGATGATTATAAATCTCATCAGGCTATGTCTTTACACTCAATGATAGTGCAGTCAGCTAAAAAAGTTTCAAACAGGAGACGACTGCCGACTCTACAACCGAAGCCGAGTACATCGCAGCATCAGATGCAGCCAAAGAAGCAGTTTGGATCAAAAAGTTCATCACTGAACTTGGTATGGTTCCAAGTATTGCTGATCTAGTACACTTGTATTGTGACAACAATGGAGCTATGGTGCAAGCTAAGGAGCCAAGGTCTCATCAGAGGTCCAAACATGTACTCAGAAGATACCATGTAATTAGAGATTATCGGTAGGAAATGATGTAAAAATAGAATGAGTCCCCACTGAGGATAATGTAGCTGATCCGCTCACTAAAGCCCTACCGCAGCAGAAGCATGATAATCATGTTAAGTCACTCGGTATTAAGTACATGGGTGAATGGCTCTAGTGCAAGTGGAAGATTGTTAGTGTATCCCTAGATCCAATTGGATTGAATGTTGTATACATTCTATGAATACAAATCAAATAAAATGGTTTCTTTATCTATTCAGATGTCTTTTATTTGATATATTTGTCTATGAGATAAAGTCCAAAAGAATGTGAACCGTGATTATGGAATTTGTAATAGAGATTACAAATTGTGAGATTCAAATTGCACATTATGGTTCGATTCTTTAAACTTCCCTTGGAGTGAGCAGCTGATTTCATAAGCTGAAGTATGAAGATACTTGGATAGGTGTGTGGATGCTCGTTATTGTAACGATGCATTGGATGACCCATACAAAGATCCCATATGGATATTCTATATAGTGTCGATGGTAGATCTCTAATGACGTGGTGTGAGTGATCCTTTGACTTGAGATCTTCATTGCATCTCATGTGTGGAATGTCATGCTTTGACGGCATCCAAACATCCCTCTAGCCATGGGTGGCAAATATGGTGTCAATTTATGACATGAAGCACATGAAGATGGTGTTTGATCAAGACAGGATTCATCTCCCTTGATAGAAAGGGTTATATCCCACGGCCACTTGATGGATTAAATTGATTGTTAAATCCTTGCAAGGTTGAGTTCAAATTCGAAATGGTTTCAAAGTTCTAATTCATATGAGTCAATTTTTTCTGAGATCAAGTAAACAAAGATCAATTATAGGGTTGACACATTCTATACCACTGATTGATATGGGATATGTGACGAAAGGATTTGATCATATGATAACCGTACATGGACAGGTGTAGTTGATGGATGCAACTATAGAGCTAAATCCATTAAAAGGTTTTCTTCCTAATGCAATCAGTGATGGATGCAACTATAGAGCTAAATCCATGAATAAATCATCTATAGAAGGTAGTAAGGCCATGGAAGCTATGCATATCATGTATACTAGTAGGTACTGGCCACTCAACTATGGACATAATCTTTTTTGGATCAGCCGATACTCCTTCGGGGGTCACTATAAATCCTAGAAAAGTGACTCTATGGATCAAGAACTCGCATTTATTCAAATTGGTATAGAGGCTATCTTTTCTAAGGGCTTGATAGACTTTTCGGATATGGCTTAGGTGGTCTTCTTTAGTCTTACTGTAGATCAAAATATCATCAATATAAACCATAATAAATCTTCTAATGAACGTTCTTAGAACTTGGGTCATGATCCTCATGAAAGTATTAGGAGCATTGGACAATCCAAAAGGCATCACTACCAACTCATAAGACCATCCTTAGTCTTAAAAGTTATTTTTCACTCATCCCTAGGTCTGATCTTAACTTGGTGATAGCCAATCTTAAGGTCAATCTTAAAGAAAATAATTGCTTCGGCCATCATAACTAGCATGTCATCAAAATGATGAATAAAAAATAATATTTAACTGTTATTTTGTTAATGGCTTGACTATCAATGCACATCCTTCAAGTGCCATCTTTTTTGGGGGTTAAAAGGGCAGATACTGCACATGGACTTAGACTTTCCCTAATAAATTATTTCTAGAAGAGTTCTCCAACCTATTTTTGTAATTCTAAGTGCTCAGTAGGATTCATCCTATAATATAGAAGATTAGGCAAAGTGGCTCCTAGGATAAGTCTATAGTATGTTGTATGTCCCTTAAAGGTTATAATTGATTAGGAAGTTCTTCAGGAAATATATCTTGGAACTCTTTCAAAAATTCTACTACCTTCTTAGGGTGTTCTTTTTGGGTTTGATCATAGATTTTCTTAGCTGTTAAGATCCAAACTGGTGAACCCTCGTGATCTCTCGCTCTAGCTCTTTAGAGCTGATCAGATTTACTTCTGATTTCTTCTCTTTCAGGTACTAGATTTCCTCTTAATATGATCCTTAGGTGGAGTTGGATTTATTACAAGCTTCTTTCCATGATGATTAAAGGAGGAGTTGGATCAACCATACAGGATAACATCATAGTCATATAACCAAGGTCGACCTAAAATGATATTGCTAACTCCCATAGAAAGTACATTATGCCATACCTTTTCTTGATAGGATTATAGTTGGATCATGACTTGGCATCTCAGTTTAATGGGATGAAAGTTGAGTCTATCCAGGATACCTTATATGGATTGAGATGGAGAACCGTAGATAAACCTAGGGGTTTGCCAGCACTGGTTGAGATGGCATTAACACAGTTTTGCTATCTATAATGATCTTACATATCTTTTTCCCTAAATTCATAAATGTCTGTAGAATATGGGTCCTATGCCAATTCTCTTGTTCTTTGGTTTGGGTCAAGATATATTAAACAACTCCCAATAAATCAGATGACTCAATAACTTCCTCATCTTCTTCATATTCATCCACTAAGTATATTTCAGCTTCATACACTTCTTCTTCTTCATGCTCATCAGTGGGTTCAGGATCTTCTTTCTCTAGTTCTCATATGTGTAGGGATCGGGTTGGGCATTGACTAACATAGTATCCCAATTTATGATATCTAAAACAAGGAGCATTAGGATTATAATTTCTCTAACTTCAGGTGGCTTATCCTTATCTTTCTTGCGGGTCAATGAATGCTAGGAGTAGGTCGGCTTGGGTGCACTTGACTAGATCTTGGTTTTTGATCAGGGATGCCATTCCTAGTGGGTTCAGGTCGGCAGATTATGGGTTTCCTTTGGAATCTCTCGTAGTCTCTAGTTATCCGATGAGCCTATTCAATATTATAGACTTCTCTTAAAAATAATTCTCTCTAAATGTCCTCATATAGTCCAGCTCTAGATAGGGTCACAACTTCAGATTCATCTATGCTATACCTCATGACATATTCATCAAATTTGGCTATATATTCAGATATGGTCTTGCTTTCCTGACTCAGCCTTTGCCATTGATCTAAAAGTCTCTAGTGATAGGATATGAAAGATACTTTTCCCTAAGCTTAAGTTTCATGGCTCTCCAGGTAGCTATGGGTATGTCTTCCTTTGCCTAGTTATCCTTTCAACATTCTACCAATATAGTCTAGCCTGATGAACTAACCTGAGTTTAGCAAACTTAAACTTTCTTTCTTCAGACATTTCATACCACTCAAAGTACTGGTCCATATTCCCTTTCCAATCAGTGTATACCTTAGGGTCAAGACTGCCATCAAATGTTGGTGCTTCTAACCTGATATTCCTAATGGCTCTCTCATCTTGTTCCATAAAATCATGATTAGGTCTCCTCTAATTAAGCTCTAAGATTGGGTCATGGCATGGGGCTCTTCTAGGGTTGAGAGGTGTCTCAAACTCATTCTCAATATGGGTCTCATGGGTTTCTTCTAGGGTCCCTACCCGTGTCTCCATTTGGGTGAACCTATGGTTTAGTTGGGAAAACTATTCAGTAACTTTCTTCGATTGGGTTTCGAGATTAGATTCCATGGTTAAACCAGATTGGGGTTAGGGTTGATAGTAATGGGCTCCTGACCTGATGGTCATGCAACACACAAATTCGTTTTAGGATTTTTAGACCTAGAAGCTCAAGTAGAATGAATCAACTCAACTTACAATCAACTCAATAATTATCCTTTTCATTGACCATGTAAGAGATGGGATTGTAGGAGGCTCCTTCCGCTCTCGCAGAGACCTAATTAGATAACCATAAGTCCGCTTAAGGTGTTTATCATTGAACCCCTAGCCTTAGACATGACTTTTAAAAATAATAGAAGGATTGAGTGTACTAGTTTCATCACAATACTTGGAACTCAACCATATGGGTGTCCTTAGCTTTGCTTTAGGTTTTTACTCAATTTTAATTAGGCTTGGGATCGAAATGAGTGTGGTTGTTTTGGGCCCAAGGAAAGGTGATGAAATCCTTCCCTTACCTAGATAGAAATTGCCCTTAAATGAATTTAATGACGCATGCACAAACATATAAAAACCTAAAGTAAAATATGTAGATATATATATATATATATGTTATAGATCTGAATACAAGAAGAAAATTAAAGATTTATAAAGATTAATTAGATGATTAGAAAATTTTAGCACTATGCATGAACATGTCCTAGCCTGCTCTGATATCAAACTGATGTGGGATGTACCATGCAAGAGATTAACGTAGAGCAATGATTCATATTTTAAGGTGCTTTACTTTCTAAAACGAGTAAGAATAAACTAAGGATGAATATGTGAAGAGTAATTAACTATTCGCATAACACAATTCACTAAATAATAAAGAAAACAGGATCCTAGGATTGAGAAACCACTACTCAGAACAAGATTTTTATCAGTTAATGATGGTCTTCATCTTAAAAATTGTATCACACAGCTCGGATAGGCACCTGAAAGAAGAAGCTATGCTCCCACGGATGTTTCAGCTTTCCTTTAGATGGTTCTGAAGGCAAGGAGGATTTTATCTAAGGATCATAGTATCTTAATATCTTGGGGCTGGGTTGCTTGGAATAGATGTTGGAACGGATATTTGTTGAGCCTCTAATCCTCTCCCTTATGAAGTGTCAATGCTTAGGTACAAGAAAATAGAAGAAGGAGACTCTTTTTCATTAATCATCATTATTCTTCTATAAGAAGAAGGGAGGGGTTTTTATAATAAACCCTAACCCTTGAATTACATTAAAAAAAAGAAAATAAGGGCATCATATTATTTTCAAATAAGAAGATAGGCAGCATCTTGAAATAAGAAAAAAGATTTTGGGATGGTTTTCAAATAAGTAGATAGACAGCATCTTGAATCAAAGGAAAGAGATCAGGGGATGGTATCATATTCTGCTTTTTATAAGGGGTGGACGCTAAGTCACCTTCCATAGGGGGCTTATTTGTTTTCTTTTATGCTAAGATGACTTCATGAAATCCTTGAATGCCCTAATTGAGTAGATGGCACTACTTTGACTGGAATTTTATGTAGTTGCTAAGGTGGTGCACTGAATCCTTCATGGTCTTGGGTCTTCAACTTCTTATACTTTAACTTAATAAATCTTGACTTGATTCAAATAAAAATTACTGAATTCATACTGACAAAACTTGATTATAGGACTTAAAGTCAAACAATATAAAGTAAGAAATTTATAATGACTCTAGACTCAAATGGATTGATAGGAATCATAAGATATAGTGATTATAAATACAGTGGTTTGTTTACATTGCATATTTGGTATTTATTGTATGATAAGCTTCCAAAATTATTTTGAGCAATGATATGCATATTCTGATAATATGACAAGGTATTTGAAATTGGAAGCTTTTTATTTGTAAAGCTGATTTGATTTGATAATATTTGAAATGATTAATGGATTATATTATTATAGTAGGCTTACTTATTGAATGTGAGCTCATGCAAATCTCACAATATTTTTCAGAGCCACAATGAAGAAGGAATTATGAGGTAGATGGAGCTTCTACTAAATAATTAGATCCATTATGTTGATGTAACCCCAGTGATGTTTGTGTGTAGGGCTTGTAGCCCAAACCTTATAATTATGGATTGTATTAAGTTATGGACTTATTGATATCGATATTGCCTTATTGAATTAAGTGTCTTGATTTGTGACGCCTTGCATGCCTGGCATGCGGCAGGTTGTCATCCTAGCTCAAATTTTTGGGTCTAGAGCATGACAACTTTAGTGGTATAAGAGCCTAGGTTTTGACCTTAGGGACATATACATAATGATACTTTAGGCAAATACTAGGATGACATTAAGACAATTATAACTTTAAGGATTTTAGGTATTATGCTTTGAAAGCCTGAAAGTAAAGTTTATTATTATTAATGAACAACTAATTTATTAGGAGATAGGAATGGCTCGTTGATGAGGAGATCAGTTCAGACCAGAGTTCGGGTCAGTCGAACCAGTCCTTGGATGTTCCTGTACCAGCAACCCAGAGTCAGCAGGCCACGTCAGGGAAGACCACACCAGATAATCTACGAAGGTCCAAGAGGTTGCAGAACAAACGGGCTTGAAATTTTCTGTGTCGGATGGGCCCAAACTTGGCTGGTCACATGGAAACGGACTGCTGATTCAAAGTCATTGCCTTGGCATGAGCTGCTGTGGATTTTGGCCATCCGGGCTCGTCTGATAGGAGTTTTGGGCCTGTTTTCGTTTTTAATGGCATAGTTGTAATTTTTCTAAACTTATGATGTTAGGGTTTTATCTCTTTTATTTAAGTTGGTTTTGGGCGGCCGTCAGAGGCAGAGAAGAAAGACGTTTTAGATTTCCTTTTTTTTGAATGAGATGAATGTTTTCTTGATGAATTGAAAACAATTGAATTGAAAATTCAATTGCTCTTCCTTTAAATTTCGGATTGTGAGTGATCAAAATTCAAAATTTTCCCCTTTTCTTGTCAAGATTCGAACCAAACCTGGACGAATTCTTTTCTCGCAGATTAGATCGTTCTTGAGTTGCAGGCGTTTTGAATATCGCCCTGCATCAACTTGGTATCAGAGCCTTGATCCTTGATCCATTCCTTCCATTACCGCCTTGATCCATTCCTTCCAAACCCAAATATCAACCCTAACCGAAATTTGATCCAATGGAGCAGAAGAACGATCAATCCCTGAGAGACGCCGTGAGAGATGCTATGCAAGACGCCATGCGAGACCAGCACCAGGTGATGCAACAGATGATGCAAACCATGCAGGCGATGATGGCGCGGCTGGAGGTGCAGATCGTGCCCAACCCCTTCGAGTGGAGGAGCGTGATGAAATTGATGGAGGTAGGGAGAGGGGTTTCGAAAATCTGGAGGCACCACCAATTCGAAGAGGGCAACAGAGGCCTGATGTTGGACTTCCAAGGTATGTCGATCAACCTCCCTATTTCGAAAATCAGAATCGGTGGGAAGCAGGCTTCAGGGTCGAAATTCCAGAGTTTAAAGGAGGAATTAACCCAGACGAGTATGTTGATTGGACCCTTCAGGTCGATGATGTTTTTCGTCTGAAGGAGGTGCCCTTAGACAAGCAGGTACCGCTTGTCACAATTCGATTCAGAGATAGGGCTGCTGCTTGGTGGCATGCGCAGCACTATCGTAGATATATGGATGGGAGACCTCCATTAGCGTCATGGGCAGCGCTAAAGCAGGAGATGAACAGGGAGTTTTTGCCTCCGAACCATGAGCAGATTTGTATTCGAAGTTGCATGGTTTGACGCAAGGTAGTCGGAGCGTCGAGGAGTACACAACTGAATTTTATCGATTGGTTGCACGAAATCGGTTGATTGAGGCTGAACCGAGATTGATAGCCATGTATCTTCATGGCTTGCGGCTGCCAATCCAAGATGCACTGGCTGTGCATCGAATTGATAGCGTAGGAGATGCGCATATGAGGGCTCAGGCAGTGGAAAAGAGCTTGATGAGAAACAGGGGGTTTCAGAGCAGAGGGGGTTTTACTACGGGCCAGAGTTCAGGGCAGAATTCAGGGGGCAAATTTATGCCTCCAGTAGCGAGGCCGCAGGCATCAGTACCTCCAAGACCAACAGGGTCGAATGGAACCTCAGGTTCTCAGGCGAGAGTGGGCAGCAACAGGGCTAACATTCGGTGCCATCGGTGTCAGAATTTGGGGCACTATGCCAATGAATGCCCCAAGGCGCGAGCTCAGTTGTATATGGAGGATTATATGGAGGACGAAAATGGAGGAGAGTTCCCTGAGGATGAGGAATTTAATGATGAGCTGTGTGTTATTGATCCGGACCATATTCAAGGGGAGAGCTTGGTGATACGAAGAATGTGTCTGGCGCCGAGATCAGATGAGATTGGCGTCGGCATGACATCTTCACAACGAAATGTTTTGTGGCTGGCAAAACATGTCGTGTTATCATAGACTCCGGCAGTTGGGAGAATGTGATAGCAGAGGAGGCTGTGAAGAAGCTGGGGTTGCAGACAGACCCTCACCCACATCCATATAAGCTCGGTTGGGTGAACCGAAATGCAGACATTCAGGTCAGCCGAAGGTGTAAGTTGTCACTGTGTTTTGGTCCTCATTTCGAGACAACTATTGAGGCGGATGTTGTTCCAATGGATGCTACTCACATCATACTGGGGCGTCCGTGGCAGTTTGATAACAGGGCAGTGTACAACGGGTACACCCACAGTTATATGCTGCGTCCAGATGGGAGGAAAGTTATTTTGAAGCCGCTTCAGGAAGTGAGTGGACAGAATACAGTAATTTGTTTACCAAGCACAGAATTCGATGCGAGTTTGGATGGAGAGGATGTTTGTTTTGCTTTGGTGAGCAAGTCAGGAGACTTCGGCGTGGAAGAGGAGCAAAGGCCAAATATGATTCCTGAGGAGTTGGTGTCTATCTTGGAGGAATTCCGAGATGTTGTATCAAAGGAGCTACCGGCTGGATTACCACCTCTCCGAGATATTCAGCACGGCATTGACCTTATTCCGGGCTCAGTGTTGCCGAATAAGGCTCATTATCGGATGACACCGCAACAGCATGAGGAATTGAGGAGGCAGGTCCAAGAACTTTTGGACAAGGGGTTCGTACGGGAGAGCATTAGCCCGTGCGCGGTGCCAGCCCTTTTGGTACCGAAGAAGGATGGTACGTGGCGCATGTGTGTCGACAGCCGCGCGGTTAACAAAATTACTGTGAAGTACAGGTTCCCGATACCGAGGTTGGACGACATGCTTGATCAGTTGAGTGGTGCTAAGGTCTTCACGAAGATTGATTTGAAGAGTGGGTACCATCAGATAAGGATGAAGCCTGGAGACGAATGGAAGACAGCCTTCAAGACTAAGGAAGGGCTGTATGAATGGTTGGTAATGCCATTCGGGTTGTCAAACGCGCCGAGCACGTTCATGCGCGTAATGAACCAGGTTTTACGTCCATTTCTTAGCTCATTTGTGGTTGTCTACTTTGATGATATTTTGATATACAGCAGGACAGCCGAAGAGCATGTGGGCCATGTGGCACAGGTTTTGTCAGTGTTACGTGAGAACCAGTTAGTTGCTAACCCAGAGAAGTGCATTTGGATGGTTGGGAGACTAATTTTTCTGGGGTACGTTGTGACTGGAGAGGGGATTCTCCCAGATAGGAATAAGGTGCATGCAATTGTGGAATGGCCAGTACCTTCAACCTTGACAGAATTGAGATCCTTTTTGGGTCTTGCAGGGTTTTATCGCAGGTTTGTCAAGGGGTATAGAGCTGGCTGCACCTTTAACGGAATTGTTGAAGGGAGCCAGATTCGGGTGGAATGATGCCGCACAGGAGGCATTTGATGGGCTGAAAGTCAGATTGACCGAAGCTCCTTTATTGGTTCTTCCTGATTTTGATAGAGTTTTTGAGGTGGATTGTGATGCTTCGAAGACTGGAATTGGGGCAGTGCTTAACCAGGAAGGAAGACCAGTCGCATACTTCAGTGAGAAGCTGGGAGGAGCTAAACTGGCTTATTCGGTTTATGATCTGGAATTGTACGCCATTGTGAGATCCTTGCAGCATTGGCGCCACTACTTGATTCAGCGGGAGTTTGTACTGTATTCAGACCATCAGGCGCTGAAGTTCTTACAGGGTCAGCATAAACTGAGTTCAAGGCATGCGAAGTGGGTGAGTGCCTTGCAGGAATACACTTTCAGCATCAAGCACAAGTCTGGTACGTTGAATAGAGTGGCTGATGCTTTGAGTAGGCGGAGCTTGTTGATTGGCGCTATGCATGTGTACACTCTCGGCTTTGAGAGTGTAAGGGAGGACATTCGTGTGGATGAGCACTTCAAGGAGATTTTGGCCAAAATTGAGGCGGGGGAGCGAACTGATTTCGTTCTCCATGATGGATATTTGTTTCGAGGTAACTGCTTATGTGTTCCTGATACGTCTCTTCGTGTGTTGATCATCCAGGAACTGCATAACCAGGGTCACTTCGGAAGGGATAAAACAGCCTGGTTGATTCGGCAGCGGTTTTATTGGCCTGGTCTTGACCGAGATGTCAAGGCTTTTGTGAAGAGGTGCAGGTTGTGTCAAGAGTCGAAGGGGACAGACACGAACCAAGGTATGTACACGCCTTTACCTATCCCAGAGGCACCATGGCGAGATGTTTCTATGGACTTTGTTGTAGGATTGCCGCGGACAGCAAGGGGACTGGATTCGATTATGGTGATTGTGGATCGGTTCAGTAAGGTGGCGTGTTTCTTGCCATGCAAAACCACTTTTGATGCGTCAAAGGTTGCTGACTTATATTTTGCTTCAGTGGTTCGGCATTTTGGTATACCGGCATCCATAGTGTCAGACAGGGACAGCAAGTTTATGGGACACTTCTGGCGAGAGCTGTGGAAGAAGTTGGGCACAAAGTTGAAATTCAGCAGTCCTTATCATCCTCAGACGGATGGACAGACTGAAGTTGTCAACCGTAGCTTGGGTAATCTGTTGCGGGCAAATGTGCATGAATTCAGGAGCTGGGATTTGTGTTTGCCGAAGATTGAGTTTGAGTTCAACTCTTCAGTGAACCGTTCTACAGGGTTTGCTCCGTTTCAGATACTGTTTGGGTTCTTGCCAAGAGGTCCTTTGGATGTTCTGCCAGTTGAGTCGCCAGAGAAGGTGAGTCAGAAGGTCGAAGATAGAGTGTCTGACTTGCAGGAGATACATGCGACTGTTAGAGCCAAATTGGAGCAGACTTACGCCAAATACAAGGCGAAAGCTGATCAGCAGCGTCGGCAACAGTCCTTTGAAGTGGGCGATTTGGTATGGGTTTACTTACCGAGGGAGCGGTATCCACAGGGAGCTTTAACGAAGCTCAAGCCGAAGAAGATAGGTCCATGCCAGGTATTGGAGAAATTTGGTGACAATGCCTATCGGGTTGAGTTACCAGATGATGTCTTCATTTCGGATGTGTTCAACATTCGGCATCTGACCCCTTATGCAGGAGAGAATTCGAGCTTGAGGTCAAGCTTTTCAGAGGAAGGGGAGAGTGATGAGGACATCAGTTCAGACCAGAGTTCGGGTCAGTCGAACCAGTCCTTGGATGTTCCTGTACCAGCAACCCAGAGTCAGCAGGCCACGTCAGGGAAGACCACACCAGATAATCTACGAAGGTCCAAGAGGTTGCAGAACAAACGGGCTTGAAATTTTTTTGTGTCGGACTGGGCCCAAACTTGGCTGGTCACATGGAAACGGACTGCTGATTCAAAGTCATTGCCGTTGGCATGAGCTGCTGTGGATTTTGGCCATCCGGGCTCGTCTGATAGGAGTTTTGGGCCTGTTTTCGTTTTTAATGGCATAGTTGTAATTTTTCTAAACTTATGATGTTAGGGTTTTATCTCTTTTATTTAAGTTGGTTTTGGGCGGCCGTCAGAGGCAGAGAAGAAAGACGCTGTTTTAGATTTCCTTTTTTTTTCTCTTGAATGGAGATGAATGTTTTCTTTTTTTTGATTCAAAACAATTGAATTGAAAATTCAATTGCTCTTCCTTTAAATTTCGGATTGTGAGTGATCAAAATTCGAAATTTTCCCCTTTTCTTGTCAAGATTCGAACCAAACCTGGACGAATTCTTTTCTCGCAGATTAGATCGTTCTTGAGTTGCAGGCGTTTTGAATATCGCCCTGCATCACTCGTCACACTAGAAGCCAACAAAATGTTGAGGGCTCCCAGGTTGGTAATGCTGGTCAGCCAGGAGGTCAGGAAGCTAGCGGAGGTGCTGGCGTTGTCACTCAAGTTGGGGCTGATCACCAGCAACTCCAGATCGAAATGCTTTAGGTTCTCTCGGGTATGGCGCAGTCGATGCGGGACATGCAACAACAGATCCTGCAGGCCTTGTCCACTCAGCCTGCCCACATTGCTCCGCAGACTCAGCCTGCCTCTACCATTCCGCAACCCCAGCCTACCCCTCCTACTCCACAAACCCAGCCAACCTTACCTACTCAATCTGCACCATTGACCCAGCCTACTCCACCTCAACCCTGGATAGGGGTTGGCAGCAGCTTTGCTGATTTCAAAAAGTTTGCCCTATCCCTTTCTCTGGATCCACCAACCCTGTTGATGCTGAGCGGTGGATGCGAGACATGGAGAAGGCTTTTACGGCCCATGGTAGCTAGGAGATGGAACGGATCAGATTTGCCACCTATCTTCTCTAGGGGGAAGCTTATGATTGGTGGTTAGTTGAGGAGCAGCGACGGGGTGGATAGGTTATTTCTTGGGGAGAGTTTAGGAAGGCATTTTTTGACAAATACTTCCCTAGGATTGTGCAGAGAGATGAAATCAGAGTTTATCAAATTGGAGCAAAGGAATCTTTCTGTGGCCCACTATGAAGCTGAATTCACCAGGTTGGCCCGATTTGCTCCAAATATAGTAATCAATGAAATGGCCAAGATCACCAGATTCACTGAGGGACTGCAACCCAGACTGAGGCAAGCAGTCAATGCATTTGAGCTTCTCACTTACAGTGCTGTGGTGAATAAGGATTTGGTGATTGAGAGGGATATGAATGTAGTCCATAGAGATTGGAGCAGCAAAGGAAGAGAAAAGGGCCTATCTCTGGCCAATCCCCAGTTCGACCAGGAAGAGAGCGCACACCAGGCCTCAATAGGACAACGGAATAGGGAGACTCGTTGCCTTCACTATGAGAACTTCTACCCACGAAGGCCTTGTCGCAGATTGCTTGGTGCCTACTTCCTCTGTGGGAAAACTGATCACAAGATGGCCACCTATCCCCTTCGAAAGCATCAACAGCCTTCTTTAAGTCAAGGGATGAGCCAGCAGCATCAGCAGCAGCCACCGAGGATCCAGGGAAGGGTCTTCACCCTCACTCAGCAGGATGCTGCCACCTCTAATTCTGTGGTGACATGTATACCATTTAATTTCATATATAGTATTACATCTTATCTAGTGCAATAAATTGATAGTTAATTAAAAAATTAGGATAAATCTTTAATGTTAAAATAAATTACACTTATGTCCAGGAATGATTAAAGTAGGCACTGCTTATGCTCAAACTTTAATTGACCCGGGTGCCACGCATTCTTTCATATCTGACACCTATCTTGACAAAATGCATCATTGACACCAGTTCCTCTGGAGCAAGAGTTGCATATTGCTTTTCCAAATGGAGATATTATGAAGGTTGACACAGTATGCAAATCTTGCCCATTGTCTTGGAGGATAGGAGGTTGAATGCTGATCTAATTGTCCTTCCACTAAAGTTCTTTGATGTTATCCTTGGAATGGATTGGTTGGCCTTTTATCATGCTTCAGTAGACTGCTTCAGGAAGATTGTCAACTTCAAAATTCCAAGTCAGCCTGAATTCAGTTTTACTGGTGGTCAGAAATACCTAGCCTCAGTGTTCATATCAGCGCTGCAGGCTGGAAGGTATCTGATGAATGGTGGTCAAGGATTTCTTGCTGTAGTCAAGGACCTTCAGCAAGAAGAGACCAAGTTGGAGGATATTCCTATAGCTCGAGAATTTCCAGATGTCTTCCCTGAGATTTGACTAATTTACCCCTGATCGGGAAGTCGAGTTCTCTATTGATCTAGTTCCTGGAACTGGACCTATATCAAGGCCCCTTACCGCATGGCCCCGGCTGAGCTAAAGGAACTGAAGGATCAACTGCAGGAGCTCCTAGATCGGGATTTATTAGACCCAGTGTTTCTCCTTGGGGTGCTCCAGTCCTATTTGTTAAGAAGAAGGATGGCAGTCTTTACTCTGCATTGATTACCGGAAATCAATAAGGTAACAGTGCGAATAAGTATCCTCTGCCAAGGATTGACGACTTGTTTGATCAACTTCAAGGAGCCCGGATATTCTCAAAGATTGATCTCAGGTCAGGGTACCATCAACTTAAAGTCAAGGAAGGGGATGTGCCAAAGACAGCATTCAGAACCAGATATGGCCACTATGAGTTCTTGGTGATGCCGTTTGGGTTAACTAATGCCCCAGCAGCATTCATGGACTTAATGAACAGAATTTTTAAACCATACTTGGATCAGTTTGTGGTGGTTTTCATTGATGATATCTTGATATATTCCAAGAGCCATAAGGAGCATGAGGACCACCTGAGATTGTGCTACAGATTCTTCAGAGAAGAAGCTTTATGCCAAGCTGCAGAAGTGTGAATTTTGGTTGGATCAAGTATCTTTCTTGGGTCATATAATCTCTAAAGATGGTGTATCTGTGGACCCGAAAAAGATTGAAGCTATCATTAGCTGGAGCCGACCTTCCAATGTGGCAGAAATCAGAAGCTTCTTGGGATTAGCCGGGTATTACCGAAAATTTGTGGAGAATTTTCTCGCATTGCTCTACCCCTAACTCGCTTAACCCAAAAGCGAGTGAAGTTTGACTGGACAGTGGAGTGTGAGAAAAGTTTCAGGAGTTAAAGCAGCGCCTGGTGTCAGCTCCCATTCTTGTAACGGATCTGAAGGTTTTACTATATACACTGATGCCTCTCGAAAGGATTGGGATGTGTTTTGATGCAGAATGAAAGAGTGATAGCTTATGCCTCCAGACAACTGAAACCTTATGAGCAAATTATCCTACTCATGATCTGGAATTGGCTGCTGTGGTTTTTGCTCTGAAGATTTGGCGGCATTATCTATATGGAGTGTCGTGTGATGTGTATACAGATCATAAGAGTTAAAATACATCTTCACACAGAAGGAGCTGAATTTAAGGCAGAGGAGGTGGTTGGAACTATTGAAGGATTATGACCTGAATCTACAGTATCATCCTGGGAAGGCCAATGTAGTAGCTGATGCCTTGAGCAGAAATCCTCTTCTGAGTTAGCTGCTATGATTACCTCCCAGCCTCACGTATTGAGATCTGGAGAAGTGGGAGGTTGGTCTGAGAGTACAGCAGTCTGATGGACTTATTGCAGCACTTGTACTCCAGCCGACCTTAGTTGACAGAATCAAGTCCTCCCAGATGAAGATCCAGATCTACAAAGGATTAAAGAAGTGGTACAGTCAGGAGTTCAGAATGAATTTTATATAATGGAAGGATGGATCCCTGAAATTTGAAGGAAGACTTTGTGTGCCAAACAGTGAAGAGCTAAAGGCTGAAATTTTGAAGGAGGCTCACTACTCTCCCTATACTGTGCATCCAGGTGGCACTAAGATGTACAGAGACTTAAAGGAAAATTTTTGGTGGAAAGGCATGAAGAGGGAGATTGCTCAGTATGTGGCCAAGTGCTTGGTGTGTCAGCAAGTGAAAGCCGAGCATCAAAGGCCTGCGGGACCTCTTCAGTCTCTGATGATTCCACAGTGGAAATGGGAAAAGATTACAATGGACTTTGTGACTGGTCTGCCCAAAACTCCTAAGAGCAACGATGCAGTTTGGGTCATTGGACAGACTAACAAAATCAGCTCATTTCCTACCTTTCAGAGTTGGGGTCTCTAGTGAAAGATTGGCTAATTTGTATATTGAACAGATCGTGAGACTCCATGGTGTTCCGGTATCTATTGTATCAGATAGAGATACCAGGTTTGTGTCCCAGTTTTGGAAGAGCTTCATAAGGCCATGGGAACCAAACTAAACTTCAGTACAGCCTATCATCCCCAGTCAGATGGACAATCAGAGAGGACCATACAGATTCTGGAGGACATGTTGCGAGCCTGTGTGATGGACTTGGGTGGAGCTTGGGATAACCACTTACCTTTGGTGGAGTTTGCATATAATAATAGTTACCAAGCCAGCATCCAGATGGCTCCATTTGAAGCTCTGTATGGTAGGAGGTGCAGATCTCCTATATGTTGGGATGACGTGGGGGAAAGGAAATTGCTAGGCCCTGAGCTGATTCAGCAAACAGTAGATAAGGTGCATTTGATCAGGGAGCGTCTTCGTACAGCTCAGAGCAGGCAAAAGAGCTATGCTGATGTCAGAAGAAGGGAATTGGAATTCAGGTTGGGGATCATGTCTTCTTAAGGGTATCACCAACCAAAGATGTGATGAGATTTGGGATTAAAGGAAAGCTGAGTCCACGTTATATTGGACCTTTTGAGATCTTGAGCAGAGTTGGAGAGGTTGCTTACAGCCTGGCACTGCCTCCGATTCTATCTGGGGTACACAATGTTTTTCATGTATCTATGCTGAGGAAGTATATTCTGACCCCAGCCATGTCATAGCATATGAGCCTATACAGTTGAAGAAAGATTTATCATATGAGGAGCATCCTTTGCGTATCGTAGACCGCAAAGATCAGTTCTAAGACGGCGTACCATTCCCTATGTCAAGGTGCAATGGAATAATCATTCTGAAAGGGAGGCTACTTGGGAACTGGAGGAAGAAATGAAAAAAAGTATCCACGACTATTTGTATCTTAAAATAGTTAAATGATTGAAAACTGTTACTTTAGATTTAGTTATTTGGGACAGAAATTTGGATTTATTTTTAATAAAAGTGTATCAATTTCGAGGCCGAAATTTTATAGGAGGGGAGAATGTAATACCCGATTCTTTTGAACCCGGGGTCTTGACAGTGGGATTTTTCTGCGACACTGCTTTGGCGATTTGGATTCTCGACCCTCTTGACCTGAGGCGTCACAAGGGTGCTTAAAAAGGAGATGGAGGGTGACTCCCTCCTTCATCCTGGCGTATGCCTTCTCCAGGTAATTCTCTGTCCAAGTTTCATCACAGAGAGGGGGGTAAATGCTGAGCGAGAGAGAGACAGGGAGCCATCCCTGTGCCAACCTTGGTTCAGCCTGGCGGCATGCCCATCGCATCGGGCCTGAGCCTTGGCCGCGGCCCCACCGGCACCGAAGACGCATCCGATGGGGTACCGGAGGTGAGAGAGAGGGAGGAGAGGGCGGCTGGCCCTTCTCCTGGGCGGGAGCCGAATCGGCTCCTACTATTGGTTTAGGCCCGGCGGCATGCTCGCCGCCTCGTCGGGCCTGGCGGCTGCGGTGGCCTCCACCGACGTGGGCGTGCGTCCGGTGGAGGTCCGGCCGGCCATGGTGGCCGGTGCCGCCGGCACATAACGTGCGCAGAGATGTAAAAGAGAGAAAGAGAAAGAATGAGGAAGAGAGAGAGTGGGGGAGTTCGGCCGTGGAGGCGACCGGCTCCGGGCCGGGCCACCCCGAAGAGAGGCCGGCGGCGGCCCTGGCCGCCGGCACAGTTTTCCCCTGTTTCGGTGAAACAGGGGAGCTGGGGAGGAAGAAGAACAGTGGGCCGTCTGGGCTGTCCTGGATTGGGCCCTGTTGGGCCGGCTCAAGAGCCATTTTTGAGCTGCGTTTTGGGCCCTGTATTGGCCGGAATGAGAAATAAAAATATGGCCGATCAGTGTTGATCCTAGTTTCTTGGGTATTTTATTTCACCATTTGGGCATATATATTGAGAAATATTCAAGCCCAAAGTTGGGCCCAGCATTAGTTTGGGTAGAATTTAAGGGACATTTTATATTCAAATTTTAGAGACTTAATTGTATAAAATGATGCTGTAGGTACCCAGATGTCCAAATAGCTGTTTACAGTTTGGTATTAGCGTACTGATGTAAGTAAGCCAATTATCATGAATTTTATAATATTTAATATGTAAAGTTTGGAATTGTAGTTATATTAATTTATGAAATTATGAAATAAGAAAAATGGAATTTGATATTTAATTTGGTAATAGTACCATGAGTATACAATTGAGTATTTGCTATGATTATTACAGCTGGTAATATTTTGCAAATAATGGCTTTATATGTATGTGCAAAGATGAAGTATATGCTTATTTTGACTTTGCAAAATATAATGGTACAATTGATATGTCTATATGCAATTGTTAATGTTCAAACCACTGTATATGTGATGAGAAGCTTATGCTTATATTGATGCATGACGTGTTACATGCAAATATGATGATGATATTGAGATATACTTATATGTGTCGCCGCGGTTCTCATATGATGTGAATGATGTAAAATGATATAAAATGTCAAGTGATACGGGACCCACCTCCACAGGGAAAGATATGTGGAGGACACACATCTGTAGGGTGTGTTGTGATTATTTTTGATATATGGCATAACGCTGGTATTAGGACCCTTCCTCTTAGGGGACATTTAAGAGTGATACACCAGTTGGGTATTGTAGGGCTATAGGACACATAAGATATAGTGATTATATAAATACAGTGGGTTTGTTTACATTGCATATTTTGTATTTATTATATGTTAAGCTTCCAAAATTATTTTGAGCAGATAATATGCATATTCTGATAATATGGCAAGTGTATTTGAAATTGGAAGCTTTTTATTTGTAAAGCTGATTTGATTTGATAATATTTGAAATGATTAATGGATTATATTATATTATAGTAGGCTTACTTATTGAGTGTGAGCTCATGTAAATCTCACAATATTTTTCAGAGCCATAAGACTGAAGAAGGAATTATGAGGTAGATGGAGCTTCTACTAAATAAATTAGATCCATTATGTTTATGTAACCCCAGTGATATTTGTGTAGGGCTTGTAGCCCAAATCTTATAATTATGGATTGTATTAAGTTATGGACTTGGATTGATATATTGATATTGCCTTATTTGAATTAAGTGTCTTGATTTGTGATGCCTTGCATGCCTGGGTTGTCATCCTAGCTCAATTTTGGGTCTAGGGCGACAGTTATCTTCTAAGTATTTTTCTAGGGTTATTGATTGATCGATATCAGATCAATTGGAAAAGTCATGATATGGTGGTTGCACCACATGTGGAAGTCCTGGAGTCAGTGAAATATCATCAGGAGATTGTGCATATCCACAGATCTTGAGCCCCCTGATAGAGAATGATAGAGAGGAATTAAGCCTTTGTTGGCACAGACCAGCAAGAAGATTTCATGTCTTTAGGCTGTCATAACATAGCATCAAAGTGACATGAAGCAGTATCCAAGCATGCCTGTTAATCATGTCGGGCTGCATGTCATCTCAACGGATGTTTTTAGAACTCTCCTCTTAATTTGAAGGCAATTCTACCCAAATCATTATTGGAGGCATCAAACAAATTTAAGATCATACCATTAGATTCATGATTCAAATACAGTAGTATAAGCCAGTCTTTTGGACAAATTAACTCCAAGAATAAACTGGGAATCTCCAGGAATTCAACTAGAGAAAAGAGAATGATCAAAAGGTTCATGTAATTCCAGCTGATGATACATCATGTGGCTAACCAACATAGTCTCAATGAAGTCTGATGATTAGGTTAAACTCTTCAAATACTAAACAACAAATGAACTCCCACCAACCAAGCACATGTGGTCGAGAAAAGTGCATACATTTTCACAATAGACTTAGGAGCACATACATTGACTAATTTACCAAACTCATACAATGACTTTAGCTGATTACAAGACTTACTTGAACCAACAAATATGCACACATCCTTTATTAAGAAATTCTATTCTGTACGTAGTGCTTATGATACTGTCTTCATCTCCAAGTTATCTGCACATAGTTGATCAAAGTAGCATAACACTTTGTTGAGATCTGTAATTCACTTGTTGCAGATGAGGATCTGACCATAACATAAAACACTGGAAGTGTGAATATATCTGTTTTCCTATCCCTTTATTAGAGTTTTCTCGTAGAATTCATCAACTTTAACATCATGTAGTTTATCTTCAGTCAAGTTTCATACTTGTCTGCAAATACTGTGGCTTGGGTGTATTTTTAGTTTCTGGAGAGAAAAACTTATGATGGGGCTAAACCTGTCATGTCATGAAAGTGGTATATCTCATAATACATCGTATAACCAATTTGATGGACAACTCACCATGATGGGTTTTCAAAGATATAGATCGAACAAACCATCCATCTATCTATTCGACACGTTGATAATGTATGCTGCCTACTTTATTTTTTAGCTGCCTTAAATTTTATTGCTTGCCTGTTGCTCAAGCATTAAGTGGATCTTGGCGGTTAACTGCTACTTCAATCTTTTAAAACATTGAGGTATTTGAAATTTCATTGGACGAGAGAACAACACAAGGATGTTTGTCTCGCTGTACTGCATCATCTTGTTTACGTTGGTTTATGCTACTTGGCATAAACTGACATGACCCAGCCTGGATAGTTACAAATTCCTTGTTTTATTAGAGATAAGCCAGGGCACATGTCTTCACAAGACGAAGACAAACAATACTATGTTGTCGTTGTCCTCTAACTGGCATAGGGCATGTGATACTCAATATATGATTAAGGACATCCCAAGATGGCAACGAGCATCTCTTAGCCTCTTTAGAGATTCACATAACAAATGTGGTGCCCATGATCGACTGGGTGGAGTGATGATGAATGTGGGAATAATCACCCATGAAATTCTGGAGCCATACATCTCAAAATTAAATAAGAGCATACTGTCATAATGCAGCCTATAATCAGTCGATTTGGTAGTTTAAGAGACATATTGAAACAACAGATTCAATATAGGAAAGTTATCCCCAATACCAAAGTTTAAAATCACCTTTGCAAGTAGTAAGGCATTATTCGGAAGGCAAACAAATTTGGGGAGAAAAACATGTTTAGGCTTCTAGAGCTTATGTGAAGCATCAAAGAGAAGACAGATTTAGAAGATATGGTATACGATGTTAATTGTGACTTCAACAAATTGTTAATCATGAAATCCATGTCTCATGGAAATTTCACAGAATATGTATGGTAGAGCATGTAAGATAGTTTATTTAACATATTGTGCTCTAACTTCTTAGTATTTGTGTGGCATATGCAATTGTTTTGGTCCTATTTACATGCAAAAATCCCAACTAATAATTTAATATCATCTTTTGTTTTCTCCATAATCGGATTTGCTAATTTTATTTTTCTTGTGTTTGCTTTTTGACCATCTTTTGACACGTAGTTGAACAGATCAACATATGGTGCACATATTCTCTTTAACATTATTAAAGAAATGTAAATCACTGAAACTGCCAGCTTACTAAGCTGGTAAAATTTTTGGCAGTTGAAGTAACTACTAAATAACTTTCGGTTGAATCCCACCTTAAAAAAATTTTGGGGGTGAGTGGCTTTGGGGGAAAGCAACATCTTTCGGTCTAGCCCATCACCTACAAGTTTTTTATGAAGAAAAAGAACCACCATTCATGATGTATTAGAAATTTACTCTGTGCCAGTAGCATCACTTAATACATCTACCTTGTACTTAACTCAACTCAACTCATCTAAGTCTTTTTTTTCCCAACTACATAGGGTCGGCTACATGAATCAGCTTCATCCACTCTGCTCTATTCAGGATCAAGTGAACATTCAAATTACAAATAGTTATATCTTTTTTAATTATTATAAATAGCAGATGTTAGTTACATCTACCTTGTACTCATACCATTATTAATACTTCAAGAATATTTGGGTTACAGCAACCTAAAAAAAAAAAAAAAAGTCACGAATATACTATGCAACCCTTGTTGTTTCACATGGCATGACACATACACTGCATTAAGTATAAAATAAAGATGTCTTTCACGTTCTATATGCTAAGCACGTGTTGTTCAAAAAGTGTAAAACATGCGCATATATAATGAACTAGTGAAAGTCGCTTCTTTTCCCATGCTCTAGCTGGTATGTTCTTTTTTGTGGTTCAATCATGAACCACCTTCTCTTTAAGTTCTAGAAGCTTGTCACATGATCTTAAATACAAGATGAGAAAACTGCTTAAAGTTCTTATAGAGTTGTCTTATACATAATCTTTTCTTGACATTTGGTGTAATGATCTTTGCATCATTTAGGTCTTTCATCCAATCTGACTTTGCGGTTAGATAATCCATGTAAATTTTTTTGACTTGGTACTAAATTTTTTTGGCAGGACTTGACAACCTTTGTCTGTGTTTGCATTCCAGAGTTCCCTTCTCTCTATGAAACAGAGAGATTGGTACAAGAATTGACAAAGTTTGAGATTGATGCTCACAATATCATCATTAATCAAGTACTTTATGATGAGGAAGGTGTGTGGCAAGTCAAAATAAAAAATGCTGTGTATTAATTCAATTAAATACGCTTGTTTTCATGTCTTTCTTCTTTTAAGA
Source organism: Calamus simplicifolius (assembly GCA_900491605.1). NCBI lineage: Eukaryota > Viridiplantae > Streptophyta > Magnoliopsida > Arecales > Arecaceae > Calamus > Calamus simplicifolius. The sequence continues at coordinate 400,741 of UESW01004878.1, forward strand.
TATCTTAACACCAGTTTACATTTTTTTTGTAGCTGTTGAATCCAAGTTATTGAAATCACGAATAAGAATGCAACAGAAATATATTGATCAGTTCTACAAGTTGTATGATGACTTTCATATCACCAAATTGCCATTGCTTCCAGAAGAGGTAGCAGTCTTCACCATGTGAAAGCAGCTCCTGTGATGTTATTATCTGGAATTTTATGAACGCCTATTTAGTCCTCAAATAAGATGTGGACTTTTGTAGGTTTGTGGAGTTGAAGCTTTGAGAAAGTTCTCTCAGCACTTTCTATCACCATACAAACACCCTCTGACCAGGGGCACCGTAGAGGAGCTTAAGCAGAGGATTTCGGCACTGAAGGCTCAATTAAAAGAAGCCGAGTTGGAGCTTGAAAGACTGCAAAAAGGCAAGGGAAAGGCCTGATTGTTCTCCATCATTGCATTTGTGATCATTAAACCACCAAAGCACTATGAGGCTTGAGCAAGTTCTCTTCTTGATAGATGGCGTTGCATGAGTCAGTCAAGAGAGAGCCATTACTTTTGCCTTTTCCTTCCCTGCTGATTTTCTTTTCACCGGCCTGAATATCAATTTAATAGCTGTTCAGCTGATTTTATTCCCGGGGTAACCTCAGGCACATTGTGCCACTTGTTATGTGCATGATATTTATGTTACAAGATTTTTTTGTAAAATAAACCAATGGGGAATTTGATTTGTTATAAATTTTCTCCATTGGCCATAAGTTGCATCTCATAGCAGTTTCTTGAAAATGCTCGCCCTCTAGCTTTCGTAGCCCCATCTTGGTTATCTTTTAAAATATGAGAGTAATATTAATATATTAACAAGCATCTTTGTTTCCGTCATGCATGAAACTGATAGACTAAAATTAAATATATTGATCGCTATCATATATACGGAAATATGGGACCAATATATTTATCATGAAAAATAAAGTAAATCATGATCGATACATAAATACCTCCAGCCATTGCTCCACGGTTAACTTTTCTTCCAGATGAGGGTAAGGCTCTTCCACACCTTACGATCTCTCTCAGCGATGGTGTAAACTTTCTGATAGAGACCAGGCGCAGGGACCTTCCCGTTTTTATATTTCTTTATGCCTTATCTGTTCATCACAGAGGGCACTTCAAATGGATATGGTTGAGGGATTCTTATCTTAATCATGAATTCAAATTTTGAATTCACGTAATCCCTCAATATCGGAATATAGAACCACCTTAATCGTATCTAACCGATACGCTTAATAGAGAAAAAACCAACATTCTTTCACTTGGTCCGTATATTCTATTACTATAGTAAGAAACAAAATACATGAATCATGGTAATAGGTCCTCTTAAAATCGAGTATTATTTACCATGTATCACAATGTATTATATTTCTCAAACATAAACCCATATAACTTAATGAATAAACCCCATGTTTATTCTAAGTCCAACTTAATGATGCTCATCACAAATAATTGTGTACACTAAATAACTGAATGTGAAAAAACATCACAACCATAAAAGAGTTTCATTGTACAAGTAGTTGTCCATGCAACTAAATTATATCATGGGACCAATTTCCATTCGTACTACATGATCCTTAAAATTCTTAATTGGCATGCCTTTAGTCAAGGATCATTTATCATCAATTCAGTGCTAACATGTTCTATGACCACTTTATTTTCTTTAACACATTCTTTTATGACTAAATACTTAATGTCGATGTGTTTACTTCGACTACCACTCTTGTGGTTTTTTAGCCAAAAATACAGCAGCTGAATTGTCATAGTACAATTTAATTGGCCTGACAATAGAATCAACAATTCTAAGCCCTGAGATGAAACTCTTCAATCATACACCATGCAATATAGCCTCAAAACAAGCAATGAACTCTGCTTGCATATATATAGTAGAGGTAGCAGTCAAGTATGTACCTCATGACCTTTCAGCAGCTCTCCAGTGGTCTAAACCTGAATTACTCTGATATCTTTCCAACATCCCAACTGTAAATGCTATGTCAGGCATTGTACAGACCTGAGCATACATCAAACTACCAACAGCTAAGGCATATGGAGTGTTTTTCATTTCCTCCCTCTCAAAGTCATTCCTTGGGCACTGACTCAAATTGAATATGTCACCCTTGACTATGGGAGCTATACTCGGTGAACAATCTTTCATCCGAAATCTCTCTTAGATTTTGTTGATATAGGTTTCTTGAGATAGACCTAAAATACCTCGAAGTCTGTCTCTTTGAATTTTAATGCCAATGACATAAGAGGCATCACCTATATCTTTCATGTCAAAATTCTCAAAGAGAAATTGTTTCACCTCATGTAACATACCTTTATCATTGGTTGCAAGTAAAATATCATCTACATATAGGATCAAAAAATAAATTTTGCTCCCACTGACCTTCTGGTATATACATTGATCCATGATGTTCTCTACAAATCCAAATGAAGAAATCACATTATAAAATTTTAAGTACCATTGTCGAGAGGCTTGTTTCAACCCCCATATAAATCTCTTAAGCATGCATACCAATTACTCATTATCACTAGAGGAAAAACCTTTAGGTTGTTTCATATAAACCTCTTCCTCTAGATCTTCATTGATAAATGTAGTTTTCACATCCATTTGTTGCAGATCTAAGTCAAAATGCGCAATAAGTGCCTTGATAATGCGGAAGGAATCTTTCTTAGAGACAGGAGAAAATATCTCCTTGTAATCAATTCCCTTCCTTTGAGTGAATTCCTTAGCAACGAGTCTTTCCTTATATCGCTCAATACTGCCTAACGAGTCTTTCTTGGTCTTAAATACCCATTTACAACCAACAGCTTTTGCTCCATCAGGCAACTGAACAAGATCCCAAACTCTATTAAATGCCATAAAATTCATCTCATCTTTCATAGAATCATACCATAAATTAGATTCCTTACAATTCATGGCTTGTGAAAATATTTCAGATCATTTTCAGCTCCAATATTATAGTCCGACTCTTGAAGATACACAATATAGTCACAAGAAATTGCTAATTTCTTTTCTCTTGTAGATCTTCTTAATGTTGTAACAACCTCCTCTTGCGAAGTTGATTGTTCAACTATCTCTGGTAACTCATGAGAGATTGGATCTACTAGTTCATTATCAGCAAATTATAGAATTTTAATGACTGATTGTATAATGCCTGTTTGATCTTGAGGGGCACAATGAACGATAATCAGTCTGTCACTTGAAGTGGAAGGTTGAGCATCAGAATGTTTCCTTTCAAAAATCATACTCTGCAATTGATCACTCCCACTGATCAAGTCATTCTCAAGAAATTTGACATTTCTTGATTCCACAATCCTAGTTATGTAAGATGGACAGTAAAATCTATATCCCTTGGACCTCTCGGCATATCCAACAAAATACCCACTAATGATCCTAGGGTCCAGCTTTTTCTTTTATGGATTGTACACTCTCATTTCACATGGGCATCCCCATACATGTAAATATCGCAAACTTGGTTTTCAACCTTTAAATAACTCAAATGGCATTTTAGAAACAGCCTTGGTTGGAACCCGATTCAATATGTACACGGCCGTCTTGAGAGCTTCTGTCCACAAGGACTTAGATAGTTTAGAGCTACTAATCATGCTCCTCACCATATCCATCAATGTTTGGTTCCTTCTTTCTACTACACCATTCTGATTAGGTGAGCTAGGTAAACTGTATTGGGCAACAATCCCATGTTCTTGAAGGAACTTCGCAAATGGACCAGGCATTTGTCCATCCTCTGTGTATCTTCCATAATACTCACCTCATCTATCAAATCTCACAATTTTGATTTATTTTCCACATTGTGTCTTTACTTCTGCCTTGAACACCTTAAAGGCATATAATGCTTTGTTCTTATTATGAAGCAAGTAGAGATATATAAATCATGAGTAGTCATCAATGAAGCAGATAAAGTATTTCAAACCGTAAAAATTCATATCCAGACAACAAATGTCTGTGTGTATGATCTCTAATAGGTCTGAACTCCTCTTGGTATCTTTTTTTGACTTATTGCTCTACTTGCCCTTAATACAGTCCACACAAGTGTCAAAGTCAGTCACTAACCTCTTGATTCTATCTATGGAGATATGTCCCAATCTTCGGTGCCACAATATAGAAGAGTTATCATTTACAACACATCTTTTTATGCCAACCCTAACATGCATCATATCATGAGTGGTATTATTTTGCAAATTAATATAGAAAAGACCATCAGACAAAGTACAATTTCCAACAAGTTCAGATTTATAATATAAACCAGAAGAAGTATTTGAAAAGTTAAAGGAATAACCCAAAGGTATAAGTCTTGAAACTGAAATTAAGTTCCTCGAAAAACTAGGTACATAAAAGGTCCTTTCCAAATTTAAAATAAAACCACTACTAAGAACTAAAGTGCATGTCCCTATAGCTTCAACATGTGAGCGCATCTTGTTTCCTGTAGAGATATACTGCTCACTTTTCACTGGCTTTCTTAGGTTTTGCATACCCTGCAAAGTATTGCAAATGTGGATTGTAGAACCAGAATCAATCCACCATGTGTTATAAATAACATTAGCCATATTAGATTCATAACAGACAAGTGAGATTGTTTTACCTTTCTTTTCAAGCCAAATCTTGAACTTGATGCAATCCTTCTTCATGTGTCCTTTCTTCTTACAGAAAAAATACTTGGATTCCTTCTTAATATCAGATTGTGATGGTATTTTACTTTTACCCTTCTTCTTGGCCCATGCCCGATCCTTTCCATTTGTAGTCAGCATTGCACTCTCATCCAATTCCATCAACAGTCTACCCTCTTCTTGAACACACATGGCCAAAAGTTTATTGATTGATCATTTTTTCTTATGTGTGTTATAAGATATCTTAAATTGTCCATATTTTTAGAAGGGTATTTAAAATATAGTGCATCAGAAAGGACTTAGACATTTCAATTTGCATAATGTGCTCACGCCAGTGAGCCTCAAGGATGAGAACTTCAATATTAAGGTACTAGCAAGAGCTTTGTATGAAGTACTAAATTGCTCATCAATGGCCTTTAGTAGCTCTCTGAATTCTCATGCTTATCGACTGAACCACATATACCAACAGAGATTTTTGTCTTTATGAACATTGCACTCAAGCAATTAGATCGCTCCCAATGTTCATAAATCGCAATCTCACTAGGAGTGCTGGTCTGAATTACTGAAGGTAGTTCATCCTTCCTTATAGCATAATCAATATCCATCCAGCCCAAATGAAGGAGAACTCTCTCCTTCCAACCTTATAATTATCACCCCTTAATTTAGGTATGTCACATTTTATATCAGAGAAATTTATAGTTGCATAACTGCAAAATTTAAACATACATGCTTATTATCAAAAATTGAGGCTAATAAAAATGCTTTACCAATGTAAATCATTTATTTAGAAAATAGTAAATCTACTGACATAAAACTTGCCTGTGGGCTAAAGCTTTAATTCAATTAGATTCACTTAAGTATGTATGATAAAACTATCAAATTATATTCTTCTTTCTAATTCCTATGGATAGATTAGAAAAATATAATTTGATATTTTATCTTAATTAATTATATAAATATAAAATAGTGAATCTACTAACATAAAACTTGCCTGTGGGCTAAAGCTTTAATTCAATTAGATTCACTTAAGTTTGTATGATAAAACTATCAAATTATGTTTCTTCTTTCTAATTCCTATGGATAGATTAAAAAAATATAATTTAATATTTTATCTTAATTAATTATATAAATATAAAATAGTAAATACAGACATAAAACTTGCCTATGGGCTAAAGCTTTAATTCAATTAGATTCACTTAAGTCTGTATATAAAACTATCAAATTATATTTCTTTTTTCTAATTCCTATGAGTAGATTAGAAAAATATAATTTAATATTTTATCCTAATTAATTATATAAATATAACAAAATTCCTTTAAGATAAATTTTATTATATCCATATAATTAATTACAATTAATGTCTATTATTTATATGATTTATTATCTTTATTATATAATTTTATAATTAAGGATGCTATGGCTATTCCTTAATTATTCAATTGTATTTATCACTTAGGCATTATTTAAATTTTATGCTCAATTATGTCACTTAAGATCATGCATAATTCACAAAATTTATACACACAAATTCTAAATATAATTGAACATAAATAGGCCAGAACAACGGTCCAACCACTTGATGGACGAGTCAACAGCCCGTCATCCTCACCCAATTCCAATAGTTTAATTTAACCAAAAAATCTTTCAATCACCCCAAAATTAGTATGACTCAGGCTGTCAGATAATCTAGACTAGATGTGCGGCTCAATCTGATGCAAACCAGACTGAGCGCATGGCCCAGCCTTCCCGCTGCTGGCCCAAGCAGGTGCCTGGGCCAGCCTAGCCCAGGCGCTGGCAGTTGGGCCAGCCAGGCGCTGGACCTAGGCACCTGGCCAGCGCTTGTCCAGGCACTACTGGGCCCAGGTCGCTGGGCTAGCCAGGCGCTGGGTCCAGGCGCTTGGCCAGCGCCGACTAGGCCGGTCAGCCAGTGCCTGGGCCTGGCCCAGGTGCTAGCCGCTGGGTCCAGACGCCTGGCCCAGCTGGCTGCTTGCCCAAGCTGGTGGCATCTGCCTTTTTTTAAATCCTAGATGCCATATGTTTTCTATAAAAGGCATCTTTCATCGTCCTCATTCCGTAGGAGGCGCACCTCATCGCACATATCTAAAAAATATGTGAATAAGGAAACCCAAAAAATGAGTAAGCAAGGAAACCACGCTTCCTCTCATGGTGATTTGATCATGAGACATTTGGATTTATCTTTTATTTAAACTATATCCAAAAGGGTGAGCGAACAAATAGGTGCATGCTTCATGGCATAGATCTTACTGATACATCTCTTAAATAAAACTAAATTAAATAAACTGAATATTAAGAGTTTATCAGATCTAATACCCTTTCAGATGATTCTTGATGACCATTAACTCTCCCGATACGTAGGTAGTTGGATCAAATGCACAAAGGTACTACAGTAGCCTCCCTTATTGGTACGTCCCTAATATCCCTACCGTACGCCCGTTGGATCAAATAATTCAGGGTACTACCAGTAGCCTCCTTTGGACTATCCCTATACGAGAGAAATAGAGACCAAAAATGCCTTGCCCCTCTTATCAAATAAATGATATAATAATTGTTTCACATGGATTTTATTAGATCCGTATATTAATGGAAACAATCTCAATAATCAAAGCAGAGGTATTTTTATATGCTCTGATACCAAATAATAGACTAAAATTAAATATATTGATCCCTATCATATATGTAAAAATATGAGACCAATATATTTATCATAAAAAATAAAGTAAATCATGATCGATACATAAATACCTTCAGTCATTACTTCACGGTTGACTTTTCTTTCAGATGAGGGTAAGGCTCTTCCACATCTTACGGTCTCTCTCAGCGATGGTGTAAACTTTCTCGAGACTAGGCGCAGGGACCTTTCCATTTTTATATTTCTTTATGCCTTATCTGTCTATCACAGAGGACGCTTCAAATAGATATGGTTGAGGGATTCTTATTTTAATCATGAATTCAAATTTTGAATTCACATAATCCCTTAATATCAAATATATGACCACCTTAATCGTATCTAACCGATACGCTTAATGAAGAAAAAACCAACAGAAACTATATTGCACATGGTTCATGTTTCACCGGTTGCACATGTATAGAATGCTTCTGAAGTCTCTCTCACTAGCAAAATGTAGAAATAGGAAAGATAGCCAAGTGTTAACTTCTGGGTGATTAGGACTTTGTGTTTATTTTGACTCTTTCAGTTTACACAAGATGGATCGACAGATACTTCACATTGCAACAGTTGTACGTTTTTCTATTTCCCAGAAATATCTTAGCAAAATTGTTACTATTTCTCTTGCAAGAAAACTTCCATTTTATGATAAGAATATATGCATATAGTTTTGTGGTCTATTTATATTCGAAGCATGCTTATGAAGTTTCAGTTTATTCATAACATGGTTATAGGTTTTCTTTTTTATTTTCATTTAGAATACGCCTATATAGTTTCAGACTGCTTATATCCAAATGCGTTTATAAATTTTTATTTGCGATACATTAGCGACTCTAATTGCATCGCTATTATATCAAAAATATTATTATTAAATATTGCAACGCAACTAAATACGTCGCAATATTACGACGCAATTGAATGCGTCGCAATATTTAATAATAATTTTAAATATTAAAAATTAGTTTTAAATTTAGCGACGCATTTGGATGCGTCGCAATATTGCGATGCATTGTTGCGTCGCAGAGAGTCATAATATTGCGACGCAATTGCGACAAATGAATATTGCGGCAGACATCTGAGCGACGCCGTCATTGCATCGCTATTGCGTCGCAATAGCATGTTTAGCGACACAATTGTGACGCATTTGGGCGTCGCAATATTTTTTTTCCCCTTGTGGTGTCCTAACAGACTTCGATTGACAAATCTAAATAACAATCTATATTTATAAAGTATTTACAAAGTCATGAACTTCAGTTAATGTTTCACTTATAAAATTTTAAGATATATTTTGATTTGCTTATATTCATTCTTTCAATATAACCTGGGAATCAAAGCCACGATCAATCCTGGTGACATAACACGTTCAAAAAATTCAAACATAGATTGCATAGTCTAGGCCAATCATTTTAATAAACATTAGGTTCATATGATGTGATGGAGACTCGATGAGCATACAATCTAAATTCGATTAGCTACCTTAGAATGTAACAAATTTCAACCATATATATATATATATATATATATAGAGAGAGAGAGAGAGAGAGAAAGGGCAGATTTAATTATATTTAAATGTAAATAAATTTAAATTCGATCATTTATTTCATTCTTTAATCTATACAGCTCATGAATTTAAAAATAGAAAAAGTGAAAAAGATGAAATGATTTTGAAGTCCATATAAATCCTAAAAAAATGATCAAGATCTAAATTTAGCTACATGTGGCACATTTTTACTCATCAAGCTTGTCAAGTCTCGCCCACTTTTTTAAAGTGCTGCATTATCAAAGGAGTCTAGTGAAATGGCATCACATCCTATGATTATCCAATCCTATGGCAGCATTAATTCTTCCTATTTCATGTAGTTTGCTCTCAAGCCTCCCATGCAGTCCATTACGTTTTGCAGAAAATACATATAATTTGACGCCTCACTCTTCATTGACGCATTTTGGACTGGTTTGATTTCATCCCTAACATATCATGTTTGCTTATTTCTTCCATATTGCTCTTGTGACTTACCTAAGGTAGTGTTTGATAGCCCAAAAGCTATCCCTGGATAAATGTACGGGATAGCATTTATCCAGAGGATAGTTGAGGGAATAAGCATTTTTTAAAAATTACAAGTCTACCATCAAGGGATAACTTTAGTTGTTCCTGGGTTCCCTAAGGAATAAGTCAGGGGATAACCCATGGTTAACCATGGGTTATCCCCTATGGTTAAATTTTTTTAGATCTATCCCTTCTAGCTATAGCATTAGGGAATAAGGAGGGATATCCAGAAGATATCCTTCCTTATCCCTCATATCAAACACTGCCTAAAGAATTTCATCTCTTAGACCAGTCAAGAGTGGACAAGTTAGTTGTTGAAAGGACACGCATGGCAGTCGCCCATAGTTAGTTACCTAATTGTACGTGAACGCTAATATGCCAAGGGTTTAAAACTTCAATGTGGAAATCTTAATTAATAAGTGTACTGAGTCTAGATTATTTTCTTCTCCAAAGCGTGAAGTTAGGAATAATGAGGTTAATGCAACTTCCATCTAACGTGTGGAATGTATTTAACTAAATAGAATTTTAATTCATGGCAAACAGCACTTTGCAAGAGTGATTTGGTAGAGAAATATGGTTCTCGCTTTGGATATAATAAGGCAAAAAAGCATTCAACAAGCCCGGGTGGACTCCAGAAAGCTTTTTGACGTTTTGGTGTTTGGATATCGCAGCCAGTGATATTCTCGTTCCTCAAGCTTTGCATAAATAATTATTTGGCATATGGTGTTTGGAATAATTATTGTTAATTATATGCTACATATATTAAAATTAAACAATGAGTTTAACTTTGAGTTAAGGATATAGAAATAATAATGGCCCTTCACTTTGCTTAGATCGAACCAGTTGTTGAAAGCAAGCTTTAACTGAAGAACATAATCCCCAAATTTTTTTAAAGTAAATAAGTAAATAATAAAACAGTAGTGAAGCTTAAGCCAATGTGCTCAACAAATAGAACCATTGCAATTCTGGTCATCTAAATAGCATGAGCTCCACGTCTTTTCCCATTCAAAGGCTGCTTGAAATGCCCAAAAGCGAGCATGAGGAATATGACAAGAGGATATGCCGCCATGGGGCCCGTCTTAGCTGCCACTTTTCCATCCTTTTACAAAGGAGAGGAGAGAAGAACATATCTCCTCTTCTGACCCACCCTTGCTATCCCTATCTCTTTGCTCCTTTATCCTTCCTTACCTGACCTCCCAGGGCATTAAGGAAAAGGAGGGAGGAAATGGGATGAGAGAGGACAAGATCATGCTCGGGAGAATCATATACTAGTAGACGAGCTTTTAGGGATATGCTTTGGATGAAAAAGCAGCGTTGGAGCAAGCTAAGGGAGGGATATCTGTAGTATAACCTTCTAGCCTATGGCATAAGCCATTGTTCATAGCTCATGTTATCTTCCCTAACCAAGAAGTTGCACTATAAAAGCTTGTTATAGGGTTGTCATGTTGGGTTTTGTTCACATTAAACTAAAAGTTTCGAGTGAGAGTCGTGGACTCTCTCATGACAATTCTCACAATGGAAATAATTTTTTACGAAGCGTCGTGGTGTTCCGATGAAATGATGTGTTACAAGGGGCGCCAACAGAACTTAGCCATTTCAGAAAATATATATATATTGTCTACGATCAAGGGTTCATTAATGCTTTTGTGCACCCTTGATAAAAACTTATTAAAATCCTGCAAACGTATTTGTGGTTGGCCCAAAAAACATTCCAGAGAGCACAAATAACGTACAACGATTCAATCGTATTCAAGCATCGGTTCTTATCCTCATCTTCATCTCTCAGTTCTTATCCTTATCTTCACCTTTACTTTCCTTCTTCAAATTATCAACAATCTTAAATGTTATCTGAATGGAGACCAAGATTATCGTATCTACCATTAAACTCATGAATCAAGACCTCGTGAGATTGGATCGTTTTGATGGCACCAATTTTACACGATGGCAAGACAAACTCAAGTTCTTACTCATGGCATTGAAAATCTTCTATGTGTTGGATTCGGATTTGGCATCTATTTCCGCGGCCATCACTGAAGACTCTGATGAACTCAAGGATGAAAGAAAGAAGAGGTGTGAAGATGAACTCATATGCGTGGCCACATCCTCAACGTATTGTTGGATCACCTCTACGACCTCTACACTAACACTCAATCTCCACAGAAGATTTGGAACGCGCTTGAATTCAAGTATAAGGCCAAGGAAGAAGGTACTAAAAAATTTCTCATCTCTAAGTACTTTGATTTTAAGATGAATGATGAAAAAGCAATTTTTGCACAAGTACATGAGTTATAAATTATTGTCAATAAATTGGTAGCGGTGAAGATAGAGGTTTTCAAACCTTTCCAAGTAGGTGCAATTATTACAAAGTTGCCGTCATCTTGGAACGGATTCAGAAAGAAATTGCTTCACAATTCTGAGGATTATTCCTTGGAACAATTGCAAAACACACCTTTGAATCGAAAAGGAATCGAGGGTGCATGGAAAGATTGAGAAAGTAAATTTTAGTACTTTAAAGGCAAATGCTGTGAGCAACCTTAAGAAGTCCAAGAAAATGATAGAGAACAAACTTGATCTTAAAAGGGATCAAAATAAGTTCAAGAAATTCATCAAAAATAAGCCCAATGTGAGTTGCTTTGTATGTGGCAAACTTGGGCACTTTGCTTGTGATTGTAGGCACCGAAAGGGGCAAACCAATAAAGCAAATGCAATCGAAGTAGATGATGGGATTGTCGCCACCGTAAGAGAAGTCATGGTGGTCAAATGCATGGTTCTCGGTTAGTGGTATGATACTTATGCCACCGTCCATGTTTCCTACGACAAGTCACTTTTCAAAACTTATGTGGATATCACCAATGGACAAAAAATTTAAATGGGTAATGAAAGCCGATCCAAGGTGCTTGGGAAAGGAAGCGTGGATCTCCACTTCACATCCGAAAAGAAGATCACTTTAATCAATGTGTTGTATGTACCGAATATAAATAGGAATCTTATTAGTAGAGATTTATTGGGCAAACCAGGGATTAAAGTGTATTTGAGTCGAAAAAACTTATACTATCCCACAATGATGTTTTTGTTGAAAAAGGCTATTCTACTGATGGAATGGTCAAGCTTTGTAATGTTGACAATAATAACAATAATAACAATAGTGTATCTTCTACTTATATTGATGATTCTGTTATTTTATGGCATGATAGATTAGCACTTATTGGTATTAGCACTATAAAAAGATAATTAAATGTGGCATGATTTCTTACAATATTGATAAGTTTAATAAATATAAAATTTGCATTAAATCAAAAATGATTAAGAAGCCATTTCATAGTGTAGAGAGAAATACTAATTTGCTACAATTTGTGCATAGTAATATTTGTAAGTTAAATTGTATGTTAACTAGAGGTGGTAATAGATATTTCATTACTTTTATTAATGATTGTTCTAGATATGCATACATTTACTTACATAAGCATATAGATGAGGCTTTTCATGCTTTTAAAATTTATAAAGTAGAAGTTAAAAATCAATTAGGTAGAAATATTAAAATCCTTAAAAGTGATAGGGGTGAAGAATATTTTTCTAAAAATTATAATGTATTTTATAAACAAAACAGAATCATACATGAGTGTTCTGCACCATGCATGCATACCCGAACAAAATGGGTTAGTAGAACATAAAAATAAAATATTTTTAGAGATGATAAATGCCATATTGTTGCATGCTGAGTTGCCTTCTAATTTATGGGGTGAAGCATTATTTTCAGCATGTCATATTCTTAATAGAATTCCTATTAAAAATAATAAGACCTCTCCATATGAGTTTTGGAAAGAAAAAAACCTAATATAGGCTATTTTAAAGTGTGGGGGTGTCTTGCTTATTGCAAGAACATCGATCCTAAAAGGACCAAGTTGGGTCCTCATGGAATTAGGTGCGCTTTTGTAGGATATAGTATAAATAGCAAAGCCTATAGACTCCTTAATTTGGAGTTTAATATGATAATAGAATCTAGAGATGTCGAGTTCTTTGAGAATTTGACCACTTTCGAAAAGAATTCTCAAAGTACCATAAATGAAGATTTTTGCGAGGAGAATACTTCAAAGGTTGTTAAAGAAGAACAACCGAAGCTTCGAAAAAATAAAAGAATCCAAAAAGTTAAGGATTTAAGACCTGAAGAGATAGATTCTCAAATCATTTCTTTCTATTTGATAGAAGGAAGTTGAGAGAATTTTATTCATAAGGTACCTATTGTTCTTCAAGTGAAAGACGATCCTAAAACTTTTAAGGAAACAATGGCTTCGAGAGATTTTGCTTTTTGGAAGGAAGCTATTCAAGATGAGATGGATTTTATTATGTCAAACCATACTTGGGAGCTTGTTAAGTTACCCAAAGGGTCTAAGCCTATTGGTTATAAATGGGTGTTTAAGAAGAAGTATCATAACGATGATACTTTAAATACCTACAAAGCTAGACTAGTAGCTAAAGATTTTTGATAAAAGAAGGAATTGACTATTTTGATACATATGCACCTGTAGCTAGAATAACAATAATTAAAATATTATTTGCATTGGCTTTATTGCACAACCTTTATGTTCATCAAATGGATGTCAAAACGGTATTTCTAAATGGTGATCTCGATGAGAAGGTCTATATGAAATAATCGAAGGGGTTTGTTCTACTGGGTAATAAACATAAAGTGTGCAAGATTGTTAAATCCTTGTACGGATTGAAACAAGTGCCCAAACAATGACATGAGAAGTTTGATTCTGTGAAACTCTTAAATGGATTTGTTCACAACATTTTTGACAAGTGTTTATATACTAAAGTGCATGGTGACTTTGTGATATATGTGTGCCTTTATGTTGATAACATGTTGATCATTAGCAATAAAATAAAAGGCATACAAGAAACAAAAAAATTTTATCATCTACTTTTAAGATGAAAGATCTTGGACAAGTTGATACTATTTTGGGCATCAAAGTGAAACAAAATAGTGGGGGTTTTGAACTTGATCAATCATATTATGTTGAGAAAGTATTACACAAGTTTAAACATTTGAAGTTCAAAGAAGTGAACATCCTATTCAATCTAAGTCTAAAGCTTGAAAAGAATAGTGGACGAGCCGTGGCTCAACTTAAGTATGCAAGTGCTATTGGTTGTCTAATGTATTTGATGCAATGCACTAGACCGATATAATGTTTGATGTCATTAAGCTAAGTAGGTTTACTAGCAATTCGAGTGTAAAGCATTGGAAGGCTATTGGTAGAGTCTTTGGTTATCTTTTAAAAACCAAAATACTAGGTCTACAATACTCTAAATTTTCTACTATATTGGAAGGATATACCGATGCAAGTTGGATATTGAGTGTGGAAGATAGTAAATCTACCACTGGTTGGGTGTTTACACTAGCGGGTGGTGCAATATCTTAAAATCTAAGAAACAAACTTGCATTACACACTCAACAATGGAGTCAGAGTTTGTGGCTCTAGTTTCAATAGAACATGAGACTGAGTGGTTAAGAGATATTCTATTGGAAATCCCATTAGCTTGTGAGAATATTTCAACTATATTGATACATTATGATAGTCAAGCCACTTTAGCCAGAGCATACAACAAAGTGTACAATGAAAGTCTAGACACATTAGTCTAAGATATGAGTATGTAAAAAAATTAATCAAGAATGAAATAATTTCTCTCACCTTTGTGCGATCAAGCTATAATCTAGCTGATCCACTTACTAAACCTCTTACAAGAGATTTAGTAAAGATGACTTTCAGAGGGATGGGTCTAAAACTCCTTGAGTAAAAGTCCACCAATAATGGCAACCCAACCTAATATTAAAAAATAACTAGTCTTAGGTTCAATGGGTAACAACAAGTCATTGATAAGTGAATTGTAGCTGCACTTAGTGTATAGTGCTGACTGTTATAAGTTTGAGAGTTGAGCTTTTAAACTCTTAATGAAGTTCAGTCATATGAACAAGTATCTGTTGTAATAAAGATACTGAAAGAACTTCACCTATATGAAACTTAAGATTGTGTCATCTTAAGTGAGAGTTAGAATTTCTCTCATGAAAGGTTCATAAAATAGGATAAGCACATGGTCATAAATTATGCTGAGCAAGTGGTGTAGGAAAGAACTCTAAAGAGTGTATGTGGAGTGTCATCGGTCTTGACACAAGGGATAACGATTCAAAGCTTTCATGCTACCAACGATCTTGTTAAGACTTTATGATGCTTTCACTAAGGTTAGGTTCAAATCAAAAGATACCTAACTGTATTAATGTTTCTTTAGTCTACTCTGGACTGTACTTAGTCCAATGTAACTAAGTGAAGGATTGTTAGATTTTGTTCATATTAAACTAAGTGTCTCGGGTGAGAGTCGTGGACTCTCTCATGGTGATTCTCACAATAGAAAAAAAATTTTACGAAGCATTGCAGCACTCTAATGAAACAATGCATTTCAAGGGGTGCCAAGAGAACTTAGCCGTTCCAGAAAATCTATATATATTGCCTACGATCAAGGGTTCATTAATGCTTTTGTGCACCCTTGATAAAGGCTTGTTAAAATCCTGCAAACATATTTGTGGTTGTCTCAAAAAGCATTCTAGAGAGCGCAAATAACATCTGAGGATAGTGATTCAATGGTGTTCAAGCCTCGGTTCTTATCCTCATCTTCATCTCTCAGTTCTTATCATTATCTTCATCTTTACTTTCCTTCTTCAAATTCTCAACAGGTCAGAGGGAAAGGCAAGGAACGTTGAGGAGAAGCAGCAACATGATAAGTTTGTCCACAGCGAGCCAATCTTAAAGCTTCTCTCCTTCTAGCAAGTTGGTGGTGGGGAGAGAGATAGATACATGCTTTGTTTTCTCCAGTGGCCTGCCAAAGGAGAGTTGCCCTATGACTTGGCTTCAGCTTTAGAGCATCAATGGGCAGTACCCATCTCATGCCAAAATGCAAGGTATAATTAAATAATAATACAAGAAAAGATGTGCTTTCTTTCGTTATTTATTTCATATCATTTGAGATGAAGTCTAGGAACCTGAAGTACACTCTACAATGTTATGTAGAAGATTATTGTGTGATCTTCCTATTAAAAGAGGAAAAAAAAGAATACGCACCTTTATAGATATATATATATATATATATACATACATATATATATATATATATATATATATATATATATATATATATATATATACATACATATATATATATATATATATATATATATATATATACATACATATATATATATATATATATATATATATATATATATATATATATATATATATACATATATATATATATATATATATATATATATATATATATATATACATACATATATACATACATACATACATATATATATATACATACATACCTATATATAAATATATCCATACATACGTACATACATACATACATACATATATATATATATATATATATATAGAAGCTATACATATCAGCCATGATATGCACCTGAAATTAGTTTTGAGCGCTTGGTACTCGTCACGCGAGCATCAGCGCTCATCGTGAGCATAAGCAGATGTTAAGCATTGATATTTTTATGGTTCTAATGTATATTTTGAAAAAAATATTTTTTTTCTATTAGCGAACCATTAAGACCATAAAAGAGAGCGGTTAGGTCTCTCTCAGGAGGTTAACCAAGCCTATAAATGGGCTCAAGGTCCAAAGATATAGGCATCTAAGTCTGTGAGAGTCTGTATTTTAGTACTGATTTCTTAATTAGCCTAAGGTCAATAATCATGATACATATGTTTATTTTAAGATCATCGATGATGATTGTATAATCCTGTGCTTATAATTCAATGATATCCCAATATTTGACAAATCTCTTGAAATTATTTCAAAAATTAAATCCTTCTTTCATCTAAGTTTGATATAAAAGACCTAAAAAAAGCAAATGTGATCCTAGGAATAAAGTTTATTAATTCATATGAAAGGATAGCTCTATCTCTTTCTTACTCTATCGAAAAGATAATCAAGAAATTTGGCTACTCTAGTCTTGGATCGGTATCTAATCTATATAATCCTAGTGTTGACCCTACATTGATTTTGATGATATCAAATAATTAAGTTACTAATGAGTTTGGTGTGGAGCAACAGTGCAATGCAGACATATATTAGTCGCCAAGATGAAGAAGATGGAATCCAAGCTCTTAACAAGGTCTTTAGTTTAAGAAAGGAAGTTTTGAAAGAGAATAAGATCAATAAAGAATGATTCAGGCTCAATTGAATGGAATTAAGTTATTTAAGAATAAATTCTATGGAGAAGAACTCTTGGATTCATCAAAACTATAAGTTCTTTTGGCCTTGGATGAGTTTTTATGTTGTAAAGCAAGTTAGTTGGCTCTCATACCAACTACTAATGCACAAAATTAAGTAAATAAAAGTCTGGAGCCAGTTAGTCGACTCTGTAGTAGGCTACTGTGGCTTATACATAGAGCTGATTTTAGTTAATCGACTCTATAGTCGACTAATGTGGCTTATATAGAGAGCAAAATTTCTTTCTGTAATCGGTTAATGGCCTATTAGTAACTAGGGAGTCAACTAACACAGTGCCAGGAGCTATAACGACTAGTTCTGACACGTTTTAGGCTTTGAAACTCTCAATCCAACTACCATCAACGGTCCAAAATGGCTAGTTAACATTCTAATATTTTAAAAGACTATAAATACAAGTTCAAATGATGAATTTAATAGAGTTTTAAAGAGTGATTAAAGAGATTTTAAGATCCATTCAAGAGGATTAAAGAAGAAAGTTCAGAAAGTTTCTAACTATGCTCCAAAGCATTCAAAAGCCATTAAAGTTTCAAGGCTCTACCAAACTTCAAGAGAAGCTTCCTCAATTGCTCAAAGCCTCAGTATTTAAGAAGGAGAAACTCATTAAAGGGGAGACCTACCAAAATATATAAAGTACTATTATTGTTTCATTTGCTCATATAGGAGTTGTTTTATTCTGAAATTTGTATTATTGTTGACTTGTTTAAGTTTCAACTTGGTTAAAACTTGTGTTAGGTATGCTAAACCCATAATTAGTGTGTAAGGCTACATCGTACCTGGTAAATGAGAAGTTAGCTGTTTAGTTATGGTTGTAATCATTGAAAAATGATTAGTGAAGAAAATTTCTAAGAGGTCCTTGGGGAGTGAACGTAGGTACAAAGGTTAGCACCGAACCACTA
This sequence comes from Calamus simplicifolius, assembly GCA_900491605.1. Taxonomy (NCBI): domain Eukaryota; kingdom Viridiplantae; phylum Streptophyta; class Magnoliopsida; order Arecales; family Arecaceae; genus Calamus; species Calamus simplicifolius. The sequence continues at coordinate 419,339 of UESW01004878.1, forward strand.
TAAATCATTGTGTTTGTGTGTGATTGGCTTGTTGTGCATTATTGCTCTTCACCTCACCTCACTTCACTCAAATTTTGAACTTAGTTTTTTTAAAATAGCACATACTAGATGAAATTTTTTAAAATTTTTTTAAAAAAAACTCAATTCACTCCCCCTTTTGGGTTGCTTAGCTGGGCAACAACACCTAACTTTCACCTAAAGAAAAATCTAAATAACCCAATTGATCAATTGAAATACTCTCAAGTCATATGATCCCTCTTGCATCTAGAAAATAAGATAAGTCCTAATATTGCCTATGTTATTGAAAAACTTACTAGATATAATTAAAATCATGATTAATTTTATTGGATTGCCTTAGAAAAAGTATTCTAATATTTAAAGGGAACATTAAACTCTCTTTGTTGTTTACAGGATATCCTGAGGTGGTTGAGGATTACAGAGATGCTAATTGGGTCACAAATTATATAGATCTTAAATCTACCACTAGGCATCTTTTCCTTTCCAACAGTGCTATTATTGCTTAAGGATCATTTAGATAAATTATCATCTCTAAAAATACCATAAAGACTAAGTTGATAGCCTTGGATACCACCTGTAATGAGGTAAAATGGATTAGAATCTCATTTCAAAGCTACGTTATGTACCTAAGCCAATTCTGGCTATATCAATTATTGTAATAATAAAATTATAATAGAAAAAATAAACTGGAATATATAGCTTCATCATAAGAATATAAAATAACATAAGAAAATAATGTTATTTTCTTAAATTTGTTAAGTCTAAAAGAATTTGGTGGATCAATTAACCAAGTCATTATTTAGGAGTGGATCCTAAAATCATCAAGAGGGATGAAGCTTAAGCTCATTTTTTGTCATAAAAAATGGATACACAATCTATGTAATTGAAGAACCCATAAAAGAGATTTGATATTATGAGAATGAAGCTAATTGAGTGGTTACCTTAAGAGCATACATTTTGGAGAAATTTTTTCTCCCATCCCTACCTGAGTGCTCTTATAAAGTTAAATATATTTATAAAGAGTTGAGTTATACTCTTAAAGTCCTAAGTAGGTTATCTACAAGATGTCAATCACAAATATTCTTAAAGATTCACCAATATGAAAATCATCGTATTAAGCCATAACTAGGGATTGGGCTAACCCTAAGAGATTCTTATAAAAAATAAGATAATATGCTCTAATCATTTGAACACAATTAGTCCATAATGTGTGTGTGATTAACAGAAGTTTAAATAAAGGATCTAGTTCAATGTCTAATTCTCTATAGTTCCTTCAGATGAATAAAATCAACACTAAATGAGATTTAACTCCATTGGACACCTCACCTATTAAAATTTATATTATTTTATTTTATTAATTTTAAAATTAAAACTTTGTAGGAGATTGTTGTTCATTTCATTAAAAATGTTTAAATTTTAAAAACTTTCCTCAAATGGAATGCTGAAGTCACAAGGCTCATTTGATATATTGTTTTGGAGAGGCATTCAATAGGAGAGACTGTGATCACATTTCAAGTTAAAAAGAAAAAGAAAGAAAGCCAATAGTACTTAAAAAATTAGTTTTGGGTACTTGGTGCTCATTATGCGAGCATCCCATGTGATGCTCATCATGAGCATGAGCATGAGCCAAGCTTGGTTGTAATATTTTTATGTCTAATGTATGGTTTGGGAAATAATATTTTTCAACCGCTCGCTAACCATTAAGGCAATAAAAGAGAAAGATATTAGGCCTCTATAGGGGTTATCTAGATTAAGCTTATAAATAGTCCCAAGGTACAAGGTTGTAGGCACCAAAGTCTATAAGAGTTTGTATGCTGATACTAATTCCTTGTCCAACCTAAGGCTTTAGAAAGAAAGCTTAAAGCTTGAAGTTCCTAAGGTCCAGCTAAAAAGAAAATCTAAATCTTGGAGGCCCCATTAAGAAAAAAATCTATAAGAGTTTCTTTTTTTCTTTTCTTCTTCTTTTTTTTTTTAAATTACTTTAAGGGACAAAAACTACTCCTTAAAGCACTATCTAGTACTTCTCGGTTCAAGCATGATTCTCTAATTTCTTTTATTTTATATTTTTCATTAATTTTCTTTTTATATAGTTTAAATCTCTAGAAACTTTTAGGCATTTTATCTAATAGATATCAAGCATATCATAACAATAAGCGGTATGGTGTATTTCTTTCCATATCTTCTCAATAATGGATCTACCACAAAGCATTAAAGATGCATTGCAATAATTCCTCCTTTAACTTTTGCAAATTATCTAATGTCGTATAGCTAAATTTAATATACAACAATCGTCACTCAAATAAGAATGTCATCATCTAGATCAGAAATGCAATGATCATTATATTTGCAATTATCTTCATAATAGTTATCATTAATAAAAGGATATTGATTGACATGATAGCAAGTAGATATATCATACAATTTTTTCTTTAAAAAGAAAGAATTTAAAATACTTGCAATACAAAATAATTGAAGGTACAAAGATATCATAGACCTTGCAATATTTTAGAAGCTTAATCTTGACTGATATTTCATGACCAATTGTGGTGTTCTTGTTCTAAAATTAGGACATACCCTAAATGAAAATTGTTTCTTTCTTATAATATAGATTGGTTGTTATTTCTAGTAACTTCTATTATTCAAAAGAACTCTGTTTAGTCAACAACAAACTACTTATTAATGACCTCCCATGTTAATGACAAGTGGCCAATTATAATCCTTTAAATTACGGTAATATTGTCTACCATTTTACTAATTGTTTGATGATTAATTAGTTTCAGGGCATAAATGGATGTAGTCAAAATAATCATTTTTAAGATATAAAACTCTTGGACCTCTCGTTTTTTATTGTTCCCTTTAATTTGTGTTCATAGACTACTCAAGTAATTAAAACGTGCTCGAGGCTCCATTTTGGTTTGACTATAAACTAAGACAAACTTGGGTTTATTATGATTCGAACAGAAAAGTTTTTGTGCACTGGGTGAGGTGTAGCTAATTCTGTGCATTGTTCTCTATGATTAACGCACGATATATGGCATGCATGCCAAAAATAAAAATGGCTTTTCTCTTTCAACACATGCCTACATGCGCACACGCTAATCATCGAGCATGATGAAACTGAAAATTTTTTTCTTCCGAATAGAGCCGAACCTTCCTTTTAACAAGGCAAGTGACCTGCAATCAGCTAGACCAGCCAGAGCAACCATGAGTGGCAATGGAGGTAAGAACGAATAATTTATTTATAATCATCTCTTATGAGCCAAGGCAACCATGAGCGGCAATGAAGGTAAGTATATATATATATATAATCATCTCTTATCTTTATAAATATAACATTTTATATTGCATCATAAAAATTATATATATAATATAAAAATATATAATTTAAATATAAAAAATATAGTCAAATTTCAATCATCAATAGAAACATCAAATAATTATAAAAATAATGCTTTAATGCATTTTAAATTTTTATAATATCAACATATATTATTAAATAAATAAATAAATATTTTGTCAACATCCTTTCTAATTAAATTATATAAAAATAAAATTAATATTTCAAGCAACACTAAAAATAAAGATATCTATATGGATTTTTAATACATGCTATCTTTCTTTCTTTCTTCTTCTTTTTTTTTTTTTTTTTTTTTTTTAACTTACTTTCAAACCGCTCTTGTGGAGGCGGCCGAAGAAACAAAAGGTAAAAACGTGCTATAAATGCAAAGTTCATGATCAAGCTTGACGTAAGTGCTTTCGTGCACTCCCACCATCCGCGCTATAAATAACCTGCCCTGGTGAAGCGCACTTGCCGTAAGCGTAGGGAGAGCCATGGCCGGCGGAGGGCAGAGCAGCGGCGTGGTGGTGGGCCGCATGAAGCTGGGCTCCCAGGGCCTCGAGGTCTCTGCCCAGGGACTCGGCTGCATGGGGATGTCCGCCTTCTACGGTGCCCCCAAGCCGGAGCCCGACATGATCGCCCTCATCCACCACGCCGTCCGCAGCGGCGTCACGTTCCTCGACACCTCCGACTTCTACGGCCCCTTCACCAACGAGCTCCTTCTCGGCAAGGTGATCAAGCTCCCGTGCTCCTGGAGGCTTGGGTATATATACGTCGTCTCTGATGCCTGCGTGGTGTTTGTTCTAGGCTTTGCAAGGCGGGTTGAGGGAGAAGGTGGAGCTGGCCACCAAGTTTGGGATCATTTCTTCTGACGGAAAGATGGTGATACGGGGGGACCCGGCGTACGTGAGGGCCTGCTGCGAGGCGAGCTTGAGGAGGCTCGGCTTGGACTGCATCGATCTCTATTATCAGCACCGAATTGACACTCGGATCCCCATCGAGGTCACGGTGAGTTCATTCTTTCTTCTGTGCACCTTGTATAAATTTGCTTTTAAAGGAATTACCATAAAACCCTACAGAAAGAGATAGAATGAAGTTCAAAAGGTTAGTTGATATTTTCTGAACAAGGATAACGGACTTGTTCAAGAGTTTTAAGAGTTCCTTTTCTCCTTGAGATTCATCAGATTAGAATTGGAAGTGTTTTGTTCGATGGTCTTCTAATGAATTTGTCATGTGAATAAGTGTTTGTGCACTTGGTGAAAAAATCTTGAAGAAGATCCATTCCTGTTTTTGACCTCGTTTTTCCTGACTTTTGGAAGTGGTAACAATACACTGCCCTGCTGTGTTTGCTGTGCATTACTTTTTCACCTACCCCCTTTTTTTTTGTTTTTTCGTTTTTTTTTTTTTCGAACTTGGTTGTATTATTGTGTTCTTCTCATGTTTTATTGTGTCTATTATTAAGCATATCCACTGTGTGACTGGCTTTCATCCATTGTGCAGTTCGTCTATGGTCCCAGTCTAGTTCCTTTAGATCTTAGTACAAGTGATGCATGATGTTCTGATAAAGGTTGCTGTGGATGAGAGATGTGAGAGAATCATTAAAAGATAACAGCAGTACAGTGAAAAAAGAAGCATGTATTAAAGTAGTTTTGCTCTAACCCATAGTGACACGTATTGGTATAAGCTGGCCTAGTAATATGAAGACAGTCTATTATTTATTAAATCTGACAAACTAAGAGAACTGAAAACGGTATTACTGGACTTGAAAAATGTTTCATAAACAATCAATGAACTGTGGCTTCTAATTAGGTGGTTGGTGGTAAATAACCGTTAGGCTGCGCTAAAGGATTTGGGTAGAAGTATTCACACAAACTTCTGCTATTCCTTGCTTCTATTTTTGCTTGTCTCTGAAAGAAATAAATCTTTGCTTCCCAAGCCTCTGAAGATTTACCAAGCAATTTGAAAAATTGAGAGGGTTTCATCTTATGGGTTGTCTGGTCTATAGTACATTTCTCTTCTCGAGTTCTTGAAAACATAAACAGAACAAAAGAGAAATGGTTGATTTCTTAGCTAATGAAATTTTTTTTTTGATTTCATCGCCAGATGGGAGAACTAAAGAGACTAGTGGAAGAAGGAAAAATTAAATACATTGGGTTGTCAGAGGCATCTGGTTCAACAATCAGGAGGGCTCATGCAATTCACCCAGTAACTGCTGTTCAACTGGAGTGGTCTTTATGGACAAGAGATGCTGAAGAAGATGTAATACCTACATGCAGGTAAAGATAACTGCTTGGTTCCTTCAGATGCCAGAAATCCCTGTTCATGCGGTAAACTCCTAGTGGGCAGTAATTCATCATTTGAGAGGAAGAAGGAATGGACATGGGGAGGTACTTGTCTAGCCATAGATCCCCCCAGTCCTGATTTTGTTGGGATGACAATAATTACCTTGGAAATGAATTTCCTTACCATTGGGAAATCAAGAAACAAGGGGAATGGACAAACTGCCTCCAACTCTTTTCCTTCTCTTCTTAAATGAAAACCTGCCTATTGCATTATCTCGCAGATAGGGCCTTCGGTTTCCTTATGAGCCTTAACTGCTCTGTATAAAAAGCAATCGATGGCTGATATTTTCTTTCCTCTTAATGATGCTTTTTTTTTGAGTTTTCAGAGAACTTGGTATTGGTATTGTTGCTTACAGTCCATTGGGGAGAGGATTCTTTTCCAGTGGGCCAAAGTTAGTTGATAATCTATCAGAACAGGACGTCCGTAAGGTGTGTATTTCTTCTAAAATGTTTATATTTGTATTCAGGAAAGAAAATTATAGTGGTATAATGTAATGAAAAATATTGATGGTTCTAGTAAAATGGACAAGGGACTTGATAACATCTAATTACTTATCATCTGAATTGCTTACCTTTAGTAATTTGACAAACCACACTTTTGCATGAGTTGCTTTGTGGACAAAATAAAAACTGAGAACTTTATATGATTTAGCAGGAATAATACAAATCTCATGGATATGCATTTACTGCTTGTATATACTCTTGCCTTGCCATGTTGAGGTGCGGTCTATTCTCAACGTGAACCTGTCTGCGTTGATGATTACAGTGAAGACTGATTTTTATTTACAAGAAGACAACTGATTGTAATTCATTGAGCTATATGTTTAACCATCTCGCATCTGTACACAGTATCATAGATGTAAACATACATGTGACTTCCCCAAAATTATATTGATTTTTCCCCAATCTCCAACTTTTTTTTTTCTGTGGAATCAAACATTTTGTTTTCCTTTCAAACATCTTAATCTATCATTGTTTTATCATTTGGTGAATTATTGTTCTTTTAACTTATCTGTGCATGACGAAGCAAAGAATGCATATATGACCTTAACTAATAGAGCTCACGGTAGAGCATGTGTTGTTAATGTGTCTGTTTCCTTGGTTCTATTTGAACATTTGGGTTTGGTGTTCTTGCTCCTGAAAGATGAATCGCTTTTGCAGAATATGCCTAGATATCAACAGGAGAATCTAGAGCAAAATGCTCTTATATTTGAGCGGGTAAACAAAATGGCCCAAAGGAAGGGATGCACCCCATCACAGCTTGCACTGGCCTGGGTTCACCACCAGGGAAATGACGTTTGTCCTATACCGGGCACAACCAAGATTGACAACTTTAACCAGAATATCCAAGCATTGTCAGTTAAGCTCACGCCTGAAGAAATGTCTGAACTTGAATTATATGCTTCAGCAGATGCTGTGAAAGGTGATAGATATGGTGCTGCTAATTTAGCGTACGCATGGAGGAACGCTGAAACTCCTCCCCTATCTTCTTGGAAAGGTGAATGATGTTTCTCTTTCTGCAGTCTCCCTTGTGTTCTTGATTTCAGATGAGAGTAGTAATCTCTCTGCATGCATTTTCAGAGTCCAGCAAAAATACTACTTTATTTTTGTTGGATCCAAGTAGCTTAGGATTAAAGCTTAGTTGTATTAAGCTGAATAAAAGTACTGTTTTATTTTGAGCTCAATGATGTTGTACATGGAATTCTACTTTGTGCTGCTTCACTTTGCTTCCATCAGTGGCCTACCTAAATTTGAATAAAAAATCAAATTTGATTTGGAGTTTGAAGGCTTATATGTTCAATAATGGACGAAGGTAAGATGCAAAAAGTTAAAGACGAAATCATTTGACAACCTAGTGATCCTTTATGGATGCTTCCTTCCCTCAAGTCTGAGGTTAGGGTAAAAGTTTGAAGCTTCATGATTTTTCAACCTCGCCTCCGCCCTCTAAAAATCAGGACCCAACCTATTGAAGTTGGCACGAGTTCCGCTAGTCTTAGAGCCAGTTTGATAGTGAATTTGGGTTAAATTTTTTGTTTTCAAAAATAAAAAATCTAACTTACAGCATGAAAAATGTGCTTGATCGAACCGTTTTTGAAAACACTTTTTCAAAACGGTTCTAAAAATCCAAATAAATCTGAAAAATATCGAAGTGACGTTTTCTTCAAATTCATCTAAGACGTTTTTCAAATTTTATCCTTCCTTTGTCAAAATATTCGAAACTCTAGATTCATCTTCTTCCTTGTTCCGCGATCTTTCTTCATGCAATTCATTGTTGTCTTTATCTGAAAAAATAGTTTTCAAAAATACCAATCAAATATATTCTAGAATACTAAAAATCAACGGAATACAACTCAAATTTTTGAATACAATATATGTTTTCAAAATAATTTTCTGAATCACAAACCAAACAGGGTTAAATTTTGGAAATATTTTAATGGGTTCCATATGGGATGTTGGGTTGTCTGGCGGATTGTTTATTACATTTTATTCCTTTATATTTTTTGAAAATGAATGTACAAATAGGAAGAAACAGGAAACAAGAAATAAAAATCAAGCATATAAATGATTTCAAGAAGGTAATAAGAATTAAAGAAAAGTTCAAATAACATATAATAGTAAAAAATTGGATCATTTGCAAAATATAATAAATGAATTTAACACATATAATAAAAAAGAATATAAAAATAAATCATAAAAATACAAGTCTGTATACTAAAACTATAAACACAAATAATTCAAATCCAAATAAAAACAAAATAAAAATACAAGGCATCAAATAATAAAATACAAATAAATATAAACCAAAGACACAAAATAGAAGTTAGAAGCAATGGTTAGGATTCCCTGACTTTTGTTCAAAAGAAAGAAAAAGAAACAATGTAAAAAAATTGAAATTAGACAAAGGAAGTTAAATAAAATAGGATAAAAGAATCAAAAATATGAAATTAGAGCTTATAAGTATAAAAATCAAAACCATGAAATCAGGGCTTATATATAGGCCAAATGATGGAAGTATAAAAATAATCATAAAATTTGTGTAAAAAATTAAAGAAAATAAATAAGAAATGAAATAAGAGATTATAAGTGTAAAAATAAAGTACAATATGAAAAAACATAACAAAAGAATAAAAATGGATGAATTAGTGAATAATATAACAAAGAAGATGTGATGATATATGCTAAATTAAATTAAAATAATGATAAAATATGCTAAATTAAATTAAAATAAAAAGTAAATTTAAATATTAAGCCATGAACATTCAAATATAATTAATATAGCTAAAAAATAAAAAATAAAAAATTATACAGCAAAATACTCAAACTAATTTTTCATAATGTAGTAATATTAAATTGAAGATAAATAGTAAAAATAAATTCATATAAATTAAATTAAAATACATTAAAATTAATAAAATTAAGAAATATATTAGTTTGTTGGAGAGTGGGATTGGGAACAATCATAATAGCACAAGGAGATATGAGGTTAAATTTGGTACAGGCTGATTAGGATTTTTATATAGCCTAATTGAAGTCTAGAAGATTTTCTATTGGGCTTCAACTGGTAAAGGCTCCAAAACTTTTGGCGAGCTTAAGAATCGAGCTTGACCATAAGACTAAAAAGGCTCAACCTGATTTTAGCCTAAGCAAGTCCAATCTAAGCTTAAGCCTAGCTACCATAAAGACAAGCAAAACCCCCTCTTAGTAGGAGATGTGAAACACCATAGATTGGGTGTAGAGAAAAGAGGAGGAAGCATCAAATGGAGGAGATGATATTTTCGAGCATGGACTCATTTATGTATACAATGAAAGAGAGAGGCAAAGAGGCATGGGATAAGGAGGATGGGCAAGAGGAGGAAGGGGGCTAGGGTGCGCACTAGGCAGGGGGAGAGAGAGAAGAGAGAGATGCAAAGATAAATATTAGGAGAGTGATGTGGGCATAGAGGCTATGGAATTTTAGGAGGTTTGGGTTATAGCTAATGGTAGGCCAAGTTGGGATTTGAGTTAAGCTTGCTTGAAGCCCGACTTTTCTTTGGGTTCCACAACTTGAGCCTGAGTTTGAACCCTCTTCGACTAGTCCCATAATTCAGCCTAATGTTGGCCAAGTTCAATGGGCTTTGAGCCAATAAAGGTCCATTTCCTACCCTACATGCAGTTAATGGAATATAGAAGAGGGGCAATCAGTAGTGATCCTAGGGTTGGGATTGGGCCTGAGCAAGGTTGGCTTCAAATCAGACCATGGGCTAGATTCATTTTACATTCGGGTTAGGCCTAGGCTCAAAATTACAAACCATATGAATTTTGGGCTAGACTAAGGTAGAGTATTGGCCCAACCTAGGCCTACAATGGAACTAGACCTAATAATTAAGCCTTAATCAACCATATAATGACAGACACATATTATATCCTATTGAACTATGGACAATGACCTACTAGAATCTTCACCCGAGGAGTAGCATGAGTACAAAAGGACCTTAGGTCACTAGCTACACACTGTATTCTAATTTATTTAGTAATGAAGTCATCTCTCTCCATTCTTCTCTCTCATACAATGTGCAATGATTCAGGAAACCTAGTTGATGCAGGATGTACCATACAAGAGATTAAGGTAGAGCAATGATTCAGATTTTAAGGTGCTTTACTTTCCAAAATGAGTAATAATAAACTAAAGATGAATATGCGAAGAGTAAAGTAACTATCTGCAGAACACGATTCACTAAGTAATAAAGAAAAAAGGATCCTAGGATTGAGAAATCACTACTTAGAACATGCTCTTTCTTCAACAAAGCAGAACTTATGAGAAGGGATGGGTCTAATTACTAGGCAATGATGGTCTTTATCCTAAAAGATTGGATCACACAACTCCCAGGATGGGCACTGAAAGAAGAAGCTATACTCCCGCGGATGTTTTAGCTTTCTTCAAATGGTTCTGTAGGCAAGAAGGACTTCATCTAAGGATCATAGCACCTTGGCGTCTTGGAGCTGGGTTGCTTAGAACAGGTGTTGGAACGGTTATTTGTTGAGCCTCTCACCCTCTCCCTCACAGAGTGTCAATGCTCAAGAGCTTAAAAAAATAGAAGAAGAAGACTCTTTTTTATTAATCATTAATTGTTCTTCTACAAGAAGAAGGAAGGGGTTTTTATAATGAACCCTAACCCTTGAATCATATTGAAAAAAAGAGAAAATAAGGGCACCATATTATTTCCAAATAAGGAGATAGGCAACATCTTGAAACAAGAAAAAAAGATCAAGGAATGATTTTCAAATAAGTAGATAGGTGGCATCTTGAATCAAGGAAAAGAGATTAGGGGATGGCGTTATATTCTACTTTTTATAAGGGGTGGACGGCAAGTCACCTTCTATAGGGGGCTTATTTGCTTTCTTTTATATTGAGATGACTTCATGAAAATCCTTGGATGCCCTAATTGAGTAGATGGTGCCTACTTTGACTGAAATTTCATGTGGCTGCTGAGGTGGCGCACTGAATGTGGTCTTCATGGTCTTGGGTCTTCAACTTCTTACACTTTGACTCAATAAATCTTGACTTGACTTAAATAAAAATTACTGGATTCATACTGACAAAACTTGATTACATGACTTAAAGTCAAACCAATATAAAGTAAGAAATCCATAATGACTCTGGACTCAAATAGATTGACAGGAATCAAAAGTCTAACTACATCAATCAGAAATCCATAATGAGCTCAGTAACCTCTATCTGATCCTGGTGCCCATACCAATTCTCTCGGATGGAAGAAACTCGAACCTGTCGAGTAAGGGTTAACCGGCTCTAGTACTGCTCCAATAGGTTTGGATCAAGGTGCTGCAGATCCTCTCGAGTGATCCACGAATCCTCAGATTCTATCATCCTTGCCAATAAACTAAATAACGTTGGTAGCCTTTATCCTGAGTAGTAATAGCTTGGTTATTCAGGATAAGCTCAATCCTTTCTATGCTTCTAAGTAAATTTATTGGTGGACACTCAGGTATGGTTCACTCTCAAGAATAGGGTTGGGTCCAAACAGCTCACTAGGTATCATCGCTGGCTCCCTATACTCAGCTAAGTCTGAGATATTGAAGGTTGAGCTAATGCTAAATTTGGGTGGTAACTCAAGCACATAAGCATTGGGTCTAACTTTCTTTATCACTTTGAAGGGTCCAGCTCCATGGGCATGTAACTTTTTCATAGTCCCCAGAGGAAACCACTCAGGTCTAAGCATAATCATCACATAATCTTCCTCAACAAATTCTTTAACTCTCTTTCGGGAATTAGCCGTATTTTTATAAGTATCGTTACTCAAATTAATTTTATTAATAATTTTCTTATGCAGATCTCTAACATGTTGTGCAAATGATTCAGCTAACTTAGAGTGCTCGTACATATATAAGCAAAGGGATTAGGTCTATGAGTCTATTAGGCTTATAACCATGGACAATCTCAAATGGACGCTTGCCTGTGATCCTATTAACTGAGCTATTGTAGGCGAATTCGGCTCTAGGTAACAAAGATCCCAATTTTTAGTGTTTTTACCTACAAGACATCTCAACAAGTTCCAAGGATTCAGTTTACTACTTCAATTTGACCATCAATTTGAGGATGGTAGGAGGTAGAAAATTTAAGCTTAGTCCTTAACATGTGCTAGAGGGTTTCTCAAAAGTAACTAGTGAATCGAACATCTCTATCAGATATACTGATTTTTTGTAGGCCATGTAACCTAACCACTTCATCTAAGAAAAGTTTGGCCACTTTGGAGGCATCAAAGGCTTGAGAACATGGTATGAAATGAGCCATCTTGAAGAATTTATCAACCACAACATAGATTGAATCATGTCTCCTTTGAATCGTAGGCAATCCTAACCCAAAATCCATACTAAAGTCTTGTCAAGGATAATGGGCACAGATAATGGGGTATAAAGGCCAGTGTTTTGCTTTTGCTATTTGGCAACAACACAAGTTTGACATCTAGCCACAATCTGGACGGCATTCCTTTCAATACATGGCCAATAGAATTGGTTCACAATTGCTAAAATGGTCTTGTTCCTACTGAATTGACCAGCTAGACCTTTGGCATGGGTTTTTCAAACTAGAAATTCTCTAAGGGAAGTCCTGGAAATGCAGCTTGTTGTTCTTAAAGAGGTAGCCATCCTGAAGGGTATACTCACTATGCAAACTAGATGGTCCTTGTTTCATAGATTGATAGATTTCACTAAAGTTGGAACATGTCTCATATTCCTCTTTCAGTTTGTCAAATCCTACAACTTCAGTCCTAACAGAATTCAAGAGCATGGATCAATGGCTAAGGGCATCAACAACCTTATTTTTAATACCAGCATGGTGTTTCAACACAAAATTGTAAGCTTAAATATATTCTACCCACTTACCATTTTTAGGGTTCAGTTTCTTCTAGGAATTAAGAAATCGGAGTGGCTTATGATTAGAGTATAAAACATATGCATGCAGTAGTAAATAATGTTAGTGTATGCCCTAGATCCAATTGGATTGAATGCTATATATATTCTATGAATACAAATCAAATAAAATGGTTTCTTTATCTATTCAGATGTCTTTTATTTGATATATTTGTTGCGAGATAAAGTTCAAAAGAATATGAACCGTGCATATGAATTTGTAATAGAGATTATAAATTGTGATATTCAAATTGCACGTTATGGTTCGATTCTTTAAACTTCCCTAGTCGATGTGTAAATGGGACTGGACACCATTGAACACCGTGAGACTGGCACACATTGCATATCCTTACCCTTGGGATGAGCAGCTGATTTCACAAGCTGAAGTATGAAGATACTTGGATAGGTGTGTGGATGCTCGTTATTGTAACAATGCATTGGATGACCCGTACAGAGATCCCATATGGATATTCTATATAGTGTCGATGGTAGATCTCTAATGATGGTGGTGTGAGTGATCCTTTGACTTGAGATCTTCATTGCATCTCATGTATGAATGTCATGTTTGACGGCATCCAAACATCGCTCTAACCACGGGTGGAAAATATGATGTCGATTGGGTATGACATGAAGCACATGAAGATGGTGTTTGATCAAGACAGGATTCGTCTCCCTTGATAAAAAGGGTTATATCCCACGGCCACTTGATGGATTAAATTGATTGTTAAATCCTTGCAAGGTTGAGTTGAATTCGAAATGGTTTTGAAGTTCTAATTCATATGAGTTAATTTTTCCTGAGATCAAGTAAACAAAGATTAATTACAAGGTTGACACATTCCATACCACTGATTGATCTGGGATATGTGACGAAAGGATTTGATCATACGGTAACGTACATGGATAGGTGTTGTTGATGGTCACGTCAACAAAACCTGTAGCAGTTTGGTGGTCATGATGCTTTGCTAGAGGCCTCTCATGATCTATAATCATATTGTTGACTTGGACAAAGAGTTGTCCAATCATCCTAGGGTCTGTGATTATGACATGATTATTGCCAACATGTTAAAGGGCCTAATAGGTCACACGCATTAAGGATAATTTTGGATGAATTAAAATGAGAATTAAATTAGATTTAATTTAGATAAGATGATCAATTAAATAATTGGGTGAGACCCAATTTAAAGAAGATAAAATAATAATGGATATGATCCATTATAGTAGAAGGAAGTTTAAGGAGAAATTATTTGTGCATATGATGAACAAATAATTGGATACCCAAATATGACTTGATCCATGTAATGGATGGCTCTAATTATTCGGGTATGGATGGCCAATCTTAGCCATGTGAAGATGGAATCATGCCCATGGGATGAGGCATGATGAATCTCTACGGTTTGATGAACACGTACAAATTGGGGCATGTAGTTATGAGATAACCAACTCTAATTTTAAAGGCTGATATTGTGACACTTGGATTAACGTTACCATGAGAATGGGAGTTTCTTCTGTTTCCTTGGATTAATGTTACCATGACGTTACCATGAGAATAGAAGTTTTCTTCTGTTTCTTTGGATTAACGTTACCATGACGTTACCATGAAAAGAGGTCTCTTCTTCTCCCGTTTCTTTCTCACCCTATAAATATGGTTCCTTCTTTCTAGGAAGAAAGAGCATGAGAAGAAAAAGATTAGATCTTTTAGATCTTCAGATATATCTTCTGTATTTCTATAAGGGGATTCAAGAGGCACTAGCACCATCTCTCTCTCGAAGTATTATGCACTAGCACCCATCTCTCTCTCGAAGTATTATCTTCATACCTTGAAGGTCTTCATCCACTCTTCTCCGCGTGGATCACCGTTTGAGGTCGGACAGGTGGACGGCTAGTGGCAGAGAATTTACGGCTTCATCCTTTTCTACATCGATAAAGGACTCAGGTATGAATAAATCTAATATTTTAGATTTTATTTGAGATTTAATGAATTTTTCCTAAGGATCCTGGGCATCTGGGAATTTTATATTATATCTTCTTGTATTTACATGAATATTGATTCATATCTATAATACAAAATTCCCAACAGTAGTATCAGAGCCACTTAGGCTACAGATTCATTAATTTGATATGATACTTGAGTCAATATGATTCATAATATGAGTTTTTATTATGCTTAAAATCATGAGGAGTTTTCATATGTTGATAATAAATCTAAAATATAATAAATATTTATTATTTGATGATAAACAATATTATTTAGATTTATGCATGTTCATTATCATGTTAAAATAGAGTACTTTGATATATGATATCAGAGAAAAGATTTATTATATGATAATAATAATTAATTTAGATTCAATCATATATGTGTCATGTTAAAATAGTAATTATTATTTATGCATGATAGATACTATATGCTGAAATCCTAGAAATCATGTTTAGGATTTAATTTTAACATGATTATTGATATGATTAATGTTGGTCCCTAGATTGATTTTGATGATTACAAAACAATTAAAACTAAGTTTATTATGGAAATTAAGATTAATGCAGGGATATACAAGTATCGTACAGGTGAGCCTTATCAAGCGAAATTTTATTTGTTACATGGTAACTTACTTTCTCTTGTCTTGAATATAGCTAAATGTTTCAATCTCACCAGGGCATTTGCATGACTTCATGAGCCAACTAGTTAGCTAGCTTATTTTGCCTTTTAGCTACCTGGTCTTACATGATTAGCTAACAATTCTTTGCACTGTTAGCTTGGCCGAACCATGCTTGGATTACGGTAGCTTGTGAGCTAACTTCTTCCCTCTCTTAGAAGCTTGTTAGCCTCAAGAGCTAACTATTTTCATGTAGGTTCTTGTCTTGGCCGAATGAGCTTTGGAATCACTAGATGGGCAGCTAGCTGCTTGGCTTTGTGAGTTAACTTGTTTGTCTCAGTAGCTAACCATTTCTTGCAGGAATTCTTCTTGGCCGAATGGACTTCAGTTCAAGCTAGCTGGAGAGCTAGCTTCTCCCTTGGACGGTTCCCATGGCATTTAAATTTAGTTAGCTGGAAAGCTAACTATTTTGTTCTTCTTTCTCTCCTGGCCGAATGAGTTGGTGAAAGAGTTAGCTTAAAAGCTAACTACTTTAGGGTTTTCTCTCTTGGCCGAATGAATGTTTGAACAAGTTAGCTTAGTAGCTAACTACTTTATCTTTTCATCTCTCTGGGCGCATGAAGTTTTGAATTGAGTTAGCTGAATAGCTAACTACTTTTTATCATGATGGATTTAACTTTTTATCTAGTTATCTGAAGAGCTAACTACTCTACTCATTCTCTCTTCCCAGCCGCATGAAATTCAAATTGAGTTAGCTGAATAGCTAACTACTTTTTCTCTTAATGCATGAAACCTTTCATTGGGTTAGCTGAAGAGCTACTACTTTATCCTGGATGCCTTACTAGCTGTGCATGATGGAATGAGCGAGCTTGTTAGCTAGCTACTTTATTACTCTTTTATGCTGATTTCAAGTCTTCTTGCCATGGAGCTTTGTTGAATAGCTAACTAGTTTTGGTTGTTTAGCTAGCTTGGAGCCTCTTCTCCTTTCTCCATGAGCCAGACGTCTTCAAAGGAGCTTCTTGGAAAATTAATTCCAGCCAACCACCACTCTACACTCTTACATGCTCTCTCTCTCTCTTTAATTATATTTTCATTTTCATGATGACTGACTTTTACTCTTTTGGTATTTGACAGAGATCTTTCCTCGTCAAAGGATTAAATGCAATCAATAGGGAAATAATCTCAAACGGTTATATTTTTCTCCGTTTTAATTTCCTCTTATTACCAATGTGTCTAACAGACATTTTTCTTGGTTTAAATAGCTAAGATTAGAGGAACACAATGACGAATCTGAGAAAGAAAAAGAGGAGAAAGAAATCAAGAAAGAAAGTTTTCATTGCATATTTTTTGAGTGTTGGAAAGCAAGTTGTGCATTGAAGTTGACAAATCTCAATCCCTGCTCAAGTCATCCAATCCGGTAAAGCATTCAAAGCTTCAGCTACCTCGGAGATCCACATTCATTGCTGAAGATTTGCTTCAAATTTGTAAAGTATTCTTTGAATATTTGCTCAAGTTAGGAGCTATCTGTTATCTATTCTGAAATTTCTTGTAATAGGGTTAAGGATAACCCTAGATTGTTGATTGGCTTCCTTGTGTCGTTAAACAAGAGGACTAGCCGGGTAAGGCTAAGGTTTGGCTTCCTTGTGCCATTAAAAAAGAGGACTAGCCGAGTAAGGCTAGGGGTTTGGCTGCCTTGTGCCGTGAAATAAGAGGACTAGCCGGGAAGGCTAGGGGTTATAATCGTTGTGATACGATTAGTGAAATTCCCAAAGGGTTTTTGGGGAGTGGACATAGGAGCCGAGTTTGGTACCGAACCACTGTAAACCCTCTTGTGTTTGTGATTGCTTATTCTGTGTGATTTTGTTTCGTGCACTCCACTACACTGCTGCGAACTAATTTTTAACTTGTGATTAAGCACATATCTGCGCTAGTAATTAATTTTAGAAACCCAATTCACCCCCCTCTTGGGTTGCTACATCTGGGCTTGACTTAATAGGATACA
The DNA here is from genome assembly GCA_900491605.1 of Calamus simplicifolius. Taxonomy (NCBI): domain Eukaryota; kingdom Viridiplantae; phylum Streptophyta; class Magnoliopsida; order Arecales; family Arecaceae; genus Calamus; species Calamus simplicifolius. The sequence goes on from UESW01004878.1 coordinate 437,039, forward strand.
TCGATTCAGACTTTGTTGGATGTAAATTAGTCAGAAAATCAACTAGTGGAACTTGCCAATTCCTAGGTATTAACTTAATCTCATGGTTTAGCAAAAAGCAAACTTAGTAGCATTGTCTACGCCGAGGCTGAATACATTGCAGCTGGAAGTTGCTGTGCTCAAATTTTATGGATTAAGCAGCAGCTAGAGGATTATGGCATCAAATAAAAAGGCAAACCAATAAAATATGATAACACTAGTGCAATTAATTTAACTAGGAATCCCATTCAACATTCAAGAACTAAACATATAGAAATTAGATATCATTTCATTAGGGATCATGTTAATAATGGTGACATTGTACTAGAATTCTTATGCAGATATTTTTACTAAACCATTAGAAGAATCAAAATTTTATGAAATTAGAAGGGAACTTGGAATGATTGATCCATTTATCTAATTAATTATGCTTGTGGTACTTGACTTTATGATTAAAAAATTATGGTTAGCATGTGTTGCTTGACTAATCTTAATCTAATCAATCAAATCCCTTCATGAAATATCTCTTAAATTGCAATCATTGCTTTCGTCTTTCAGTGTGTCAGTTAGCTGACTAGTTAACTGGCTTTGGCCATCTCCCTACCATGAAATCTACTTCAATTAATTCCACTCAACCGGCCACCTACCTTTTCTTGGATTTCTTTAAAGTAGTTAACTGACCAGGCAACCAACCAGCCATCTGATCAGTTAACCACTTTAGATTTTTATATAAAAGCCTTTTGTCCCTCTTCTCTTCACACGCCTTCTCCAAGAAAACTTGTCTTCTTCTCCGCCTTCTCCAAACCGTCTCCACTCCTTCTTCAAGCTTCAAATCCTTCCACATCTAGAAGAAAGGGAATGGCTCCAAAGAAGAAATCAACTCATTCAAGAGATGAGTCCTCCGATCTTTCAAAGAAGCCTTCTTCTTCTTCAAGATGTATCTTTTCAACCATTACCACTAGATCAATAGCAAATGAAGGTTAGTAGATTTTAATTTCCTAGAACAAGAAGAGTTTAAGATAGGAAAACTACTCGCATCTCAAGGTTGGTCAAATCTATTATCCACTAAAAAGCCTATCTTTCAAATGTAATACATGAGTTTTATGAAAATATAAATTTTGGTGATGGAACCATAACCTCAATTGTCAAAAATGTTAAAATCCAATTTGATAGTAAAATGCTAGGTTCCGCCTTAGGTATTCCATCAAGTGGCATTCTAGTAAACTTCCAAGTGAAAGAAACTATAAAATTGCAATGATTTTAGGCTTAGAGGATGATGATGCTAATATAGTTAATCTTGATGCAAACATGTTATCTGTTGAAAATAGATTACTACATAGCATCATTGCAAAGATTTTGCCCCTCGTGCCGGATCGTTTAATGCTATAACTGATAGAGATATATGCATAATGTTTGATATATTAGAAGAAACTCCTTTAAATTTTCTGAATTAATGATTATAATAATGAAAGAAGCTGTAGGTAGATCTAAAGCTACATTACCATACGGGATGTTTCTCACCTACGTGTTTGAATTTCACCATGTGAAACTCAAAGGAGAAACGAGTGTAGCATTACGTTATACTGATGTATTTAATGCTCATTCCCTCCACCGTATGAATTATGCTAAACGAAAATGGTATATGGACCAAAGTTAGTCTAGAATTGGTGATAAACCTGCTCCTCAATCAACAAATTTAGTACCTTCAGATCCACCTCCACCTGCTTGTTCTTCTCCAAACTTCTTTAATTTTGATTATCATCAACCCAATCCATTCTTAGCTGGAATGACTGAACCAAATCCTTTTTTAAATGAACCTCCTAATGTACCCGAATCTTCAAATCGATATGGCAACTCAACTTCTACTCTTCCTACCATGCGAATTAGTGAAGAACAGATTCAGCGGATTATCCGTGAACTTTCCATTGCTCTATCTAGTCGGAGTACCAGTGACAACAATTCATCTGTTAATGACTTCACTATGGTACCCCATATCTCCTTTGTTTTTGAAACTCTTTCCCAATTAATTGTGACTTAAAAACAACTTGTCCATGATGTTAATGTTCTTAATGGCCGAGTGTTCCACCACAATGATTCTTTGTTGGATCGTGTTTTGAAAGAAGTCGACCTATTGAAATCCAAGTTGGAAAACTTTGAAAGGTGACTTATCAAATGCGATCTAATGAAAGCCAAACGAAGGATGCATCGAATGCTTTTGATCACCTGAACGCATTTACCATAAGCTTAGCAGTCTCATAGAAACCTACATTGCTCTCTCTGCTGCCTCAGCTCCTAGTGCATCGTTCTCTCATCCAAACCTATGGATGCCTCCTCGCAACAGTCAGACGATGTCCCTGGACTGTCCAGTCGACCGGACGGATCCTCTCAACAACCAAAAGTTATCTTTAGATGATGATGCATGACTTCATATTGTATTATGTTTGTTCTATGTTTTGTATGATGCTTGTAAAATTTATCTTGTGAGTGATGAATATTTAGGACAATGGTTTGTAATATTTATCTTATGCTTGACTTGATAATGTATTATGTTTGACTTAATATGAATATTGTATGCATCTTGTCTTCATGAATTATGCGTTGGATTATTGCATATTCCTCAAATCATCTTTTTGATCAATGACAAAAAGGGGAGAAGAATAAAGCATAAAATAAAATTATGGAGAAAGTCATGACTCCATATATTCAGTGGGAGATTAATATACTCAGGGAGATTACATTTTTTTGCATGCTTAATGGTTTTCCATCATCAAAAAGGGGGAGATTGTTGGTCCCTAGATTGATTTTGATGATTACAAAACAATTAAAACTAAGTTTATTATGAAAATTAAGATTAATGCGGGATGTACAAGTGTCGTACAGGTGAGACTTATCAAGCAAATTTTATTTATTACATGGTAACTTACTTTCTCTTGTCTTGAATATAGCTAAATGTTTCAATCTCACCAGGGCATTTGCATGACTTCATGAGCCAGCTAGTTAGCTAGCTTATTTTGCCTTTTAGCTACCTGGTCTTACATGATTAGCTAACTATTCTTTGCACTGTTAGCTTGGCTGAACCATGCTTGGATTACGGTAGCTTGTGAGCTAACTTCTTCCCTCTCTTAGATAGCTTGTTAGCCTCAAGAGCTAACTATTTTCATGCAGGTTCTTGTCTTGGCTGAATGAGCTTTGGAATCAGCTAGCCGGTTGGCTTTGTGAGTTAACTTGTTGTCTCAGCAGCTAACCATTTCTTGCAGGAATTCTTCTTGGCCGAATGGACTTCAGTTCAAGCTAGCTGGAGAGCTAGCTTCTCCCTTGGACGGTTCCCATGGCATTTAAATTTAGTTAGCTGGGAAGCTAACTCCTTTTCTCATGGGCGTATGAAAGCTTGCTTCAGTTAGCTGGGAAGCTAACTATTTTGTTCTTCTTTCTCTCCTGGCCGAATGAGTTGGTGAAAGAGTTACCTTAAAAGCTAACTACTTTGGGGCATTTTCAATCTTGGCCGAATGAATGTTTGAACAAGTTAGCTTAGCAGCTAACTACTTTATATTTTCATCTCTCCTGGGCGCATGAAGTTTTGAATTGAGTTAGCTGAATAGCTAACTACTTTTTATCATGATGGATTTAACTTTTTATCTAGTTAGCTGAAGAGCTAACTACTCTACTCATTCTCTCTTCCCAGCCGCATGAAATTCAAATTGAGTTAGCTGAATAGCTAATTACTTTTTCTCTTAATGCATGAAACCTTTCATTGAGTTAGCTGAAGAGCTAACTACTTTATCCTGGATGCCTTACTAGCTGTGTGCATGATGGAATGAGCTAGCTTGTTAGCTAGCTACTTTATTACTCTTTTATGGCTGATTTCAAGTCTTCTTGCCGTGGAGCTTTGTTGAATAGCTAACTAGTTTTGGTTGTTTAGCTAGCTTGGAGCCTCTTCTCCTTTCTCCATGAGCCAGACGTCTTCAAAGGAGCTTCCTAGAAAATTAATTCCAGCCAACCACCACTCTACACTCTTACATGCTCTCTCTCTCTCTCTTTAATTATATTTTCATTTTCATGATGACTGACTTTTACTCTTTTGGTATTTGACAGGGATCTTTCCTCATCAAAGGATTAAATGCAATTAATAAGGAAATAATCTCAAACGGTTACATTTTTCTTCCATTTTAATTTCCTCTTATTACTAATGTGTCTAACAGATATTTTTCTTGTTTAAATAGCTGAGATCAGAGGAACACAATGACGAATCTGAGAAAGAAAAAGAGAAGAAAGAAATCAAGAAAGAGAGTTTTCATTGCATATTTTTTGGAGTGTTGGAAAGCAAGTTCTTGTGCATTGAAGTTGACAAATCTTAATCACTGCTCAAGTCGTCTAGATCTGGTAAAGCATTCAAAGCTTCAGCTACCTCGGAGATCCACATTCATTGCTGAAGATTTGCTTCAAATTTGTAAAGTATTCTTTGAATATTTGCTCAAGTTAGGAGCTATCTGTTATCTATTCTGAAATTTCTTGTAATAGGGTTAAGGATAACCCTAGATTGTTGATTGGCTTCCTTGTGCCGTTAAACAAGAGGACTAGCCAGGTAAGGCTAGGGTTTGGCTTCCTTATGCCGTAAAACAAGAGGACTAGCCGGGTAAGGCTAGGGGTTTGGCTGCATTGTGCCGTGAAACAAGAGAATAGCCGGAAGGCTAGGGGTTGTAATCGTTGTGATACGATTAGTAAAATTCCCAAAGTATTTTGGGGAGTGGACATAGGAGCCGAGTTTGGCACCGAACCACTATAAATCCTGTTGTGTTTGTGATTGCTTATTCTATGTGATTTTGTTTCGTGCACTCCACTACACCGCCACGAACTAATTTTTAACTAGTGATTAAGCACATATCTGCGCTAGTAATTAATTTTAGAAACCCAATTCACCCCCCTCTTGGGTTGCTACATCTGGGCAACAATTAAGATCTGGTATTCTTATGATAATAACATTGAAAACTTAGTTTGGATATTTGGATCAAGATAAGATTGTGATTAAATGTAATCATATGGAATTTAAAATTTTATATTTTGAATCTAAAATCTTATCATGACAAGAATATGATTAGGGTTTGTTAGAGACATTAGGATTTACATGGGATGTGAAACCAACATGTCATAACATTTAATTAAATGATGAAAAATTTAAAATTTGAATTAAGAATTCTTATCATAATACCCTAGCTAGATCACTATCTATAGTTATCATAAAATGTAATAGATGATAAAATTTAGGAAACTTAGACTTAACCATGTCATTGTTTGATACTATGATCCCATAATTGATCTAATCAATTGGGCTTAACTAATTGGTGTCTAGAAAGGTTTGATCATGATTTTTAATTGCTCCGTTCGCTGCCTGAAAACCCATTTAATGGGATCGAAGGGTATGCTAAATAGGACCCCATTGATCAGCTAATCTGGCCATTGTTAAGGAAAACTCTTAATTGATTAAATCAATTAAGGTTAATCAGGATGGTAGCAATTGATTTGGTCACATAATTAGGGTTCCTAAATTAGATAGTGATCAGGATCCTAATTTGATTAGGAGTCCCAATCATAAGATTGAATCTTATGAAATTAAGGTTAATTGAGATTAATCTAAAATCTACATATAGGATATGTAACCTAGCATAGTACAAATGTTGTAGATGTAGATGGGACCTATATGCGCTAAATCCCTCCATGAATATTAAGTCATAAGCCTTCCATTGTTCACATGATACAAAATCATTAGGTCATGAGATTTGTCGTGCCAAAGCCAAGGTCGAGTGTACTTATGAGGAGTTGATTATAAAACAATGGGTTGACTTAACTAGATTAGCTGGCATAATTGGCCAAAGTCAGGGTCAGTCTAATCTAGAGGCAAACTTTAGGGTGATCACATATGGATGTAATTGACAAGGCAATGTCCCCTAAATGATCTAGGAGTCACATTAGATGTGATTGATGATAATCTACCAAATTTTGCTTACTGAGATTTATTGTGCCAAAGCCAAGGTCAAGGTAATTCAAATGAGGATCCTAGCCCACTAAGGAAATTGAATGCCAATTTCTCGAAATTAATAGAGAGAGCTATTAACCTTGATAAAATAGTGGGAGAAACCAACTTAATTAAAAATCTAGAATTACCATATTAAGTTGGTGATTAGTATTCATAGTAATTGACTCGTTCTAATTTTATGTAGGTTATCAGAGAAACCATGAGTGTAAACATCAACCTTAGGAATATTTTAGAATCCAACAAATTGACTGGACTCAACTTCCTAATTGGCTAAGGAATGTAAGGATCGTTCTTCGATTTGATTTTTTTTTTGTCCTAGATGAGGTTGCACCGGAGGTCCCACCAGCGGATGCTCTGACTGAGGTTCATGTGGCATACAACCAGTATAAAGATGCTGAAGACATGGCCATGTTTGATGCTGGCCTCGATGTCACCTGATCTTCAGAAACAGCATAAGCATATGAATGCTCATGAGATTTTGATGTACTTGCAAGAATTGTTTGATGCACAGTCTTGATATGAGAGGTTTCAAACTTTTAAAGAGCTGTTTCAGTGCAAAATGACTGAGGATCATCAGTGGGTGCCCAAGTACTGAAATTGATCAATCTGATTAAGAAGTTGGCACGATTGGGTTTTGTGATGGATCATGAACTAAGTATTGACTTGGTTCTACAGTCATTACCTCCCAGTTATTCGCAGTTTGTTCTTAATTTCAATACGAACAAGCTAGAGACATCTCTACCTGAGCTCGCAATATGCTGACGAATGCCGAGCCCAACATTAAGAAAGAAAAGGGGCAGGTTATGGTCGTGGAGTCCTCTGGCACTCGTAAGAAGCGATCAAAGAAGAATAAGGTCCAAAAGGCCAAGGCGACTAAACCAAATAAGGGCATTAAGAAAAAAAAGTAGCCAAGGGAAGTGTCACTTCTGTGGCAAGAAGGGCACTGGAAGCGAAACGGTAAGGCTTATCTGGCTAGCCTGAAAGAAAAGAAACATGCAATGCTTCTACATCAGGTATATTTATGATTGAGATGTTTTCTTCTGTTACTTCTTATTCCACTTGGGTATTGGATACCGGTTGTGGATCTCATATTTGTATTAATATGTAGATGATAAGAAGCAGTAGAAAGCTGAAAAAAGATGAAGTGATCCTGCATGGAAAGTGGAGCAAAGGTTGATGCTTTAGCTATAGGATCTTGTTCTTTGTCTTTGCCCACTGGACTTGTAATGGAGCTTAATAATTGTTACTATGTTCCAAACATAACAAAGAATATTATTTTCGTTTCATGTCTTGTTAATGAAGGATGTACATTTGAAATTAAAAATAAAGGAATTTTAATTTTTAAAAATAAAATGTTCTTTGGTTCTGCTGAAATGTTCAACGGAATTTATGTTTTGAATTTACAATGCCCTATTCTCAATGTAGAAACTAAGAAATTAAAATCAAATAATTCTAAGAACTCGTTCCTATGGTACTGTCGTTTAGGCCATGTAAATGAAACACGTTTAACTAAGTTACATAAGGATGGCTACTTGGGCTCATTCGATTGGGAATCGTTTGAGGAATGTGAGTCGTGCTTACATAGCAAAATGACTAAGTCATCCTTTACTAAAAAGGATGAGCGAGCAACTGAATGTTTAGGACTAGTACATTCGGATGTATGTGGTCCTATCAATATTCATGCAATATAAGGTTTTTCTTACTTCATCACATTTATAGATGACCATAAGGTATGGTTATGTATATCTGATGAAGCACAAATCTGAAGCCTTTGAAAAGTTCAAAGAATTCAGATCTGAGGTAGAAAAATAAAGTGGCAAAAGTATTAAGATACTTCGATCAGATCGAGGTGGGGAATACTTAAGCCATGAGTTCTTAGAATATTTGAAGGAGAATATGATTCTCTCTCAGTGGACTCCTCCTGGTATGCCACAATAATGGCGTATCAGAAAGAAGAAATCGCACATTATTAGATATGGTGCAATCAATGATGAGCCTTGCAAATCTTCTAAAAATGTTTTGGGGTTATGCCCTACACAGCCGAATACACTCTAAACCGAGCTTCGTCTAAGTCAGTCAGCTCCACTCCCTATGAGATATGGTGTGGAAAGAAACCAACCCTTAGTCATCTAAGGATTTGGGGTTGCTACGTTTATGTAAAGCGTAATGAGTTGGACAAGCTGGGAGCTAGATCCGACAAGTGTAATTTTGTGGGGTATCCTAAAAAACAAAAGGATACTACTTCTATCACCCACTCGAGCAAAAGGTTTTTGTCTCAAGGCATGCCATATTCCTAGAGATTTTTCTAAGAAATGGCAGTGGGAGAAATATTGATTAGTGAAACTCAAGAACCATAAATTGACACAGATCGATTAGATGACATGGAGTAAATGTCAAATGCAATGGGAGTTGAGTAGGAAACTCAACTCACATTCAGGCAACATTTACGTAAGCCTCTATTAGAAATGATGGAGCAACAGGTAGCTTCAAGTACACATCAGCTACGTCGGTCTAGTAGAACACGTCATATTCCTGAGAGATATGGATTTCTTATAGAAGATGATGAGCCTACTAACTATGAGAAAGCAATTTGTGACATTGACTCCAAGAGATGGCTTGAAGCCATAAAGTCTGAAATGGACTCCATGTACGACAACCAAGTATGGACTTTGGTTGATCCACCTAAAGGGATAAAACCCATTGGGTACAAATGGGTCTTCAAAAGAAGACAGATATGGATGGTAATGTGATTACTTATAAGGCGAGGCTAATTACAAAAGGTTACAAGCAAAGGCAAGGTGTTGACTTTGATGAAACCTTTTCTCATGTAGCCATGCTTAAATCCATAAGGATTTTACTTGCGATTGCAGCCTATTACAATTATGAAATATGGCAAATAGATGTCAAGACCGCTTTCCTAAATGGTGATTTAGTGAAGGATATGTATATGACACAACCTGAGGGTTTTGAGTCCATTGATTCTCAAAAGGTACGCAAACTGCAATAGTTCATTTATGGACTTAAGCAAGCCTCTAGAAGTTGGAACATCCGTTTTGATGAAACAATTAAAAAGTTTAATTTTATCAAAAATGAGGATGATCCATGTGTGTACAAGAAGGTTAGTGGGAGTGTTATTGTTTTCCTGATATTATATGTAGATGACATATTATTGATAGGAAATAATGTATCCTTACTGCAAAAAGTGAAGGAATGGTTGTCCAACAAGTTCTCCATGAAAGATTTGGGAGAAGCAGCCTACATACTAGGTATTAAGATCTATAGTGATAGATTTAGCAGGTTGCTTGGATTGTCCCAATCAACGTACATAGATAAAGTGCTAAAATGGTTTAGCATGGAAGAATCCAAGAAGGGATTCTTGCCGGTATCGCATAGGATACATCTTTCCAAGGACATGAGTCCTAAGACCCAAATAGAGAGAGCACATGAATAGGATTCCATATGCCTCAGCAATCGGATCCATCATGTATGTGATGCTATGTACGAGACCTGATGTTTCTTGTGCATTGAGTATCACTAGCAGATACCAGGCAAACCCTGGTGAGAAACATTGGATGGCCGTCAAGAATATCCTTAAGTACTTACGAAGGACTAAGGATATGTTCTTGGTTTATGGAGGACCCGAACTCATAGTTCAAGGTTATACGGATCTAGTTTTTAGTTTGATAAAGATGATTATAAACTCAATCAGGCTATGTCTTTACACTCAATGGTAGTGCAGTCAGCTGAAAAAGTTCCAAACAGGAGACGACTGCTGACTCTACAACCGAAGCCGCATGAACTTGGTGTGGTTCCAAGTATTGCTGATCTAGTACACTTGTATTGTGACAACAATGGAGCTATTGCGCAAGCTAAGGAGCCATGGTCTCATCAGAGGTCCAAACATGTACTCAGAAGATACCATGTAATTAGAGATATTATCGATAGAAATGATGTAAAAATAGAATGAGTTCCCACTGAGGATAATGTGCTGATCTGCTCACTAAAGCCCTACCGCAGCAGAAGCATGATAATCATGTTAAGTCACTCGGTATTAAATACATGGGTGAATGGCTCTAGTACAAGTGGAAGATTGTTAGTGTATGCCATAGATCCAATTGGATTTAATGATGTATACATTCTATGAATACAAATCAAATAAACTGGTTTCTTTATCTATTCAGATGTCTTTTATTTGATATATTTGTCTATGAGATAAAGTCCAAAAGAATATGAACCGTGCTTATGGAATTTGTAATAGAGATTACAAATTGTGAGATTCAAATTACACATTATGGTTCAATTCTTTAAACTTTCCTTGGAGTGAGCAGCTGATTTCACAAGCTGAAGTATGAAGATACTTGGATAGGTGTGTGGATGCTCGTTATTGTAACGATGCATTGGATGACCCATACAAAGATCCCATATGGATATTCTATATAGTGTCGATGGTAGATCTCTAATGATGGTAGTGTGAGTGATCCTTTGACTTGAGATCTTCATTGCATCTCATGTGTGGAATGTCATGCTTTAACAGCATCCAAACATCACTCTAGCCACGGGTGGCAAATATGGTGTCAATTGGGTATGACATGAAGCACATGAAGATGTGTTTGATCAAGACAGGATTCGTCTTCCTTGATAGAAAGGGTTATATCCCATGGCCACTTGATGGATTAAATTGATTGTTAAATCCTTGCAAGGTTGAGTTGGAATTCGAAATGGTTTCAAAGTTCTAATTCATATGAGTCAATTTTTTCTGAGATCAAGTAAACAAAGATCAATTATAGGGTTGACACATTCCATACCACTGATTGATCTGGGACATGTGACGAAATGATTTGATCATATGGTAACCGTACATGAACAGGTGTTGTTGATGGATGCAACTATAGAGCTAAATCCATTAAAAGGTTTTCTTCCTAATGCAATCAGTGATGGATGCAACTATAGAGCTAAATCCATGAATAAATCATCTATATAAGGTAGTAAGGCCATGGAAGCTATGCATATCATGTATACTAGTAGGTACTGGCCACTCAATTATGGACATAATCTTTTTTGGATAAGCCGATACTCCTTCGAGGGTCACTACAAATCCTAGAAAAGTGACTCTATGGATCAAGAAATCGCATTTATTCAAATTGGTATAGAGGCTATCTTTTCTAAGGGCTTGACAGACTTTTCGGATATGGCTTAGGCGGTCTTCTTTAGTCTTACTGTAGATCAAAATATCATCAATATAAACCATAATAAATCTTCTAATGAACATTCTTAGAACTTGGGTCATGATCCTCATGAAAGTATTAGGAGCATTGGACAATCCAAAAGGCATCACTACCAACTCATAAAGACCATCCTTAGTCTTAAAAGTTATTTTTCACTCATCCCTAGGTCTGATCTTAACTTGGTGATAGCTAATCTTAAGGTCAATCTTAAAGAAAATAATTGCTTCGTCCATCATATCTAGCATGTCATCAAAATGATGAATAAAAAAATAATATTTAAATGTTATTTTGTTAATGGCTCGACTATCAATGCACATCCTTCAAGTGCCATCTTTCTTGGGGGTTAAAAGGGCAGATACCGCACATGGACTTAGACTTTCCCTAATAAATTCTTTCTTGAAGAGTTCTCCAACCTATTTTTGTAATTCTAAGTGCTCAGTAGGATTCATCCTATAATATAGAAGATTAGGCAAAGTGGCTCCTAGGATAAGATCTATAGTATGTTGTATGTCCCTTAAAGGTTATAATTGATTAGGAAGTTCTTCAGGAAATATATCTTGGAACTCTTTCAAAAATTCTACTACCTTCTTAGGGTATTCTTTTTGGGTTTGATCATAAATTTTCTTAGCAGTTAAGATCCAAACTGGTGAACCCTCGGTGATCTCATGCTCTAGCTCTTTAGTGCTGATCAGATTTAATTCTGATTTCTTCTCTTTTAGGTACTAGATTTCCTCTTAATATGATCCTTAGGTGGAGTTGGATTTATTGCAAGCTTCTTTCCATGATGATTAAAGGAGGAGTTGGATCGACCATACAGGATAGCATCATGGTCATATAACCAAGGTCGATCTAAAATGATACTGCTAACTCCCATAGAAAGTACATTATGCCATACCTTTTCTTGATAGGATTATAGTTGGATCATGACTTGGCATCTCAGTTTAATGGGAATGAAAGTTGAGTCTATCCAGGATACCTTATACGGATTGAGATGGAGAACTGTAGATAAACCTAGGGGTTTGCCAGCACTGGTTGAGATGGCATTAACACAGTTTTCGCTATCTATAATGATCTTATATATCTTTTTCCCTAAATTCATAAATGTCTTTAGAATATGGGTCCTATGCCAATTCTCTTGTTCTTTGGTTTGGGTCAAGATATATTTAACAACTCCCAATAAATCAGATGACTCAATAACTTCCTGATCTTCTTCATATTCATCCACTAAGTGTATTTCAGCTTCATACACTTCTTCTTCATGCTCATCAGTGGGTTCAGGATCTTCTTTCTCTAGTTCACATATGTGTAGGGATCGGGTTGGGCATTGACTAACATAGTATCCCAATTTATGATATCTAAAACAAGAAGCATTAGGATTATAATTTCTCTAAACTTCAGGTGGCTTATCCTTATCTTTCTTGCGGGTCAATGGAATGCTAGGAGTAGGTCGGCTTGGGTGCACTTGACTAGATCTTGGTTTTTGATCAGGGATGCCATTCCTAGTGGGTTCAGGTCGGCAAATTATGGGTTTCCTTTGGAATCTCTCATAGTCTCTAGTTATCTGATGAGCCTATTCAATATTATAGACTTCTCTTAAAAATAATTCTCTCTAAATGTCCTCATATAGTCCAGCTCTAGATAGGGTCACAACTTCAGATTCATCTATGCTATATCTCATGACATATTCATCAAATTTGGCTATATATTCAGATATGGTCTTGCTTTCCTGACTCAACCTTTGCCATTGATCAAAAGTCTCTAGTGATAGGATATGAACAGATACTTTTCCCTAAGCTTAAATTTCATGGCTCTCCAGGTAGCTATGGGTATGTCTTCCCTTTGCCTAGTTATCCTTTCAACATTCTCCCAATATAGTCTAGCCTGACGAACTAACCTGAGTTTAACAAACTTAAACTTTCTTTCTTCAGACATTTCATACCACTCAAAGTACTAGTCCATATTTCCTTTCCAATCAGTGTATACCTTAGGGTCAAGACTGCCATCAAATGTTGGTGCTTCTAACCTGATATTCCTAATGGCTCTCTCATCTGTTCCATAAAATCATGATTAGGTCTCCTCTAATTAAGCTCTAAGATTGGGTCATGGGGCTCTTCTAGGGTTGAGAGGTGTCTCAAACTCATTCTCAATATGGGTCTCATGGGTTTCTTCTAGGGTCCCACCCGTGTCTCCATTTGGGTGAACCTATGGTTTAGTTGGGCAAACTATTCAGTAACTTTCTTCGATTGGGTTTCGAGATTAGATTCCATGGTTAAACCAGATTGGGCTTGGGGTTTATAGTAATGGGCTTCTGACCTGATGGTCATGCAACACACAAATTCGTTCTATGATTTTTAGACCTAGAAGCTCAAGTAGAATGAATCAACTCAACTTACAATCAACTCAACAATTATCCTTTTCATTACCATGTAAGAGATGGGATTGTAGGAGGCTCCTTCCGCTCTCGCAGAGACCTAATTAGATAACCATAAGTCTGCTTAAGGTGTTTATCATTGAACCCCTAGCCTTAGACATGACTTTTAAAAAATAATAGAAGGATTGAGTGTACTAGTTTCATCACAATACTTGGAACTCAACCATATGGGTGTCCTTAGCTTTGCTTTAGGTTTTTACTTAATTTTAATTAGGCTTGGGATCAAAATGAGTGTGGTTGTTTTGGGCCCAAGGAAAGGTGATGAAATCCTTCCCTTACCTAGATAGGGAAATTGCCCTTAAATGAATTTAATGATGCATGCACAAACATATAAAAACCTAAAGTAAAATATGCAGATATATCTATATATATATATGTTATAGATCTGAATACAAGAAGAAAATTAAAGATTTATTAAAGATTAATTAGATGATTAGAAAATTTTAGCACTATGCATGAACATGTCCTAGCCTGCTCTGATATCAAACTGATGTGGGATGTACCATGCAAGAGATTAACGTAGAGCAATGATTCATATTTTAAGGTGCTTTACTTTCCAAAATAAGTAAGAATAAACTAAGGATGAATATGTGAAGAGTAATTAACTATTCGCATAACAATTCACTAAATAATAAAGAAAACATAATCCTAGGATTGAGAAACCACTACTCAGAACAAGCTTTTTATCAGTTAATGATGGTCTTCATCTTAAAAATTGTATCACATAGCTCTCGGGATAGGCACCTGAAAGAAGAAGCTATGCTCCCACGGATGTTTCAGCTTTCCTTTAGATGGTTCTGAAGGCAAGGAGGATTTTATCTAAGGATCGTAGTATCTTGATATCTTGGGGCTGGTTTGCTTGGAATAGATGTTAGAACGGATATTTGTTGAGCCTCTAATCCTCTCCCTTATGAAGTGTCAATGCTCAGAAGTATAAGAAAATAGAAGAAGAAGACTCTTTTTCGTTAATCATCAATTATTCTTCTATAAGAAGAAGGGAGGGGTTTTTATAATAAACCCTAACCCTTGAATTATATTAAAAAAAAAAAATAAGGGCATCATATTATTTTTAAATAAGAAGATAGGCAGCATCTTGAAATAAGAAAAAGAGATTATGGGATGGTTTTCAAATAAGTAGATAGGCAGCATCTTGAATCAAAGGAAAGATCAGGGGATGGTATCATATTCTGCTTTTTATAAGCGGTGGACGCTAAGTCACCTTCCATAGGGGCTTATTTGTTTTCTTTTATGCTAAGATGACTTCATGAAATTCTTGAATGCCCTAATTGAGTAGATGTCACCTACTTTGATTGAAATTTTATGTAGCTGCTAAGGTGGTGCATTGAAAGTGGTCCTTCATGGTCTTGGGTCTTCAACTTCTATACTTTAACTTAATAATCTTGACTTGACTCAAATAAAAATTACTGAATTCATACTGACAAAACTTATTATAGGACTTAAAGTCAAACAATATAAAGTAAGAAATTTATAATGACTCTAGACTCAAATGGATTGATAGGAATCAAAAGTCTAACTACATCAATCATAAATCCATAATGAGCTCAGAACCTTTGTCTGATCCTGGTGCCCGCATCACTAGTGATGTGATGAAGTCCTATTTGCAAGTGACGAGGAGTTTACAAGGCCATTGAGAAGTCCAAGAAGAAGCTCCACAACCTTATTGCCAAGAAGAACTATCCCCTTATAATGCTTCACCTCTCGTATGATCGATTGATCTCTATCTCTCTCTTTTTCCTCCTATATTATGGTTTTTTCTTAGATTAGAAAACAAATAAGTGGATCATTTTTTTCAAAATAACATAGATGTCATTGAGCTAGGACTTATAATATCGAGATCAAGATCGAGGGCCTATTTGGGATGATAAGGCACATGGAAGGGTTGGATCATGAAGCAAGTAATGGGTAAAATAATGTTGTTAGGCTACTAGAGCCGATCAAGGACTAGTTTCCATCCTTACCTTCATTGACTTCTAACAAATTTGTATTAACTTATAACAATTTGTTTTCTTGAACCTATTTGAAAAAAAAATTATATTATTTTATTTCTTGATTTCTTATATATATATTTTTCCCTTAAAAAGTGTAGCATACTAGTGACATAACACTCAGACCACCGGTCTAGCGATGTATCATGATTGAACTCTAAAAAGATAGTTTTATCCTTAAAACTATTATGGTAAATTTAATCATATTATGAAAGTGAATTTTAGATCAAATCAATATTGCTCAATATGAATTTGGTTGTTACTATGATTTTATTTAAGTTTGAAAATCCTAAGAGTTTGACCAAGTATTAACTAAAGTCTTACGAATTATATTCGAAGATAATTTTTTTTGGCATTTTATTTTCTTATCATTCCTAAGTTAAACTGACTTTTTGAGATTTCTATCTTGAGTAGAAGTACATTAACTTATTATTGGCTAAAGAGCTATTTCTTGAAATTCTCTGATTTTGCTCTTGAGAGAAAAAATTAACTTTTTATCCTTAAGAATTTAATTTTTTTTGATATTTTTATTGGATTCAAATAGATGATATTCCCTTATTGCATAAGAAATTTTAAATAATAGATAAAAAAGGGAAAGAAAAGAAATAAGGATATCTACTTAAATAATTTAGAAGGGAAATAAACTATGCAATCTTAGCAAATAGTCAGTTGGTATAGTCATTCAGTGTTTAGCCTCTATAGGGCGGTCGATTNGGCATTTTATTTTCTTATCATTCCTAAGTTAAACTGACTTTTTGAGATTTCTATCTTGAGTAGAAGTACATTAACTTATTATTGGCTAAAGAGCTATTTCTTGAAATTCTCTGATTTTGCTCTTGAGAGAAAAAATTAACTTTTTATCCTTAAGAATTTAATTTTTTTTGATATTTTTATTGGATTCAAATAGATGATATTCCCTTATTGCATAAGAAATTTTAAATAATAGATAAAAAAGGGAAAGAAAAGAAATAAGGATATCTACTTAAATAATTTAGAAGGGAAATAAACTATGCAATCTTAGCAAATAAGTCAGTTGGTATAGTCATTCAGTGTTTAGCCTCTATAGGGCGGTCGATTAGCCAACATAGTCACCATTAAAAAGGAGTGAGTGATGTATTTTTTATGGAAATCTCTCTCTCCTCTTCCTCTCCTACTAATTCTTGTTCTAAGCATGCTTGGCCATTTTTCTTTTAAATCCATTTGTCTTTCCTCCTTTTCAACCTTTTTCTACCAATATTTCCCTTTCACATCTCTAGTTTACACCTCTAGGCCTGTTGTTCACTGAATCTTTCCCAAATCAGGGGCTACCAAGGTAAAATTTTAAGAGATTTTTACTTTTATTTTGTTGAATCCTTCCGATTTGAAGAAAATTTTAGGATTTTTATAATTTTGTGTTAGTTTTCATGCTAAGATTTGAGTTTAGCTATGAGATTCTATACGATAATGTACAATCTTTTTTCTCACACTTGAATTTCAAGTAGTCTAATGTAATTTGGATTTTTATAAGGCTTCTAATAGTTGATTGTGAGTAGATAATGATTTTTATAACATGTTTAACCAATTTATATAATAAATCTCTTATGAAATAATTTATAATTATGCTTATCTATAAATAGATAACAATTTTTATAGCATGTTTAGTCGTATACATAATAAATTCTTTCTGAAGTATAACACACACATGTATGTATGTATATGTATCCTGTATTTATATGTATACAAACATACAAACATACATACATACATACATACGTGTATATGTATGTGTATTATGCCTACCTCATTATGTTTATGTATGCACCAAACTAAGTTTGTCTATGAGTACCAAAAATTGAATATATGCATATAATTAATCTTTGAGAAAGGATCGTGCTCACAATTTCTTTTGTCATTTGTTTGCACAAATCTACACTAGGTGATGAGGACAAGTATGGATAAATGAAATGAGTTTTCTACAAGTACTATACAAAACTTTATACTTTATGATCCATATTTTAAAATTTTAAACATGAAACTAAATTAAATTAGATTTTTACTATCTAAACTTTATTCTCTTCATTTTTTTTTGGGGTTCAGCCTGGTTCAAATGCCCCATAAAAATTCTATCCATTAGTTTAGAAAATTTTAATAATTTTATCATGCTTTTTATCTTCCTTTTTCTTAAAGAATCCTTTCATCCATTAGAACCATTCAAGATAAGGTATTATTATTTTTTCTATGATTAATTGATGGTCACAAGGTTTTAAAAATTAGCATTGAAAGTGTTATCTTTTTTTTGGGGGGGGGGGGGGGGGGGTTATACCATCTTATGCAAGGCATTTCCAGGGATGCTCAAAAACTTTAATTTTTTAAGTAATTACTTTATTCTAATAACTAGTTGCACACTCATTTATTGCATGAGTAATTTTTAAATACTAATTTAATTTTTAAAATTTGGAAAGAATGTCCAAATTAATTCTTATCTTTATATATTTTTAAAAATATTTTTGTTGTAATTATATTTATATTTATTCATGTTATATATATATACAATTATAATTATTATATTATAATTTTCTATTGATGGCTACTCAACATAAGATTTTGTTATGTAGTATTATATTGTGTATAAAAGAGGTGGATGCCTTGTTAACCTCTTGTGTGTGTGTTATATCCATACCATGTAAATATATTGGCTTTGGAATAGGCAAACAATTGCTTATTCTAACTTTATTATTTTTGTAGGTTTGCATCCATTGTGAAGAATTTCTTAGTGTATTAGTTTACCTCAAATTGATGTTTATGGTTCTTAACAAATGCAGCTTCTCTAAAGAAAGTTAGAGCAAAACATTAAGCACATAACTTATGTAATAGGTACAATCAATACAAATACAAATGTAAAAAAAGGGTTAATGCCAAATCTTATAATTGATGAAATAAAGATTTTTTTTTTAAAAAAAATCATTGAATCTTAATATAGTCCAAAAAAATATGATGAAATGGGACTCGAACAAAACCTGCACCATAGCTTTCTGCAGCGAGTTAAAGACCTCATGGAACGGTCATTAGGTTTTATTCTATGAGACTATCACATAGTGTTCAGCTCTCATGCACATGCCTCTTCCATAAAGATGTAATAAAATTATTGCTATAATTAATCAGATGGTAGAAGAGAAAGTAGTTTACGTTTAATTCTTTTTTTTTTAAATTTTGATCTCTCGAGGTGACTTTGCCTAAAGGATTAAATTTCTAAGCATTTTAAGCTTGTTGGGAAATATCTACTTATGCAGCCACTTGGTAGTTGGCCTGTGGTGTTCATATTCCAAAATTTGTTAAAAGATGGATAGAATCATAGTAATATATAAAAACATAGAAAAAAAATCTAGAATTAACTCAATAAAAGTTCATGAGAAGAAATAGAGAAAGTGGAGGGCTGAAACCACTGAAAAACATTGCTTCAAACCACTAATTAACATCACTTTAGACCCTAGATTTTTTTTTATTTTCTTTTGTTTTTCTTTTTTTGGGGGGAGGGTGTGGTGGGGGGAAATACAGCCAAAAGGTTATGGCAGAACCAAAGATACAGTAGATCTTCAAGAGTTTTATATTCGCTAAGGAGTATCAAGGAAAATCATGGGATCACATAGAATTAAGTGCCAATCTAGTTTAATGTGCCGTAGTGAGCACTCTTTCTCCTACCCTAATAGTTTGTGTCATGCTTGAGCATGAATGAAAAGATTGTTTTATAAATTAGTATTAAATGTTGCCAAATTGTTACTTTTTGTTAACTAACTAACTACATCTTGTTTTATACACTGTGTTTATCTTATTTCATTTTATCATGTTTTAGGATTCTTCACTACAGTAAAAGTTATGTATAGTAACTCTTTTTTTCCGACGCTTGGGGTAGCGTTAGGAATTCACGCAGTCTGCCGATGCTTTTCTAAAGCATTGACAAAAAGCATCGGCAGGGCTTACGATCCTCACCCTCCCCCCCCGCGTTCTGATACAGTGCCCTAGCTCTGCTCCCTCCCTCAGCGTTCTGATCTAGTGCCCTAGCTCCTCCTCTGATCCAGTGCCCTAGCTCCGCCCCCCTCCCCCCTCGGCGTTCTGATCCAGTGCCCTAGCTCCCCCCTCCCCCCCCCCCCCCCCCCGATCTAGTGCCCTAGCTCCCCCCTATGTTCTGATCATCCTCTTCAGTGCCCTAGCGGAACTCTTTTCCTCCCCCCTAGCCAATCTTCATCAGTGGCGAAGCAGATCTGGCCTTTTCCTCCCCCCTCCCCCGCATTCTGATCATCCTCTTCAGTGCCCTAGCGGAGCTCTTTTCCTCTTCCCCAGCCGATCATCATCAATGGCAAAGTAGATCCGGCCTTTTCCTTTCCCCCCAATCGATCCTGATCAGTGCCCTAGCGGAGCAGATCCGGCCTTTTCCTCTACCCCCTAGCCAATCTCTCCATCGATCTCCCTTTCCTTCTCATCCCCATCGATGGCCCTGCCAGCGACTGCTGCTGCCGACCTCACCGTCCTCGACGTCCATAGATGCAATTCGAGCCCGCAACCCAAGTCTTGAGTGGAACGAGTGTGGCCTCTCTCTTTCCTAGCCTAGGGCTTTCTCTTCCTCGGCCTCCACGACGGTGGTGTATCCACGTCTCTTCTCTCCGGCATCGCCATTTTCCCTCGAAGGTAAAATCTCTCTCTCTCTCTCTATGATCTATGAATATGGTATGTTCGTATCTAAAGACAGAGTGTTGGGAGGCCGATGCTGAAGGTTTTAATTCACTTTTGGAGACTATGTTGGAGTTTGGCTTTACACCATTGCTATGGTATTTGGTATGAAAATGTAGAGCCTAGTTATTTAAACTGATTATTTGAACTTCTTAATGAGAAAATCCAATAGTTTTGAGTGTTTCTGTCAATCATCATCCAAGTTCTATAGAAGATGGTATTGTGTCTAGATATTTAGAAAGTCACCTAAATTTGGTAGGCTACACTCCAAGATACTTGTTATTGTAATACTTTTCGTGTGAACCCGGGGTCTTGACAGTGGGATTTTCCTACAGACGCTTACGTTCTTGGCGTAGCATTTGGATTCCCGACCCTCTTGACCTGAGGCATTGCGAGGGTGCTTAAAAAGGAGATGGAGGGTGACTCCCTCTTTCACCCTGGCGCACGCCTTCTCCAAGTAATTCTCTCTCCAAGTTTCATCACAGAGAGGGGGAAATGCTGAGCGAGAGAGAACAGGGAGCCATCCTTGTGCCGACCTTGGTTCGGGCTCGGCGGCATGCCCATCACCTCGCCGGGCCTGAGCCTTGGCCAGCGGCCCCACCGGCACCGGAGACGGTGTCCGATGGGGTACCGAAGGTGAGAGAAAGGGAGGAGAGGGCCGGCTGGCCCTTCTCCTAGGTGGCTCCCGCTATTGGTTCAAGCCCGGCGGTGTGCTCGCTGCCTCGCCGGGCCTGGACGGCTGCCGGTGGTCTCCATCGGCGCAGGGCATGCATCTGGTGGAGGTCCGGCCAGCCATGGTGGCCGACCGTGCCGTCGGCACAGTAACGTGCCACGGAGATGTAAAAGAGAGAAAGAGAGAGAATGAGGGAGTGAGAGAGAGTGGGGGAGTTTGGCCACAGAGGCGGCCGGTTCGAGTTGGTCGGCGGCGGCCGGGCCACCCCGAAGTGGGCCGTCTGGGTTCCTGGGATTGGGCCCTGTTGGGCCGGCTCAAGAGCCATTTTTGTGCTGCATTTTGGGTCATGTATTGGGCTGGGAATGGAGAAATAAAAATATGGGCCGGATCAGTGTTGATCCTAGTTTCTTGGGGTATTTTTATTTCCCATTTGGGCGTATATATTGAGAAATATTCAAACCCAAAATTGAGCCTAGGATTAGTTTGGGTAGAATTTAAGGAACACTTTATTATTCAAATTTTAGAGACTTAATTGTGTAAAATGATGCTATAGGTACCCATATGTCCAAATAGCTAGTTTACAGTTTGGGATTAGCATACTGATGTAAGTAAGCCAATTATCATGAATTTTATAATATTTAATATGTAAAGTTTGGAATTGTAGTTATATTAATTTATAAAATTATGAAATGAGGAAAATGGAATTTGATATTTAATTTGGTAATAGTACCATGAGTATACAATTGAGTATTTACTATGATTATTATAGCTGGTAATATTTTGCAAAGTAATGGCTTTATATGTATGTGCAAAAGATGAAGTATATGCTTATTTTGACATTGCAAAATATAATGGTAATATTGATATGTCTATATGCAATTGTTAATAATGTTCAAACCACTGTATATGTGATGTGAGAAGCTTATGCTTATATTGATGCATTATGTGTTACATGTAAATATGATGATGATATTGAGATATACTTATATGTGTCGCTGTGGTTCTCATATGATGTGAATGATGTGAAATGATGTGAAATTTTAAGTGATACGGGACCCACCTCCACAGGGAAGATATATGGAGGACACACATCTGTAGGGTGTGTTGTGATTGTTTTTGATACATAGCATAACGTGGTACCAGGACCCTTCCTCTTAAGGGACATTTAAGAGTGATACACCAGTTGGATGTTGTAGGGCCGTGGGACACATAAGATATAGTGATTATATAAATACAGTGAGTTTGTTTACATTGCATATTTTGGTATTTATTGTATGATTAAGCTTCCAAAATTATTTTGAGCAGATGATATGCATATTCTGATAATATGACAAGTGTATTTGAAATTGGAAGTTTTTTATTTGTAAAGCTGATTTGATTTGATAATATTTTGAAATGATTAATGGATTATATTATATTATAGTAGGCTTACTTATTGAATGTGAGCTCATGTAAATCTCACAATGTTTTCAGAGCCACAAGACTGAAGAAGGAATTATGAGGTAGATGGAGCTTCTACTAAATAAATTAGATCCATTATGTTGATGTAACCCCAGTGATGTTTGTGTGTAGGGCTTGTAGCCCAAACCTTATAATTATGGATTGTATTAAGTTATGGACTTGGATTGATATATCGATATTGCCTTATTTGAATTAAGTGTCTTGATTTGTGACGCCTTGCATGCGCAGGTTGTCATCCTAGCTCAAATTTTTGGATCTGAAGCGTGACAACTTTAGTGGTATAAGAGCCTAGGTTTTGACCTTAGGGACATATACATGATGACACTTTAGGCAAAATACTAGGATGACATTGAGACAATTATAACTTTATAAGAATTTCAGGTATTATGCTTTGAAAGCCTGAAATGTAAAGTTTATTATGATATTAATGAACAACTAATTTATTAGGAGATAGGAATGGCTCGTCACACTAGAAGCCAACAAAATGTTGACGGCTCCCAAGTTGGTAATGCTGGTCAGCCGGAGGTCAGGAAGCTAGCGGAGGTGCTGGCGTTGTCACTCAAGTCGGGGCTGATCACCAGCACTCCAGATCGAGATGCTTTAGGTTCTCTCAGGTATGGAGCAATCGATGCGGGACATGCAACAACAGATCCTGCAGGCCTTGTCCACTCAGCCTGCCCCCACTGCTCCACAAACTCAGCCTGCCCCTACCATTCCGCAACCCCAGCCTACCCCTCTGCTCCATAAACCCAGCCAACCTTACCTACTCAATCTGCACCATTGACCCAGCCTACTCCACCTCAACCCTGGATAGGGGTTGGCAGCAGCTTTGCTGATTTCAAAAAGTTTGCCCCTGTCCCTTTCTCTGGATCCACCAACCCTGTTGATGCTGAGCGGTGGATGCGAGACATGGAGAAGGCTTTTACGGCCCATGGTAGCTAGGAGATGAAACGGATCAGATTTGCCACTTATCTTCTCTAGAGGGAAGCTTATGATTGGTGGTTAGTTGAGGAGCAGCGATGGGGTGGATAGGTTATTTCTTGGGGAGAGTTTAGGAAGGCATTTTTTGACAAATACTTCCCCAGGATTGTGCAGAGACAGATGAAATCAGAGTTTATCAAATTGGAGCAAAGAAATCTTTCTGTGGCCCACTATGAAGCTGAATTCACCAGGTTGGCCCGATTTGCTCCAAATATAGTAATCAACGAAATGGCCAAGATCACTAGATTCACTGAGGGACTGCAACCCAGACTGAGGCAAGCAGTCAATGCATTTGAGCTTCTCACTTACAGTGTGTGGTGAATAAGGCTTTGGTGATTGAGAGGGATATGAATGCAGTCCATAGAGATTAGGAGCAGCAGAGGAAGAGAAAAGGGCCTATCTCTAGCCAATCCCCAGTTCCGGCCAGGAAGAGAGGCGCACACCAGGCCTCAATAGGACAATGGAATAGGGAGACTCGTTGCCTTCACTATGAGAACTTCTACCCATGAAGGCCTTGCCGCAGATTGCCTGGTGCCTACTTCCTCTGTGGGAAAACTGATCACAAGATGGCCACCTATCCCCTTCGAAAGCATCAACAGCCTTCTTTAAGTCAAGGGATGAGCCAGCAGCATCAGCAACAGCCACCGAGGATCCAGGGAAGGGTCTTCACCCTCACTCAGCAGGATGTTGCCACCTCTAATTCTGTGGTGATAGGTATACCATTTAATTTCATATATAGTATTACATTCTTATCTAGTGCAATGCATTGATAGTTAATTAGAAAATTAGGATAAATCTTTAATGTTAAAATAAATTACACTTATGTCCAGAATGATTAAAGTAGGCACTGCTTATGCTCAAACTTTAATTAACCCGGGTGCCACGCATTCTTTCATATCCGACACCTATCTTGACAAAAATGCATCATTGACACCAGTTCCTCTGGAGCAAGAGTTGCATATTGCTTTTCCAAATGAAGATATTATGAAGGTTGACACAGTATGCAAATTCTGCTCGATTGTCTTGGAGGATAGGAGGTTAAATGCTAATCTAATTGTCCTTCCACTGAAGTTCTTTGATGTTATCCTTGGAATGGATTGGTTGGCCTTTTATCATGCTTCAGTAGACTGCTTCAGGAAGATTGTCAACTTCAAAATTCTAAGTCAGCCTGAATTCAGTTTTACTGGTGGTCAGAAATACCTAGCCTCAGTGTTCATATCAGCGCTGCAGGCTGAAAGGTATCTGATGAATGGTGGTCAAGGATTTCTTACTGTGGTTAAGGACCTTCAGCAGGAAGAGATCAAATTGGAGGATATTCCTATAACTCCATTGATCTAGTTCCTGGAACTGGACCTATATCCAAGGCCCCTTACCGCATGGCCCCGCTGAGCTAAAGGAACTGAAGGATCAGTTGTAGGAGCTCCTAGATCGGGGATTTATCAAACCCAGTGTTTCTCCTTGGGGTGCTGAGTCCTATTTGTTAAGAAGAAGGATGGCAGTCTTTGGCTCTGCATTGATTACCGAGAAATCAATAAGGTAACAGTGCAGAATAAGTACCCTCTACCAAGGATTGATGACTTGTTTGATCAACTCCAAGGAGCCCGAATATTCTCAAAGATTGATCTCAGGTCAGGGTACCATCAACTTAAAGTCAAGGAGGGGGATGTGCCTAGGATAGCATTCAGAACCAGATATGGCTACTATGAGTTCTTGGTGATGTCGTTTGGATTAACTAATGCCCCAGCAGCATTCATGGATTTGATGAAGAGAATTTTTAAACCATACTTGGATCAATTCGTGGTGGTTTTCATTGATGACATCTTGATATATTCCAAGAGCCAAAAGGAGCATGAGGACTACCTTAGCATCGTGCTACAGATTCTTCGAGAGAAGAAACTTTATGCCAAGCTGCAGAAGTGTGATTTTTGGTTGGATCAAGTATCTTTCTTGGGTCATGTAATATCCAGAGACGACATATCTGTGGACCTAAAAAAGATTGAAGCTATCATTAGCTGGAGCCAACCTTCCAATGTAGCAGAAATTAGAAGCTTTTTGGGACTAGCCGGGTACTACCGTAAATTTATGGAGGACTTCTCTCGCATTGCTTTACCCCTAACTTTCTTAACCCAAAAGCGAGTGAAGTTTGGCTGGACAGAGGAGTGTGAGTAAAGTTTTCAAGAGTTAAAGCAACACCTGGTGTCAGCTTCCATTCTTGTTCTTCTGACAGGATCTGAAGGTTTTACTCTATATATTGATGCCTCTCGGAAAGGATTGGGATGCGTTCTGATG